>CASBWL010000063.1:600000-775877 GCA_949130495.1 Sambucus nigra
ATGTGACTGTTTGATAGAGATTTGAGAGGCTACACCATTTCATCCATGTGCTTTACATTGATTGGAGTCTTTGAGATGTAATTAGTGATATCTTCCTACATGTTTGACTCCTATATCCTTTATTGCACACATGCACGGCTATATTTGATTATTTCACTTGTCTATCTCATGTTGGCTTGCGTGTTTTCATCTCAATCCTGTCTATACAATGTACAATATGCAATAAAACTTGACAAGCTTGGAATGCATGTAAAAACCGTTTTGGTGAGACTGTGTGTTTTTGTATAACGGGGAGGGGCTGCGAAAGGTAATCATCTATCCTTTGCGCAAAAGCCACCGTTAAAAAGGACCTAAAAAATGGAGGAATTTTATTATCCGAGGTCCAAAGAGGTCAAAAGAGCCCAAAAAAAAAATTTACAGGCAATAAAAAGCAATTCATGCCAAATATGGGCCACTTAGGTTTCATCATCAATTCTCCAAAGTTTGAGAATTTAGAATGCCTCTATTCAATACAATATCTGAGGGAGTTTGGTTGGAGATTCTAAACGGGTTTGCACTTCCTTGAAAGTCCTGAAAAAGCATAAAATCATTTTGGACGTTATTGGTGTGAAAATCATTTTGAGCTTTGATTTGTTGATTTGATTGAGTCAATATCTTATACTGTCACTCTTTTACACCAAAGGAAGCATTTGAGTTCATTCGCTAGGAATATCCAATATTCATCGTGCACATATGTCATGTTTGTATGCATTGATTTTCCTATCGAATTTTATCACACCACTTCATTTATGCTATCATTGACTTGGTTGCTTTCTGTTTATTCATGGTGTATTTTTATCCTAGTGACACCCCGCACTTGCTTATTTGATTTATTTCTCTAATTTGTCCATTTGGGGACATCATAAAAAGGGGGAGAAAGAATTATCATATTATGGGAGAGTTTTTGAGATGTTGCTTATATTTTTATCATATATTGATATCCATGTTATCTCATTTCAAACTTGATATGTCACGTGGTATTTTCTTTGTCTCATGTGTGTAGGTATGAAGATTGCAGATCTATATGTTGCACACCATGATGAGAAAAGTTTTGAGATTCCTGAAGAATTAAAGAACAAACGATGAAGACTATTCATTTGTACCTTTTCCAGTTTTGGGTTCATGGGAGGGTAGATTTGTATAGGCAATTTCATATTTGATAATTCGGATTTTTTATGTATGTACCGGCATAGACATAGGGGGAGATTTGTAAGGACATTTTTCACATGTCCGAAATGTTTCATTTATTTATGTCGTACGCCGCTACATTTGGCATGTCTCGTCACGATCTCACATGACGGCCTCTATCCGAATTTCGGGAATCAAGCATGCATTATCTACACTAATATGTCCCACATCTGCCTCAATGACTTCACGTTCCAAGATTTTAGGGACTTAATGCAAGTGGTACGCAAGGGAAGTCAAAACAGTGAAAAAAAGGCACAATAGGAGAGTTCAAGGGAATTTTTGTAATTTCACATCCATAGTTCGGAGGTCTGGTCAAATAGAAAGTTGAAGAACTCGCCGCAATGAAGATACTGGAAAAAACGGCACCTCAATCCGAGCTACGGTGAAGGAGTTATGACCTTTTGAAGATAGAGAAAATTCCTTAAAGAATGCTGTTTTTTTTGTACGCTGGATAGAATTTTAGAGTTTTAAGAACGTGGGACTCTTCATATTTTTTCCTATAAATACCAACTTCGGGGGAGTTGTTTTTTAAGACTTTAGGAGACGAATTTGAGAGTCCAAATACATCTAGTCTTCATATTTTTGAGTCCCAAGACTCATGGTTTGATTCACACATCCTTGCCAATCCTTTGTGAATCCTTTTGCAACCCAAGAACACAACTTTGGTTTGTTCAAGCCTTGTGGAGGAGACCGTTCCTCTTCTTCATTGCAGCCCTACTGGAAAGGGATAATTCTAGCCGCGACTACAGAATCCGATACCCGAGGGTAATTCTTAGTCAACTTGTATTTTCATTGTAATCCGATTGTAAGCCGTTTTCTTACAAATTATAGTGAAAATAAATGGTTTTGCCCCTGAGGGGGATTTTTCCTTAATTGCATGTGTTTGAATGTTCTTGCGTAGATTATCTATTTATTCAATCACATACTGCTGCATGTTTAGGGTTTGTTTGTGTTAAAAGGGTTTTATATATGGTTTGATCATTTGAACGCGAGCACACACGTTTCTCATAAAGATATTGTCTTTATTGGGGAGATGAAAACAGTCTTACTCGGAGGCACAAGGGGCTTCTCGCCAGCTTCCTTGGTAGCAGTAGGAGGGGGTACATCTATAGTCTTTATCCCTTCTTCTGGGACATCTTGTTTACTCTTCTTTGCCTCCACAGTGGCAGAGGCAGACTTATCAAAAAAGGTAAGAGCTCTTCTCTTCTTCATCAGATCAGAGATGGGAATGCTTAAGTCAGAAGAAGAACCTTCCACACTAGTTTCAGAGGTTTGTACTTGGTCATGATCAACCACCAAAGGACGAGGGCGAAAAATGAAAGACGAGGTGTAGCTTTTGTATTGCAATAAGTAAGAAGCAGATCCAATATGCTCCTCGGCAACAGATTGATGCAAGCCCCAGATAAGTTTTAAATGCTTTATATTAACCTCGGTTTCTTTTGGAGGTTTCTTTTTACTGTCAACTGTAACAAACAAAATCAAATGTCAGTGGTGCATTTCATCAAATACAAAGAAAACAAGATTTCAAAAATAAAAACAACATATCCCATTGCCATAAAGCGGACAACTGGGACCTTGGTACACGTCATCTCCACTTAATGGAGGGTGTTGCCAATTTTTCATCACAACCCCATGATCAAAATAACCTATTGACATCGGGAAGATTGACAACTACCGCTCTATTTAAAAACCTAGTTTTTAAATAGAAAGTACTATCACTAGTAACCCATCTGTAGCAATGCATAATCTTTAGAATCCATAAATGAGTTCGATGAAGTTGATTCAATCTATATACGCCATTAACTACCCTCCATGTATTTTGAGCTACTTTTACAGGTACAATATCCAAATATTGGCAAAACACCAAACACGGGGGATTTGGCGGGAAAGAAAAGCCGCATTCGGCGACAAAAAGACTTGGGAACCAATGTCCCTCAGCCAAAGAAAAATTATGAGAAGGACCAGAAATTTCTTCCAAGATAACCCACGAAGGGATTGAAAACTCAGACCGAAATTTATCTAACGATTCAACAAGATAAACCATGTTGAATAAAGAAAATAAAAAAGAAGGAAGAAAATCTTACAGAGAAAATAGAGATCAGTTGTCAATGAACGATGGAAAGAACGAAGGCACAAGATAAAGAGAAGATGAAGAGTTCAGAGATACAGATTTGAAAAGTGAAAAACGATAGGATTTCTGTCGTACTTAAATACTTTACCTCGGGAATAGTGAAAAACAATGATTACAAGGAAATACGCTTGCGTTTTCGGTGGCTAAAATAAAAAAAGGGCACAAATATCGAAGTGATCGTGAAAATTCAAAATATTTAGCTTGATATTATGCGCTCAAAAAGGAATTATAAAATTTTCCTAAAATCCATGAAGATCAGTAATCCAAGCAGTTTACAAGCAAAATGTTCCACACTCTCCTTCAACCTCAACTGTGAAACATTAGAGGATTCTGTTGATACCAAATTTAGTCTATTGATGTGGACCAATCACTTGAAGACACGTGGTAGCCTACATGTCAAATACAAATACTTTAGACGAGCAACTCAAGAGTACCGAGCAGCTCAGACACCCCGAGCAACTCAGGCGCCCCAAGCTACTTAAGCGTACCGAGCAACTTAGTCGGTCCGAGCTACTTAGCGTGCAAAGCACCAGAATGAAAAGACAGTTACGCATTAAATGCTCATTATTATTGTACAGATGTATATGTCTACTGGATAACAGCACATTATCCTTTCATATGTACAGCCTCAAGGCTATAAATACATTGTAACCTCCTTATAAGAAGGGGACTTTGGATCTCTGGGTGAACCTATCATCGATATTCCAAATAACCAGTCAGCAATACAAAAACATTGGTCTTAGGCCATTTTCACCAGGCTGAACCACTTTAAAAATTCTTTGTCTTATTAATTTATTTATCTGTGATTGATTAATTAGAGATAATCCAGTTTTTTACATTAACACAAGGGTTCCTACGCATTTTGATTGGATTAAACAAAAAGAAGAAAAATGCGCAGTTTTCCAGGAGTCATCGATCGATCTAGGAAAGGGGGTCAATCGATCGATCATAGATCGATCGATATTCTTGATCGATCGATTGATCAAGCAGTTATGACAAAACCTGCCATCGTCCAGTTACGGGTGTACCTCTCTAACCTCAACCAAATCTCCATTAACGATCCCCAAACTCCCAAAAAACATTACTACAAGTACTATATGCCTAACTGCATAATTTTCTACGTAAAATATGTACAAATTCATCAAGTATAACGATTTAATGGGGTAAAATTGACATAAACTTCAAGAACCCTAATTTTTCTTTTAATTTCCATTCTTTTCCAGATTTCTTGCTTCTAAATCCATACAAATTCGTGGCTTATCCTCTACATGTGATTTAGTTATCCAGAATATGTCTACTTCCTCTACAACATATGATTTTAAGTCTCCAAAAATATTAATTTCTTCCATGAAACATGTTCTAAACTACCCTAGACTAACAGGATTTAAGCATCAACTAAAAATAAAGCAAGATAGATACTTTCCTGGAATTTAAGTTTCTGATTTGTGGATGAAAGAGGTATGGTTGCGTTCCTTATCACGCGATCTACGATTTGGTGGTGGTGGCGGTGCAATCAGGTGAGTCTTTGGCCTTGAGTTGCTTGAAAAGCTCTCCAACTTCTTCTCTAATGGCGTTCTTTGATTTTGTATTTGTTAGCCCTAGAAGACAACTCCTAAAGGCTAATATATCCTTAGGAAATTCGTGGGTTTAATTGCCCAAAAATACAAAATGTCTATAACGTCCTCCCGGGATGCCAATTAGACCTAAAAACGCCCTAAAACCCAAACTAAACCCCCGGGTACATTATTTTGACTATCTCGGCCCTTCCAGACACATTGGCGCACTCGAAATGACCATACGGGCAACTTATAATTTATTCACTTTTAATAATAATAATTTAATCCCGACTTGACACAGGCGCGTCCCGATTTAAATTTCACAATTATCAAATTATACACTCATGATAATTTTAATAAATTCGATTATACATATTACTTTATCCATTAAGTAATATGCAACAAAATAATTACTAACTCTCATCACGCTAGCAAATATTTAAAATAATCTACGAATTAATATTAAATTAATATCTCAATTTAAATTTAATAAATCCCCAAATTTAAAAGTCATAAAAATACGGGGTATTCCATGACTTAAAGGATATTTTAAATGGCATCAACGGGGAAAACCTCCTTAAATGGCCAGGAAAGTTGAAATCTTCAACTCATTAGAGGGACATGAGAAAGTGGTGTCAGTTACATTAGGATCACGATCACACAACTGATAGTGTTTCACTCCGAAGAAATGCTAGAGCTGTTCAAAAAGGTCACAACCTCCAACTAAACAAATCAACCACAACCCTTCGAAAATCTTGAGGGAGAAATTTATTTATTTTGTACTTTTGCGTCCATTGTAAAACCACAACTTATATGTCAATTTTATATTCCCTAAAAATATATAACATATCAATGAAAAGTTTGCATTTTTATAATGTCTTTGCAAATTATAGTTCAATAGGTTCACCGAGAAACCTAGCAACCACCTCACCTCAAGAATGCGGCCAAGGTGGAAAAAATTCCCAATAACCCTATCAACATCCATGCAGGCTGAGGTATCCAAAAACTGGGGAACAAAATGATCGCGGATGGTGGTAGAAATGCTTAGTAACCCTATCAATGTCTGTGGGGGTAGAGGTGCCCAAAATTCTAGGAACTAAAAGATAAAGTCATATATAGCCTCGGTTGGCTCCCAATACCTCAATATAGACTTGAGTGGCTTCTAACACCCCCAATATACCCTTGGACGGCTCCTAATACCTTAATATAGCTTGAAATTGCTTGTATTACCCTAATATAGCATATGATGGCATATAATACCCCAATATAGCATGTGATGGATCTAATACCACAATATAGCATGTGATGACTCCTAATTCCCCTATATAGCCTTCGGTGGATTTTAATATCCCAATATAGCATGGGGTGCTTTAATTTAATAACTTGGAATTCATCTAATGAGGTTGGACTGCTTTACAGTGAATTCTCGTCAGAAGCTCGTTAGATGTAGACATCGAACAAAATTCGTGTGTCGTTTGAACGCATTTATGTTCTCGCTCGAACGAACCATCTTTCTTGTTCGAACGACCTCTATTCTCATTCGAATGAGCCGCCTCCTTGAATTTTGTGTCAGGTCTATAAATACCTATTTTGAAACCTTTTTTAATGGGACTTTGTAAAAAACGTGAAGAAAATATATTTGCCAAAGTTTTTCATCTTTTGTGTTATTAAAACACTTTTGATTCACACTTTACATTCCAAAATATTTTGTGAATCATTTTGAAACCTAGGAAGTTTATGTATCTTGCATACACCTTATGGAGAGGATTCTTCATGACTGATCTTGTGCCCCGAGTGATTTTCCCTGAAAAGAGATTTTTCCTCATATCTGTGGTTGATTGCATGCGTAGTTTGTTTTTTGTGATTGGAACGACTATCATATACAAACCTAATTTAATCAAAGTTAAAATTTTACTAAAAATTAGATTTGTGTATTTGGGACACTTAATTATTTAAATTAGTTCATTAAGTTTGCAGTGCGCTCTCTCTCTCTCTCTCTCTCACACACACACACACATATAGTAGCGGAATGCCCGTGCCTGAAGGCATGGAGAAAATTTTCTAAACACCACAAATAATCCTTTCGGGACCTTATGTTTCAAAATTACACGTATTCTTTATTCAATGTACAGATCTGATAAAAAATGGAAGACAATATAGCCATAAGTAAAAGAAGACATGATTGATTTAGTTTTAAATCATAAAAGTGGAGAATTGAAGTGCACGTAGTTGTTTAATCCCTGAATCAACAGTTTCATGTAGCGATGAATTATTAAGAAGATTTGTTGTAATCGATGTATGGCCTCCATTAACAACCTCTGAAAGTAGCATTCCTTTCCATCTTTGAGACTACAACTGCTCATAATCAAATATAAACAAAATTCAACTTCTAAGAATATAATAAAAGGTCAAAAAAATAGTTTTCTTAGAGTACAATTCTTTTAACAACAGGGAAAAAGAATAAACAATATTGTGTTCGTTTTTAAGTTAGAACTAAATTATCTATATAGCGAAAAAAACAAAATAGCCATATCAAAATGATTAAACGCACGTATTCACTTAAACATATTATGTATTCCCCAATCATTTGATCAAATATATGTATTTCTCGAACTTAATTAAGTCTATTATGTCGGTACCAAATCCCAATCCATTTAAACCTTAATCTTATTCAGCGAATATACCCAGTACAAATCTCCCATATTAAGTATATATAGTACCAAACAAAGTAACTCATTTAAGAAAAAGAATTGATTATGAGATGGGCATTTTATCAAGCACATATAAACATGGATGAAAACTTCATAATCAAATATGATATGCCTAGAAACTGCTTCATCAAAACTATACATTAAAAAAACATATAAGCATGGCCATAATGCTTTGATTTATTGATTAAGCAGTGTATGTTAGGTCATGATGTGGCAGAATGCCAACAACTCAAAGTCAAAAGCTTTGGTATTTAAGATTACTATCAATGTAATGGTGGATCGTTATTTGGATAATAATGTTTTAAAACATTTGATAATGCATCATATATGAATAAAAAATGGTCTTAGTAGGACCTAATTGCATATATATGATGACGGTGAACGAAGAACACAAATGAACAATAGAGAAACATATAGGTAATGTAATGACACATTCATTGATGATTAGGATTGTTTCTAATTAAGGCTTTAAGTTCTAACAACTCACTAATGGACAACAGTAACCACTAATGGACAACAGTAACCATTCCATGAATTCTAACGGTTATCTTGAATTGCTGGAAGCTTTTTAAACGACTTACAGTTGTACACGATTTCTAAAACTATGATTATAAGAGGACTAAAACTTAGTGAATCTATGGTTACAACTGTTAATGAATCTTTTAACAAAGGGTTAACAAACCCTATCACCAATAAATGACTTACAGTTATATACCATTTCTAAAACTATGGTTATAAGAGGACTAAACGGCTTATAGTTATACAAAGTTTGGTTAATGACCAGGGCAGTCGCAACTTCATATTTGTTGACTGAGGAACAACAGCCTCAAGATGAAGCAATGGTTAACCCTTAATTAACATAAAAAAAACACTTATGCTGCTTCTGGATCTATTGGACTAGTCTTTGCAGTCATCTCCATTTTGGCAGTTCACACAATTTTTTGTGCGTATTGAGTAGGATTTTCCATCGAAGCAAGGCATCAATGACTTTGGTAAATACCAAGAATGGAGGCTATTTCATATTTATCTCTTTTGCAAATTCAACAACTCCCGCATACCTACAAAAAATATTGATCCATCAATAATCAAAAGCACGCACGTTGATAAGAACAATCCCATGTTTACAAAGCATAAATAGATGTGGAATACATCGAATACACAAAGTGAATTATGAATACAAATAAAAAACATAAAAATAAGAAAACTAATAGACAGGGATAACAAAACAAAAGAATTTGTACGATTTAAACAATTTGATAATGCATGATGAGTATGTGATATGATGGTATATACTGTTTAAACAATTTCATAATGCATCATTAATGAATTAAAATGGTCTTAGCAGGACCAAATTCCATACATATGATATTGAACGAAGAACACTGCTTGACCGAGTTACAATGTAACAAACTCAGGAAACTCATTTGAATCCTTAGTCATATATAATTGATCCATAGAAAGAAAGGTGTATATCAAAAGCACCAATTAAAATTCTGATATCTAATTATAAAACTAATCAAAATGTGTGATTAACTCAATTAAATTCCCATTCCTACTTATCCAAAGAACAATTATAAATATGTCCAACAGTATATTTCTAGTTCATTTACATTCAGCATGCTTGTTATTTCCATGTTCCATGTTCCTTAACATACTTTAGAAACAAAAATAAACAAAGCAGAATCTATCTCATCCTAATAATATATTACTATTTAAGAAGTTGCATCAGCTTCAATTTATTTTAATATCTCATAGTAAAACATCATGCCATCAAATATTACAAACCCAAGATCTAAAAGTAACTACTTACCTAAAGTGATGTAGAAAAAATCAACGGTCTAAACTAACAATGACATGATAAATGGAGTTTAAGAAGGTATTTTGGCAATGTCATGTACCGACAACTATCGACAGTATATTAAAATAACACTCAAGAACTCACACCCTCTTTATTATTCGAATATTATGTAAAATCTTTGTACAAATATTTAATCCCAATTTATAAAAGCACTAGAAGAACCTTGAAAAATTAAAGAACGCTACTGGTGCCCTGTCACTAATGTTGTCGCACCAGCTGCAACTCAGATAATTTTGCAATTGGAAAATCCGAAGGCAAGGAAAAGTTATTGGGTTACACAAATATAAAAGGAAGGTGGCCAAATATCAGACATTAGTGGAGTATTAAGAGAGGAAGGTTGTGGAAAGTAGAACAACGGCGGATTCTATGGGCTATGAGGCAGTGCAATATATGTCGGTATGCCGTAACGGAAGCTTTTTGTGTAGCGTTTCTCATGACCTTTTTTTCCATGTTTGACGTCCCCGTGTTTTGGCATATATTACAAATAAGGAAATGAATAGAAAATGAGGAAATATTTGAGCAAATGAGGAAAGATTTGAAAGCACCAGCAGCTCTGTTACTCTGTTATTGGAAGCAGAAGCAGCTCCTGTGGGGACTGAAGAGAAAATGAGGAAAGATTTGAAGAACTAAAAGGGGGTGGGGAGGGTGAAATGAAACGGAAAAGGAAAATGAAAACATAAACGTGCATTTAATTTTTAAAGGGGTAACCTTATTTTGTAAGAACCCCTCTCGGACTACCAACTGCTGCTTGTGTAGGAACCCTTATTTTGTTGCTCGTCTTTTTAGAAGATGACCTGTGACCAAACAAAAAAACAGAAATGGAGAGAAAATGTGTAAAAAAGTCACAGCGATATACCATGAGTTTGAAGATAGAGAAGAAAAATGATATACCAACGGTAGCGAACCTCATTTCTTCTTCAGACTACAAGGCATTCACTTTTTTAATTTTGAAAGTACCACCCATTGAGCCAAGTGAAATGCCACCAAACGTGTCTTGTTTTTGTCAGTGCATTAAGAAACAAAGTTGGTGGACATATTTCCACCTGAGTGTTAAACACCGAGGGTTATGTTGCCCCCTGAGTATGCGTTAACTTGACATCTGACCACAAAATCATATGTGTATAGTTATGGAGTTGTCCCTCTGGAGTTGCTCACCGACAGATTTCCTGTTGACAGATAGAGAGAAGGTTGGAAAGAATAAGGATCCAACATTAGAGGGACAGTAATTAATGAAGGAGTTTACTCAGGTAGATGCTATTGCGATAATGTGTGTACTACCAGAGGCAGATTACAGATCATTAATGGCAGGTGTTATGCAATCACTGGTCCCACTAGTGAAACATCACACCAATACAGAATTAGAAAATCAGATAATTAATCTGATTAGCAATGTTTTGAGACACATGATATAAGGTAGACTCAAAAGAGATGCGCGGGATAGATTTCACCAGCATCACAACGAATGAAAGAAACCAAAGTCAAGCATTCAAAGAAAAAAATATAGTATGAAAAGATTATTTTTCAAGAGAAAACCATCTCAAATTCTTTAAAAAAAATCCATCAGAAAACACGGGTAAACAAAAGGATATAAACGAAATTAGGACATGCAATCACGAAAAAAACAATAATTAGGCACATGAAAAATTAGTACAAAAAAATGACGTTTGTGTTTTGATTGGTCAATCACCGTGTCAAATTTCAAGCAAGTAGTGGGGGGCCTACATTGGAAATCAGCAACTCTTTCATACCTGCTACTCCAAGGATGAGAAGAAATTTTAATAAAAGTTAACTCCAGCCTTCACAAATGGATGGCTCAATCCACCTTTATGAACACCAGATATGCTAGCTTGAAAGTGACCAAAAGAACCAGCTCTACGGACCACAGCGAAACTGCTAGTGTCCAAAACCGATGGATCTCTAAAATCTTCAACACTTGGAGTTTCTAAAATCCGAAGGTGCTTGATCCAACCAATCCAACCCCAGAACTTTCAAGTTTAACGATGCAATGTATTGGTTTGGTTAGGTTGATGTTGATGCTTTGCTGCTCCGCCCGGTTCAGCTCAAGTTCTATAAGCTTAAATTCAAATCTATTGCACAAACATACACAGAAATTAAAGAATCACATGTCGGCATGTTTTAAAAGAAAGAAAACTCATACCTAAATCATTAATGAATGGGGAAAAGTATTTAACCAAAATAAAATGGAAACCAACAATTTTAAGTTCCATCATAGCGTGAAATAGGCAAAGTATTTAACTGTAAGAAATAATGAATGAACATCAAAGGAGAAAAATGTTAGATCTAAATTAAACGTTGTCTTCCATATCGCTCAAATTTTCCAAAGAAAAAAAAAGTCAAACGCATCTAAAAATACATGAGTCCACACCCAATTCACGGACAAGTGCAAGACGCCCTGTGCGTGCCACCTACAAAAGAGAGTACATGCTTAGTAACATATCGCACTACTAAGCTAAAAAAATGAAAGGATACATCCTATTTGAATTGGAACCAAAAGAAAAAAAATCCTACAGCTATACTTTCATGAGTTTTCAGTTAAGAACCAAAAAATATAGTGATTAAACACTGAACGAAAGAAAATTAAAAAAATTCACTTCAGTACCAAAACAAAAACACAACTTTATAAAACAAAATCATTATTTCATCTGATCTTCACCGAAGTCAAGCAACTTGCAATATAAATACCAAATTAAATGTAATGATCAAACTTGAATGTCAAATGGTTCTTGTTTGTGTGAAAGCTAAGTCTCACAGTTTTGAAATACAAAAGTAATAGCAATGAATTAGATTTCTAATATGGTAATGAATTAGATTTTTAGTCAATACAACAGTAGTAATGTAAAAAGAGAGTGCTCATCACAAATGCTTGGAAAAGTAAACTTAAGGTGGAACTAATGCTTATAATTTTCCAGAATATAATATAACGGTTGTGCCATAAATCACATGATCAGTTATGCCAGGAAGGGAAATTGAGTATGAGGGGGAAATGTAATTTCCACATTCTCTTACTATTTATAATAATATCCAAAATAACAACAACTAAATATCAAGTTGAGCACCAAATTTACATTCAACCAACAATTAAATAACTGCAGCTAACAATAGTAAATTATCTTCATAAAGTTAAATCTCCCAAAAACACCGCAATATTAATGTGATGTTGTTACCTAAATGAGCAGTAGAAACTTTCTAAAAGAAAATCGATAACTACTATACTTATTTACTGACATGATGTTACAAAAAACATGAAGTATCCTCAGGCAGACCTTCCTGCATCCAAACAGAGCACATAATTGAAAAACAAATATAATGCCCTAATAATCAATGGTCAAATATACAGTTAATGAAATTTAACATAAATATACATGCTCATTCTTACTTTTCTAAACAACAACCAACATCAAAATAGGTAATAATCATACTATGGACACAAAATGGAACAAGCTCTACTTTGACATAATAAATCTAACATAAGCAGGGTATGTTTTATTCATACTGTCGGATAAGGCCACATGTCATGTGATTTCCACCAAAAATTCAAGAGAGACGTGACGTCAGTCAACAGTTTTGCTGCCATTCTCTTACGTAATATTTCCTCTCTAATGCTAACAATCGTGTCCTTGAAACCCTGTAAAAGCAGGAATTTGATTATGATGATAATTAGACAAAAAATTTAAGCGAGATATAATACGAAGAACCAATTTTTTATATTTTCTTAAACTTCTACTGATATATAACACCAACCTTGGGCTATTGTAATATTTAAGAGATCGTTTGGTTAGTAGAAGTTCATATATTTGTTCAGACATCAGCATATATATTGTGCATATATACACATAAGTCCTAAATAAGTGAATATATACACATAAGTCCTAAAAATTTCAGTTTCTCTTGCCATCTCCAAATAAGATTAATTCTAAGGCAGTGTTATACATAAAAGATATTTACATGAAAAAGATATTCTAATAAACATTTGGACATGCATTCTAATAAACAAATATAATGGTTGTCAAAATATGATTTCAATAGAAAGTTTATGATTTCATCATATCCAATAAAGGAAACATAGAATGATTTCTGAAGAGAAGGAATTTACACTAAGAAATATTAGAGAGCGTAGCAGGTACAATTTGAAGGGACTTTTGAATGTAATTAGAAAGTGAAGAGTAATAAAAAACATATCGATTCATCACAATTGGAGCGAAAATATCCATACTCTAATGCAATAAGTTGGTTAATCCACTTTTAACTGTGAGTCACCCACAGAAATGTTCTATTTGCAGCGCAACAACACCAACAATTCAACTAAATTAAAGAATGTGATCTCATGCAATTCAAAGACAAACACCGTCACATTTCCTCGAGATAAGAAAATCTTGTAACTAAAAATAGTCAATACATTTACCTCTTACGGAATTGTTATCACAGTGTTTGTGATAGTGTTTGGAGTAGTGGAGGTGCTAAGAAAATCTGACAGTGAATTGTTATGTCGGTGTTTGTCACGGTAAATTGTAAATGTGAGATAACAATTGCATCAAAGAAATTGTTGGTGATTGAAGTAGTGGGAGGAATTAGCACCTCCACTACTTTAATCACCAACAATGCTGCATTTTTCTCGACAGCTAAAGAAACTGCTGCTGCTTCGGCTTCTATAAAAAAAATGGAGGTAATTTCGATTGCTGCTGTAGCAAGATTATTAGAAGGGATAATAGTATTAGTAAGCATTCACCACGAAAAAATTAAATGTTTAAAAAATATGCATCCTATAATAAAATACTGCGCAATGTCAGTCAGTTTCTAGAGCATCTATTTCAGAGCTGGCCGTATGATTGTGATGAATATGGGTCGTCATCGAGTCAAGGAAGTTTCTAGTTTAAACATGATTTCCAGTCTAGGGGATTTAGAGATGGTGGGACACACAAATAAACTATGGAAGATAAATTTCTACGCCGTAGTCCTTCGGCGGCTATAATGCATGACTGAACTAAGAGGAACACCCCCAATATATGATAATATAGACCTTTGAAATAGAAAAAATCATATTAGTTCGAAGATCAAGTGCAAAAACTCACGGGGTAAGGGAATCACTGAGGGTCACCTCCAACCTGAAATGGATGGTACTGATGCCACGGGAAGCAACTCTAGAGCTTATAGTGAATTAGTAAGGGAAATGCCATATAAAGCAACTCCAGAGCTGATTATTTCTTCAATGTAGGGAACCACTGATTGAGATATGAAAAGTCTACTAAACACCAAAAAAATCGAAAGACAGAAAAATTTGGCACAAAAGAATTGAGATTAAGATCCCCTTGTTGACAAAATCGAATATAATGCAACAATAATAAGGAGATTCCCAATATTTTGAATTTGAATGCAGGCTTTGAAAATAAGAAGTGCGTCACTTTGTGAAAGCAGGAAATTGAACATGATAGCACAAATTGGTTATGCTACATAATACAATAATAATAAGGAGATCCCCAACATTTATATATTTCTATCCCATTTACAATATTTATATATCTAGTTAGTTTAATCAAATTCTCAATAAGTACTTATATATCAGGTTATTTCAACACAAAACAGCCTTGAAATAGATTGTATTCTTACAACAGCCTTGAAACCAAAAAATAAACAAAAAACAATTGAAAAAACCTGAAATCCACCCACAATGAAAAAAGAAATGCATATAATTGTTTTAGCCCTCTTCACTTCGAAACGCGAAACCAATAAAGATATATAGAGTCAAAAATACATATCTTACTCATCCAAAACCATCTCAGCAGAACCTATCCTATTTGACCTCATGCTCTTTAATAAACACATATTGAGTTACTCAATAATTAAGAATTTCCATATTAAATCAATTCAAGATCCCAACACATTGAATGTTACTCATCCTTTTCAAAGAACTAAACAGACGAAATGAAAAATAGACCTCAAAAAGGCTATATGGTTCTAGTAATCTCAGCAGAGCAACCATCTTGTAAAATCCAACATCCTAGTAACACGATCAAAATCGGGATTAATAACACGATCAAAATCGCATTTGAAACCCAAGTGCGACAATGAACCAAAAGCCCTAATGAAAATGCAACAAAGATTCAAAATAAAAGAAAATAAAGCAAGTATTGATTTGAAGACTAAATATAACAAAGTAATATACCTGGTGGTGTCGTTCATGGCTTGCGATTTGAAACAAAGTGAAAAATAACCAAAAGCCCTAATTTAAATGCAAAAAAGACTCAAAATAAAAATGAAAAAAGCAAGATACATAACAAAATCCCTAAAAAAATAAACAAAACCATAGCTGGAAAATGGTTTCTTTCCATGGTGATGACGATTTGTGAAGATTAGGTTTCAAAAAAGCCCCAAAAGGAGAGGTGGAACAAAACAAAGAGTAAAATTAGGGTTAGAAAAAAAAATTGAAGAGGGAGGTTGTGGGGGGTGAGTGCGTGTGAGAAGAGGGAGGAAGAGAGAGATAGAGGCGGATGAGGAGGCTAGAATGTGAGGTCGTGGGTTAGGCCATCCACAACGGGATCCCATAAACTTATGGGTTTATGGTATGAGTTAACGAGTGAGTGGTGCAATGAAAATTCGTTATAAATGGGTGTGGGGCGGGAAACATTCTTGCGCCTGGCCTATGTGGCAAGTTAGCCATTGCATAAAAAAATATTTAAATATGGTGTGGGACGGACAATTGTTGTCCTTCTGATCATGGGGCGGACAACAGTTGTCCTTCTGATATGGAGCGGACAAATGTTTTCCGCCTCTACCATCAACATGATCCGTTATCCCTCCTCTACACTTATGGGATGCTAAGCGGCTCCTCTCCAAATTATACAGATTATGCCACCCACTGTGAGTCAAAAATCACCAAACTAAAAGATCCACAATGGGATTAGAGGACCCATTGTGGATGGCCTTAGCATGGCTGAAAGTGAGAGAGTTGAGAGGGTTTACGTGTTATGGGAGAGTAAACGGGAGAGAGAGAGTGATTGTGTGTCAGCACCAAAGTACTTTTTGCGTGTGTTACCAAAATAGCCTCTTGGTTTGAATCACAATAAAAAATCTAGGAAGAAAATGAGGGGGGAAAGTATGTTTTAGTGGGTTAAAATTGTAAATACAATATAGTTTATATAATGAGGTGTGGTGTGTTGTAGAGCTTATGGTGTGAATTATGATCTCACCCTCCATTTTTTGCCTTGGTGTCTAAATCCTCACCTCTACTTATGTTATCACCTAATGGAATAGTAAAAAGCTTCTACTCCTTATTATATAGATATATTTTAATTTAATGAAGTTAAATTGTTTTCGATTGTACAAAAACACATGGGTATTCCAGTTTGGTATAATTGTTTAGATGGGAAGGTGGTTTTGCATTTGAACTGTCTCAAATCATTACAAATATTTTTGTTTTCACTTAACCCCCCCCCCCCCCCCCCCCCACACACACACACACATGTACATACATATATATGTACAATAAGGAAGTTTTTGAATTATGTACACATTTTAATGGTGAGGATTAATTTCACATCCTTACATATTTTAATGGCTGAGATCACATCACTTTCTTTTTTACAAACCTATACCTAAATGATTTGATTTCCCCCTCTTTTTCTACTATCAAACTTACACTTTAATTTAAAAATTGGGGTACGTTGGTCACAATCCATCTTTCTTCTGAATAGACATTTTTGACATACCCTTTCTCTTCCATCTTTCCACAAACCAATCTGCACACTCTCTTTCTCTCTCTTCCTACATCAAACCACGACCTCTAGCCCTCGCTCTCTTTGAATTAAAAAACCACGATCTTTCCTTCTCTTTGCATGGTGAATGTCAGCACCATCTTCAAATAAGCAAATCAGGTATACTCTATTTGGCATTTATTTAGGGTTTGATTTTCCTAATTTGGATTTTTTTAATGGTTCAAATCATGTGTTTTTTGCATTGTTTACAAATATCTCACACTTGACTCACCACATCTGGGTTCAAATCAGGTATGCCCTTTTTTTTAAAATCGATGGGTTTTCAAAATTTTTTTTTTTTTGGGGGGGGGGGGGGGGGGGGAGGTATCGTTCATAGCTATTTGGGTTTTTACCTTCTTTAAATCACCAAAGCAAGTATGTTTCAAACCATGTGGTTTTATTCTTGCTTGTAGATATCTCACCCGTGATTCATAACATTATTGTTGTTTTCAATGGTCCAGTTTTTATTGTTTTTATGGTTCATGTCATGTCCATGTCTATATGGAAGAAATTCATGAGTTGGATTCTTCATTCTTTAAATCAGATCAAGTGTAGCATTATAGTAATGATTGTTTTTTGTTTTAAAATAGTACAACACCACCCAATGGTAAACTGGTCCCTCACTCTCACCCTTCAAAACGTCCACCATTTATTTATGGATTTTATTTTATATGTTTACTGTAAACCTCCTTACAGGTCAAATAGTTTTGCTTTTGGTATGTCACAGCTCATAGATGAAGATAACTTTTTCTCTAAGTCTATATTTAAACTTCCTTGTGTATTTGCTATTTGCGAAGTTTATGTGATTGTTGATAAAATTATTTGTTTGGGTTTTATTCCTCTCTTTGTTTTGGTTTTGTCTACTCTTTTCTTGGTGAGATGATTATTAAAACTGGAATATTAACTTAATTTGTTTGTTTAAATTTGATTGTAGAAAAATATTGATGTGTCATATTAAAAAAGTAATTGTTGGTAAAGTTATTGAGCATTTGTAGGATTTTTCTTTTGTATTGGTTTATATAACCATGATTAACTCTCAAGATTAATTTTTGGTGTAGGCATTTATAAAGGGATAAGAAATATGGGCATGTGTAAAGTTTGATTGCTTCATATGTTATGTTATGAAGTATTACTTTTTCTTGAATTGTTCATTTCTTTTCTAACTTTTTTAGCTATCAAAACTTCTATAAACTATGTAATTCTTTAACATCCAACAATAGATTTTTACATTTTCATTTGCCACCATAACTTTGTTGTATTTAGTATCTAAAGTGGCAGAATTATTATAGTAACAAATTAGTTTGAGGTTTAAATTAATTAATTTAATGAGAAAACACTACACCAAAACAGCCGATTTGCAAGTGGTTTAAACACTTGCGAATTACATTTGCAAGTGTTTAAAACACTTGCAAATCGTATCGTTGTGTTCAAAATAGTTGCAAATGTCATTTGCAAGTGTTTATTGGAAACACGTGTCCGTTTCGGACAACCGTTAAAAAAAAAAAATTGCAAGTGTTCTGAACACTTGCAAATTAAAATTTTGTTTTGTTATAGTATTTAAGGGTGAGGAGTACTAATGGCATTTCTGTAATTCGGGCCTTAGCTTGGAGCCTAAGCTACTCCTCTGAGACGAGTGCGCTTGCGTTCAAATAAGGAAGTTATTTAATTAAACACAGTTTTTACCACTTAAGTCCTAAACATGCATCTATATGTTATTAAATACGATGATGAAACATGCAAGAACACATATATGCGGAAAAATCCCCTAAAGGGGCAAAACCTTTTTATTTTCACAATAATTTTGTAAGAGTACGGCTTACACGGATTACAATGAAAATATATGACACAGAAATACCCTCTGGTGTCGGTTCTGTTGTCGGCGGCTGGAACTATCCCTTTCCAGTAGGGCAGCAGTGAAGAAGAGAGCGGCTTCCTCACAAATTACTCCAGATGAGTAAATGATCTTCTTGAAGGTTTAAAGATTCACACACATATATGGGAATGGTTTTGTGAATCAAAAAGGTTTAGAAAACCTTAAAAAGTGAAGTCTTATTCTGGGCTGTTTTCGCAGAATTTTGAGATTGCAGAAAGACTTGAAAAACATGTAGAAGGAGATCAGATATTTATACAAAAATCGAGCCGGCGGCTCGTTCGAATGAGATAGTCATGTCGCTCGAACGAAGGACAGAAGTCGTTCGAACAATATCGCGCGACATGCATATCTCGCGCAAATGACTTTCAAAGTCGTTTGAGCGAGCTCGTCGATCGAGGCCATTCGCTTCTACACTTAGAAAAATTTTGCTTTTGATAAAAAATTAATTCAGACTTCAAAAATAATTTTCAAAAACATATCCCAAATATTTATGCAAATATTTAAAGCTCCAATAAAACATATTACTGATAAAGCGTAGTGGAGTAGTGGGATTGAGCTGAGCAGCACGTTGCATGTAGCATGATGCACGTGAAGAAAGTTGATGCATTGAATTCGGATAGAGGCCTTCGAGGATGATCGTGTTGACGTGCCGAATGTAGTGGTATCAGACATATGAACTGTGATCTAGGATAAAACAGAAAAATCCTAGAATCTACCCCGGACATTTATAAAATTATGTCCTTACATCCTCCCATGTAAATACCCATTTGTAAGCCTCATTTGAGGAAGACTTGAATTTTGAAATAGAAAAGAGTATTTCTCTCTCTAAAGTGTGCGTTTACATATTTTTAGGAGCCTTTTGACGTGTAGTTTACATCAAATTAGTATCAGAGCGGGTGTCTCTCCACATTGATGTTTGGTGTATCAGTGTATTTGTATCAAAAATCATACGCTACAATCAATGCCTCCCAATAAATCAAAAAAACCATTAGAAGAGATTCAAGAACTCAAGCAACAAATGGAAGAAATGGCTCTTCAACAAAAGCAGCAAACCCTAACCCAAGAATTCAATCAAAAGTTTGAGGCACTCTTTCAACTCTTCTCTACAAAACAGCCTCCCATGACCACCCCCCACCCTTCCTACCAAACTGCTGCCCTAAACCTAGTTTCCCCCTCAACCACCATCCCTTACAACCCCTATGACCCTACTAATGTAGCCCACCCCTACCCAGCAGCCCCCATATCCTCAAACCCTAGGACTACTGCTGCCGTTACCCTCCCCTGTGCGGCAGCTGATATGTCTAAAGTGCACCCTCTTACTAAGAGCAACCAACCTCGGCCAGTCTCACAGCGGAAGTGACAAGCTTATAACAACCATCAGCAAGGTCGTCACTCAGACGGTCGGCCTCACACATCAACCTCGGTTGGGAATCAACCGAGGTCAGCAAGGGCTCGTGGGTTCAACCACCATTCAACACCAGTATCGGCCCCAGCCGACGTTGCAGTCATCATCCGATGTTACATTTTAGCAGCAGAGGTCAGTAAATCCTCAGGGGCTCAATCATCGAGCAGCATGTCATCATCGGCCCTGGCCGATGTTACAACTGCCTCGTATCTAACCTCGGTCGGCATCCTCGTCGAGGTCATCATGAATATTAACCTCGAACAAGGCAAGGGTCGAACCTCACCAAACTCGTACTCGTCCAGGCCGAGGTTGGTACCAATCGAAGACAGCCGAGCATTTACATGCATATGTATAACTTGGAACACGTGGATAGATCTATTATAACTGAATTATTCCCTCCACGTGAAGGAATATTAAGGTCATCATTGTTTAGTTAAGATCATCCAGGTGTTATCCTTGCACTAGTTGGATCTTCATGCACATGCTCATTGCATGCTTGGGGGGTACATTACACCCCCCAAGCACTATATATAGAGGTCATCCTCAACCTTGTAAAAGGATCCAAAATTACAACCCTAGCTGAAACTCTGTCATTTTACACAGTAGAGAGAGAAAGCTTGAGAGATTGTATCCATGGCCATTAGTGTCTTCATTCAGTGATATTAATCACACACACAGAGTGGACGTAGGCCAGATTGGCTGAACCACTTATATATTGGTGTTCATCCTCTTCTCCTCATCTCATACTACTATATATATATATGCTTGTGCTGCCATTGTTATTACTTATTTCAGCTTGTCACACCTTACTTGGTGGTGCTATTTCCAGTATCATCAGCAGCCAACCTCCCAAACCCAGCCGCACACTCCCGACCCATCGCACCCCCAAAATTAGCCCCCACCCCAACCGCCTCAACCTGCCCGATCATCCCTGTTCAGCCCCGGGAAGACCCATTTCTCCTACTCGCTGCCCCGAAATTCAACCCCAAGACACTCAAGCTCCATCCGACCCATCCCTTTGCCGACTGACCCCTTACCATCCATTCCCTAAATCCCTAAGTGTCGACATTCTCCCCCAACCGCTCGACATCCCCCCAAAAAATCCCCAACCCGATTTAAACCCACACTTGTCAAAATCAGCCCCTACCATACCCATACCCCAACCCGCCTAATTTTTTTGGTGCCTTCACCTCATTTCAGCCTCCGAGCCTATTTTACCCACCCACCGGGCCACTCGAGTCATCTCACCACCCCTTCAAATTTTTTAATTGCCTTGGGGTCATTGGCCACCATTTTGGGACCCCCGACCACCCTCCCGACCTCGATTCACACTACCCATATGGCCCCACCATTCCCCTTGACCCCCGGTTAGCCACACACCCTAACCCTCCACATTTTCATCATACACCCTCCCACCACACCCTCTCAGTACTCCATTATGGGTCCTCTTCATCCTCCTCCAAGTTCGTGGATAATCACCACAGTATTTTAGAGTGGATACCTCCACCCCCACCTGATGCCAACTGCCAAGCTCCACTACGAGACCGGAACTATTTCTATTTCGATGAACGTGGCCACTTGATAGGCATGTGCCCCCACTATCCCCACGTTCCCCCAGCTAGGGCACGGCCAGCCTCTTCATCCACTGCCTACACGGATACCACCCCCTCCTGTTGATGTTGTTCCGCCTGTGCCAGGTGACGTGATGAGCCTAGATGCTCATCAGGATGAGGTTCCACTATCTATGGCCCTTCAGCTACTTTCCCGGAGCCTCCCTGGGGATATCCGCATAGACGTGCCCATGTTTGACGGGTGATTCTCTCCAGATGACATGGTCAATTTGTTAGCTTCGATGGAGACAGTTTTTTAGTACAAGCGGGTTCAAAGCCGCTCCCATGTTATCCTCGCAGCCACCAAATTCGAGGGATTTGCACGGGTTTGGTGGAATGACCTATGTTACTTCTGCACGACGATGGGATTACCTCCTATTCAGACTTGGCTTGAGCTGAAGGTTGCTCTCCAAGAGTCCTTCATCCCACCTACCTAGAAGCATGACCTCTTTGCTCGCATTAAATCTCTAAAGCAGGACACCTTATCGGTAGTGGAGTATATGGAGAACTTTTAGCCTCTGTGCACCAGAGCTCGCCTTCTCGAGACGGAGGATCAGCGGATCAGCCACTATATATTGGGGTTACAGCCGCATATTCAGCATGATCTCGGTCTGATGGAGATACCGACCTTCTTGAAGGCGATCAAGTACGCCACCAAGGTCGAGACTTACCACACAGCGCCAGCTTTTCTCCCAACCTCAAGGGCTTTACCTACACCGATTTTTGTCCTATCTCCTCCTCCAGAGGCGTCTTTAGTTCCTACTTTTGTTAATCCAACTACTCCACATCCAGGGCGTCCTACCTTCCGGTGCTACAACTGTGGAA
Source organism: Sambucus nigra (assembly GCA_949130495.1). Lineage (NCBI taxonomy): Eukaryota > Viridiplantae > Streptophyta > Magnoliopsida > Dipsacales > Adoxaceae > Sambucus > Sambucus nigra. The sequence goes on from CASBWL010000063.1 coordinate 622,966, forward strand.
ATGTTGGGAACCGAGCTTCTGACTGCTCTCTCCTGTGACACCACGCATTATTGGTGATAGATCATCCACCTGACTATTTGGACGCGTCCGAAGAGCTCCCCCAATACGCCTTGATCACCTTCTTGGAGGATGATTCCGTTGGTCTTCCCCTTTGAGTACGAGGACGAACTTTTTTCAAGGAGGAGAGATTGATGTGAATCGAGGTCATTTTTGTCATTTTTGGCATATTAGTAGTTTTATTTCTTTGTTATTATTTTTCTTTATTTCTGTTATAGTATTTTCTTTTGTTTTGTTTTAGTATTTGCGGGTAAGGAGTAGTAATGGCATTTTTATAATTAGAGCCTTAGCTTGGAGCCTAAGTTACCCATCCCCTTTAAATACCCACTTATAAAACATGAATTTTGAAATAGAAAAGAGTATTTCTCTCTCTAAAGTGTCTTTAGATATTTTTATGAGCCTTTTGACGTGCAGTTTACGTCGAAGTTTCATTACCAACACAATATTTGTTTATACTAAAATGAAACTTATAAACTAGTAGTATTTGTTCACTGATTCTCTTATCACTACATGTTTAACTTATCATAGCCTATTGGCAAAGTTCTTATTACAATTTTGTAATTCAACCGAATCATATAATTTTTACATAAATGAGCAAGGACATGCCTGGGAGTATAAGTGTCTCATAAGGTACTATAGAAAGAAAAATAACTATAGTAGAAATAGAGGAATTAAAATACATTCTATAGTAATTTAGAAAGATGCCACTTCAAAGAGTTGAGTATAAAATATATATGAAAATCGAAATGTTACAAACTAACCTCAAAGAAGTATTTCAATTACGAACACTAGAAAACAACTAAATGCTAACAGTACTGATATCACAAACTAACCTCTATTTTCATGCCAATGTTGAGAACAAGTTGAATATCTGTGTAAACGAGTTGAAGGTTTACAAACAAGTGAGTTGAATGAGGTTAAGGAGCTTGTCTACTTCAGGTGGGTCAACTCGTGTCTGCGAATTAAGTTGTGCAACTTCTGATCCACGAGTTATGATCTAACGTCAAGCCCCAATTCAATTGATTAGTGAATCTTTCGTCTTGTCGTCCTGCCTAAATACAAATTTCTTAATTCAAGCGAAATGTTGAGTATGGAATGATCTTGATTTTATGACCCATGATAGACAATTTATGCAGACTTGGTTCTCGATTGAAGAGAACAAACTCTCTGTCACTTAAATGCCGCTCCACCTGCATCAGAATTGAAATATATTCAATGTGAACAAAAAATAAACTAAATCAATTATAGAAAATAATTACTCAATTGTTTTCTCACCAGTAGTTGATAGTTGATTCCATTCCTTAAAAGATCTCTCATTTTCATTCTACTTTTATCCCATTATTTGTCCAGACATGGAATCATCTGCATTCTCAATGTCATGAATAGACATTACTTCTTCTTTAGCAGGATTTTCACCAGCCACTTGTTTAACCAACTGAAGATTGAATTGACACTATTGGTCGTTGTCATTTACCCGTTCAACAGTGCAACTTCCCTTCTTCATTTAAATGTTTTCTTATCTGACTCAGTAGTAAGACAGTTTAGGATTTATATTATGGTTGCATTTTCATTGTAACTTCAGCATATGAGTTGATTCAAGGGGAAAGAGTGATATCCATGAATGATAGGATTCTGTGGCATAAAATATATCCCTAAATATTTTGAAACTCCATATACAATCAAACACAAATATTTGGATTTAAGTCTTAAATAACGAAGTAAATTTTCCATGGAGTGTCTATTATGAGGTAAATAAATCAGATTCGGTATATGAGTAAGAACAAGTGGTGTTTTCTCATTTCTTTAGAAAAGGAAGTAGCCATGCAAATGCTCTTTCAAATATTGGGGTGTGCTTTAGAGGTTTTAAATTTTAGATAATATTCAAGTGTTCCACTTTATATAAGAGGCTTACTTAAGATGACTAAGTAGTACTAGATTTCATTGCATCTAGCAATGTGCCCATTTTTCTTCCATTAATAATATGATTCATGTTACCGACAAAAAAATACATTGATACATGCCCATATTCCACCAAGTTATATCACTACAAACTCTTGCTTTTGAAGTATGTCATATCATTTACATATACTTAGGCATATCAACCAATTTCAGCAGTAATGTTGTGAGAGGTTACAATGCATACAACCCAAACTACAACCAGCCCAATTCAATAAATCTGGATAGGAAGCATTCGAAAGTAATAAAAGCACCCTCAAGTGAAGTGCCGCAGTTCATAGATAATGGTTTGGAGAAAGGAAACAAATAAGTATTGTACAATTAGAGTTCTTATTTTTACCACATGTTTAGTTGTGTTTAGCTAGTAATGTTGTTACTCTTTAGTCTTATTCACGTGAATATAAATATTTATGGCGTGCTTAGTCAATGCCATACAGAATGCAGACCTATAACTAAAGTGAAAAAAAGTATCACTCATACATGTGTTCTTCAGAATCCTAAATAATCACAAGATAAAATGAGATTGTCTTCGAGTCTAAATCAATAGAAAATACACGTATAAGTTTTTTTCTTTCTGAAAAGCTTAACTTAGATAAAACTCAACCAAATCTTGAAAATTTTGGATGGATAGATTAGTCTCTTAGTTGAGATATTGAGGACCTCTGTCAATTAATATGTGCCTTAAGGCATATTTTATTGATTATAATTGGAAAGTTATAAAATGGGTTCTCAGATTTCATGTTCTTCGGGATGATCTCCTCCCTGAAGCAATCCAGAATAAATCAATAAAGTTCCGAGATTTCAATAAAGGAGCTTTTATCATCTAATTGCAAATATGTTTTTCAAACGAATTATGATGGTTGTAGAAGATGCAACTGGATTATCCATGAAAATGATTTAACATATTCTCTAAATCAAACAGTATGTCATGTTGGTGAATTCAACCAAAAATTATCATGTGATTGTGAATTTTAGTATCTCAAAACTTGGATAGAATTTTGTGTGACTGTTATTTTTGTTTATTAAATAAGTTCAAGAGATAACATATCATGTTAGAACAAGTCAATTAAGTTCTGGATAATGGTTTTCATGTTTTCCATGTTCTTCCTAAGAATAATAGTATTAGTCACTAGTTTATTATTAAGAGACATGTCAATTCCCAAAGTGAAGCAAGCAGCAAGTGGAGTACCAAACGTCACTACCTTTTTGCTTAACCTATAAACCCGTCATGTCTTTTTACAGGTTATTGAAGATCTGTTCTTTCACCATTTGTTAAATGCAACCCTGTCTACCACTCCCCTCTTGGATCACTCAAATATTTTAGCATAAGTTGTCTTGGATATTGTGCGAATCCCCCTCTTATAACTATTATAGATGAGACATCTAAGGGACTGAAAATCTAAGAACAAACTGAAGAATACTAGCCTAATAGAGGATCTCTGGAGAAGTAATACATTTGCAATGGACAATAGTGAAGATGAGTCTCAAAGAAGTGTCTTGTCAATTAGTACATAAAATTAAACCTTTGATCCATACAGGAGCACTGATAGAAACCCTCCTGAATTTGTATATCATGGTCTTCTTCTATGGAATCAAATGAGGCAACAGTGGATTGGAAATACGGGGTCTCATAACCATACACATGTTCAAGAAAATTGATTAAGTTGGAATGCAACTTATGATAGTTTGCTTGGAATCAACAAGCCCTTTTCGCAACCAATCCCTCTATATGAAATGGCAGAATTTCTCGTTGATATTTGGGACAAGGAGGGGTTGTATGATAGAGGTGTCACACAAGATGATAACTAATTAACCATTATTTTATCATAAGGTTTGTCTCAGGAAATTGGTTTGCCAAATGTTTATATCAAATTCAACATCCATGTTATTGTTCATATTTGATATTTTGCCACTCGTCACCAATTTTCTAGATTAATAGAGGAGTTGGGAGGTATATAATGCAAAAACAATATATTAAGGAACTCTAGTTAAGTGTTCAGAAAGACGTGTATTGGAAGACTTCTAATATGTTTACTTATTACTAATGAAGAAAATTCTCTCTTTAACTCTCCTCTTATATTCAAGGAATCTCAAGTGGGCAATTTGGTGTTTCATGTTTAAGGGTTTGGATTCAATGGTTATTCTTGATTATCGCTCCGTCATTAAACTGTATATAACAGTATTAAGTCCGATTAATTCCAAATTTAAGTGCGACTCCAAATTAATCTAAGTTCGATTTTGAATTTTGGACCCATCATTTTCAGTTTTGCAATGTTAACACTAATGTGGCATAGACAATATTAACTGCAATATACTGTTACTCTTTGTCATACATTGTCCACATCCACAACCTATAAAAGGAATGTCTTAATACCATATAAGAAGAGCTCAAAATCAACTTCATGAGGGTAAAGGGGTGGAGGAAAAGGAGATGTGGGGGGGCATACCTTAGCAAGGTCCCACTTATATGTCACAATCTTCATTTTGGCTCAAGTATCCCTAGAAAGATGAATTGCTTTGCTTTCCACTGAATGACATCAGTCATTTCTTTAATAGGAACAAGAAGAAGTTTGTTTCCTGTATATATATATATATATTGCGCATACCCTTGCAAGCCTCAAGCCGAATAAATAATACTTATTTATATAGCAATCATGAAGCAAATATCCATTTATCTACAACTACATAATTTCTTGAATCTTGGAGTTGCCTATGAAATATTACATACCACCCTCACATGGGCTTATTTGTATGCTCCAATGTATACGTAGTTTTTCAGATAATCAAGAGCTATCATTGACCTAGTTTGCAGTTTAGATCCTTATCGATGCATTTTTGCATTAGACAAACATATATTTCTCGTTCATGACCAATCGAGCAAATAGAAACAAAATTAAAATCCCCCACGCTAAGGCTTTAAGACCGAGCTCATTCATCACTTTTACCTTTCATCAACTTTCTAGCCATTCCTGCTTAAGCATCACTCCTTTCTTTCACCTGAGTATATAAATAGGCAAAAAATATCAAACAATTAGACCAGCAAATAACAAACCAAGCCTAAAATCAGAAAAAGGTCATTTTAATTTGTAATTTCATATTTCTTGATTACACCTTTGGTGTCAAAGAGGTGCATATCACTTGTGATTATTGTAGTAGTGAGCTTAAATTTTTTATGCAAATGCTCTTGCTTTGCCATCATGAAGTTATCCTCTGATAAGATAACTTCAAAATGTATCATGATATCCTCGTTATACCCCTTGTAGTCCTGCAAAAATGGAATTCAAGCATAAACGTTTTAACTAGTATATTGAAAATATGATAAGAAATAAAGTAAATATCCATTGGGTTGGAATTTCGTACATATGAGCTCCAACTTATCCATATTCCTTCACTACCACTGACTAGAACCATTGGTACAACTGGCATGTACCTGCATCACAAAACCATGGCTGGTTCTTTACTCGATCCACCCATATTATAATAAACATTATTGATATATTAATTGAAGAGGATTTATATTATTGCTACTGACAACATCCTGGGCCAAGCCAGTATTATCTTCTTGTACCACTAGTAGATGCTGCAACTAAACTTGTAATAGATGTCAACCATAATTTGACCACTATTGCACAACTAATGGAAGAATAAGTTGACCGACCCTGACTTTTTATCCAATTTTCATATAGGACTCTTCAACTGAAAACCCTTCCTCTTTATTCTCTTTGGCTTGTTCATGTAGTACCAAGAGCAGCACCAACGAGTATTTTGATTAAATATTGGGCAAGTTGGGTCATACTTAGAACAACCCTCGAAGGATCTACATTTTGTATCTACATTGTGCTTTATTTGGTAACTAAGTATGCTCCAGATGCCCTGCATAGCCTCACTTTATGCATATGCTTTTAAGTTTAATATGGGAAAAACCATCAAGAATAGCTTTTGATCTGTTTGAGACACAGTAGGATTCCATTTCACCCGTCAAATTTGAAAGCCCTAAATTTTACATCCCTTGAACTGTAACATTTAAAAAAAAAATTGAAATTAGCTTATTTCATGAGTGTTCAATTTCCTATCCATGTTGAATAGACTAGAGGGAAATATGGATTATTAGTTTTCTTGTGGCACAATGAATACACTAGAGGGCACTATGTCTGTATTCTGTCACATAATCTGATTAATCATACAGTTGAACAAATGTGATGTATAGGACGTAGAGGTATTTCAGCATAACCGAATCGTCGACCACCCTCAAATTCCTTCTCACACAATCACAGTCACATTATCCTCAAAGACCTCGACTACGCAAAAGAATTTTTATGTTCCACGGTTAACACATGATTAATAATAGGAATGTATTATGGTTTCTCTGTACTCACAGTATTATGGTTTCATAACACATTAATATTCAGTGACTGATTATGCTTGTATGATGAAAATGAAGGGAAAGTGAGTGAATTATATAAAGGTTAGATTATATTAAAACCAAAATTACTTAGGTATAATTTTACTAATTAGATGTCGACGACGATTTTTTAGTTGCAAAGACAATTGATATCACATTTGGTTCCCAAATTCCTAAATATAAAGACAAGGCATCAAACTATCCAGAATAAATGCTAACCCAAGTTCTAATGGATTATGGATTAAAAATGTAAATATAATATTGATTCATTTGATTAGTACATATGACAATAGTTCTAGCCTTGATCATAGTCTTCAACATTTTTAAACAAACTTCATAATATATGAAAAAAATTAACAAATGTAGATAAACAACTGGTAAATGGTGAATAAAATAAAAAAATTGCAACGACTAAATCAATACGAGTCTCTAGCCAATACTCTAGTGATTAAAATTAGGACCGCCTACAAAGTTTCCACACAATAAATACCCATTCGTCATTGCCACGCAACAAAAATCAAGAAAAATTTGCCAAAAAGAGTAAAATTACTAGTTGCTTCAATTTCTTATTGCATAAATCCATATTGCACTATAATATTGAACCTTTCTAGAAACAATCCTGAAATAAGTAAAGGTAATCATCTAATTAACAAAAACCCGAAAATAAAAACCACAAAAAATAAAAACTTATTCTCTTCAAGAATAAGCTCAAACAATGAAGTGATCTTAAGTAATTTTAAAGCAACTTTGAAAAGATGAACATACCCTAAATTTTAAATTAAGCAAGAAAAAACTAGTACCAACACAAATAAGCCCTAGATGAGACTTAGCACTAGCAGAACATGTAAAAATAACATATTTAATTAAGATTAGGTTAATTAATACAAACACAATATGACAATAAACCTAACACATCGAAAACCTCAGCACAAAAGGGACACATGAACTCAAGCCTCTATATTAAACAAATCTGCATAAACACATAATAAAAACTTTATTTCCTAACTAAAAAGCACAAAAAAGCATTAAACTGACCTAGACAATGAGATAGATGTTGGTTTATGATTTTGTGGAGAGAGTAAATACACTTTTTTTTCTTCTTAAACCCAATAACAATCCAAGATTTTTGAATGGAACGTTTTGTGATTTTGGAGTGCGAATTTGACGAGGGATATAGTGACGTAGGGAAATGTGTTTTTATACTTTTGGGAGTTTGTCACACCCCAAAACCCAATATCCATACTAATCATTTGTTATTGGAATAATTAGATCATAATCTTGAGCCCATTGGAAATATGATTCATTCATCAATATTTTCCAACATAATGAACATAATATTATTCTTACATCATAAAATTCAATATCAGAGTCATAATTAAGCAAACATGCAATACCGTGATTAACTATGATCAACCCAATCCATACTAAATCAATATATACAATGTGTGAGTATATTAAAATCTTCAGTGTGACAATGATAAAATCCCATTTTTAAATCCCAGCTCTCTCCAGCGGTGCAACTCTCAAAGCTACCGGTCATATGGTATCCTAGCTGGCAGCGTGTGAACCTGAAATTGTTAAAATATAAACCGTAAGCATTAAGCTTAGTGAGGTACTCCTTCCCTACAATAGAATAACAATTCTATATCGAATATGTAGATATAAAATCCGAACAATCCTGCCCATTGGCAATAACAAATCATGGATCATAAGATCCAAATAATTCTGCCCGTTGGCAATAACAAATCCTGGATATTTGAATATCCAAACAAATCCTGAATACCGAGGTATTCAAACCAATCCTGGATCATAAGACCCAAACAAATCCTGGATAATTTAATATCCAAACAAATCCTGAATACCGAAGTATTCAAACAAATTCGCTCTTAGACCTATATTCATATTTATATATGAAACAAATCATAAGTACACTCACCTTGGCAGTTTAACTGGCTTTGCCCTTGCCTTTATCCAATACTTGTTCAATCAGATCTTCTTCCCTTCCTATCATTATTAAAATATTAGTATCATCGTAATAATATCAATAATCCAAAGAACGATTTAAACACAATTCAATCCATAAGCATCACATGATTCCATTCAAATCATTTATCACAAGTGAAGTTCCCTCCAATCCATGCTAGCGTATTCAACATATCCAAATCATAGACCAAATATAAATTCATTTATTCTTGTAAACTCAATCCTTGTCATATTAGTATTCCAATACAAAAGACGGTACATCATTTTAGGTCTCGTAGAGCAAGATATGCCCATTTCTTTACCACATGGCAAATCTGCCCTATAGGCCCTCTTATCGCTCATTCAACTTCCACGAATTTCCATAATTTTTCTACAACATAAATTTATGTGATATTTCACCCAACATCAGTAAACATATTGAAAAATACAAAATTAAAGTTTCATAATTTTTAAGGTTCGTTTACTATGTCAAGCAAAACACCGAACACATGGCGGGCATATTTTCACCCTTAGGCCAGATTTCATACCCGAACTTCAAACTCTCACCAAAGACTCATTTCTTGGTATTTTATCATGATTTTCGGATATTTCATACCTATATGAGTCCAGGTTAATATCCAATTTGAATCAATCAATTCCAGTAAGTACACGAAAATATATGGAAGTTTGAATAAACAGAGTTTCTAAACAAAGCAATTTTAGGGTTTTGTACATTCAACTTAACTTAAACTTGCATATATCCATACATATGCACCCAAGCATGAAAGTTCAATAAAAAATAAATGACTTATATCATATAAATCGTAAATGAAAGAAAAATAGCAAGATTCATGGTTGGAATTACCTTAGGGGCTTTTTCGTAATTTTCTATGAATTTTCTTCAATTTTCTCCTCACTTTTTCTTCCTAACTTCCTACTTCTCTTTCCTTAAGCTTAAAATCTCTCATAGCTGCATTTTGGATGAATAAAGAGGCAATTCTAAGAGTTTAAGGTCGGCCAAAGCCACCACCCTTCCCAACCAATGAGAATAAAACATTTGTTGCCATATTAAGACAAAATACTACTTAACGGATGGACTACTTTGCCCTTGTTTCGTAATTTTGGGATAACTTCTCACTCGAACCTCCGTTTCACACACCGTTTGTTGTGTTACAACCATAACTCACTTGTCTACAACTATGTAGTTCATCTCAAATCAATTGTTATGTCATAAAGGTCAAAACTAGCCTTAAACATGAACATTCCTACCGAAACCTTCAAAATTTTGTATTTGTAACTAATTCGACATTTCATGCTTTTTGAAGGTAGGATTAGACTAAACATAATAAATTAACATCACGTGTATTAATGACACACTAATCATATCACATAAGCTAGGCATGATTTAAGCATAATTAATCATAATTATATTCGTGTTGTCACAATTCTCCCCCTGTTAGGAAATTTCGTCCTCGAAATTGACATACCTTGGTTGTCCGAATCAAAAAAATACGGATAACAAATTTTCATGCTATCCTCACTCTCCCATGTAGCTTCTTCCATGGAATGCCTTCTCCACACCACTTTCACAAGTGGGATCACCTTTGATCTCAATATTTGTTCTTTCCTATCGACGATAGCAAGCGGTTCTTCCACGTAGTTCAAATCTTCCTTCAACTCAATAGGTTGTTCCACCAATACATGTGAAGGGTCTGCTACATACTTTCTTAACATAGAAACATGGAAAACATCATGTAACCGAGATAATTCTGGGGGTAACGCTAACTTGTAGGCAACCATCCCTACTTTCTCAAGGATTTCATAAGGTCCAATGTAGCGTGGACTTAATTTCCCTTTCTTTCCAAACCTCATAACTCCTTTCCATGGCGATATTCGAAGAAACACATAATCCCCTTTCTGGAATTCCAAATCTTTTCGTCGTTTATCCGCATAACTTTTCTGTCTGCTTTGAGCTGTTCTCATTCTATCTTGAATAATCTTCACTTTTTCAGTGGTGACTTCAATCAATTCTGGACCCTCTATCTTCCTTTCACCAACTTCACCCCAACATATTGGTGTACGACATCGTCTACCGTACAATGCTTCATATGGAGCCATACCAATAGTAGACTGAAAACTATTGTTATATGCAAATTCTATCAAAGGCAAATATTCATCCCAATTACCCTTGAAATCAAGGACACAGGCTCTAAGCATATCTTCCAAAATCTGTATTGTCCTTTTAGACTGCCCATCTCTCTGGGGATGAAAAGCCGTACTAAACTTTAAGTTGGTACCCATAGCATACTGCAAACTATCCCAAAATCTGGATGTAAAAGTAGGGTCCCTATCTGAAACAATAGAAACAGGTGCCCCATGCAATCGAATAATTTCATTAACATACAATCTAGCATACCTATCAACTGTATATGTAGTCTTGACTGCTAGAAAATGAGCGGACTTGGTCAATCTGTCCACCACTACCCAAATCGAATCTGACCCCTTCTGAGATCGAGGAAGCCCAACCACAAAATCCATCATTACATGATCCCATTTCCATTCCGGTATTGGCAATGGCTGAAGCAGACCAGTAGGTTTCTGATGGTCCACTTTCACTTGCTGACATATAAGGCATCTAGCAACAAAATCAGCTATTTCCTTCTTCATATTATTCCACTAATAATGCTCCTTTAAATCCCTATACATTTTAGTACTACCAGGATGCATAGTATAAATGGAATTATGAGCCTCATCTAAAATTTCCTCTTTCAATCCACCCACATTAGGCACACACAACCGCTGCTTATACAATAAGGTGCCATCATTCACAATACAAAAATCTTCAGACATACCATCTTGGACATCTTGTCATTTCTTCTCAAGGAAAGGATCTTGACTTTGCAAATCACGAATACGGGTAGCTAATAAAGGCCTCACGCTTACATGAGCAAAGAATCTATCCCCATCTACTAGTTGCAATTCTACTCCCATCAATCTCAACTCCCTAATATGAGCAACTCTAGCACATCGAATACAAGATAACCTGCCTGAAGCCTTTCTACTCAAAGCATCTGCAACTACATTTGCCTTTCCTGGGTGGTAGTGAATTGTACAATCATAATCTTTAATTAACTCCATCCACCGCCTCTGCCTCAAATTCAACTCCTTCTGAGTAAATAAATACTGAAGGCTTTGATGGTCAGTAAAAATTTCACATACCTCACCATATAGATAATGATGCCATAATTTCAAAGCAAACACAATAGCAGCAAGTTCCAAATCATGTGTAGGATAATTACGTTCATGTGTACGCAACTGCCTAGAAGCATAAGCAATAACTCTACCATGCTGCATAAAAACACAACCCAACCCCTGATGTGAAGCATCGGTATAAACAATAAAACCATCTCCACCATGCGGAATAGTAAGAACAGGTGTAGTTACCAACCTCTTTTTCAATTCATCAAAACTATTTTTGCAATCAGAATTCCATTCAAACTTAACATATTTTCGGGTTAGTTTAGTCATTGGTAAGGCAATCGAAGAAAATCCCTTAATAAACCTTCTATAATACCCAGCTAAACCAAGAAAACTCCTCACCTCAGTCACATTATTGGGCCTCTCCCATTTTACAATAGCCTCTACCTTTTTAGGATCAACACATATACCATTTCCCGAAACAACATGGCCTAAAAATACAACTTGTGATAGCCAAAATTCACACTTGCTAAACTTGGCATACAACTTCTTATCTTTCAACAGATTCAAAATAGTTGTGAGATGCTTTTCATGTTCAACCATATCATGTGAATAAATCAGACTATCATAAATAAAAACTATCACAAATGAATCAACAAAAGGATGCAGTACCCGGTTCATAAGATCCATAAATATAGCTGGAGCATTAGTCACCCCAAAAGGCATCACCAAAAACTCAAAATGACCATACCGAGTGCGAAAAGCAGTTTTAGAAATATCACTCTCCTTCACCCTCAACTGATGATACCCTGATCGCAAGTCTATTTTTGAAAACACTTTAGCACCCTGTAACTGATCAAACAAATCATCTATACGAGGTAAAGGGTATTTGTTCTTAATTGTAGCTTTATTCAGTTGCCTATAATCAATAAACAAACGCATGGTGCCATCTTTCTTCTTCACAAATAAAACTGGCGCACCCCATGGAGATACACTAGGCTGAATGAACCCCCTATCAAGTAAATCTTGCAACTGAATCTTGAGTTCTTTCAACTCAGCAGGTGCCATTCTATACGGTGCCATAGAAATAGGGGTTGTCCCTGGTGCTAATTCAATACTAAATTCAACTTCTCTTTCTGGAGGTAACCCTGGCAACTCACTAGGAAACACTTCAGGAAAATCCCTTACAATAGGAACATCAACTAATTGTAAAGCTCCTTTCCCAATGTCAAGAACATATGCAATAAAACCCTCACAACCCTTACTCAATAATTTCCTCGTCTGAATAGCTGAAATGATGCAACTGGGAACAATTTTCCTTTCCCCCACAAATTTAAATTCAGGCTCACCAGGCATATTAAAAAAAACTTCCTTACAGAAACAATCCATAGATGCATGATATTTAGATAACCAATCCATTCCCAGAATTATATCAAAATCAGAAATATCCAATGGAAGTAGATCTATAACTGTATCTCTAGTCCCCACAGTCAAAACACAATCACGAAAAGCGTATTCAGCTACAACCATTTCCCCCATAGGCATATAAATACCCAACCCCACATCTAAACGAGTACATGGTCTATTCAGGTATACAGCAAAAGCATAGGACACAAAAGAATGTGTGGAACCAGGATCAATCAAAACATAAGCACTTCTATCAGTAACAAAAAGTGTACCTGTCACCACATCTGGAGTAATCTGAGCTTCTTTCATTGTAAAAACTCATCCACCTGGCCTGGAACTACTAGCTTGTCCTCTGCCCATACTTTTCACTGCACTGCCCGGAGATAACATTCTGCTTGCTACTTCACTATGTGCTGCTGGAGTCTCTGCCAATTGCGGACAATTCTTCTTAATATGCCCCACTTGATGACAATGGTAGCATTCCAATCCCTTAAGCTTAGGACACTCAGATTTATAATGCCCTTCCTCTTTACAAAAGAAACATGTAACAACTCTTGTCGGTGCCTCACCCTTTCCTGACCTCCTAACCAGACTAGAAGATTCTCCACCCCTAGTATCTCTGCCAAATCTCCCCAGACCTCTACCACTATCTCCAACACCTCTCTGAAATTTATGAGGTTCCATCTTAACACTTCCACCCCCACCTCCCTTAAAGTGAGATGCGTCAAATCTACTCTGTTTAAAACTCTCTCTACTTGCCACCCCTTGGTTCATTTGCCTTTCTGCTATCGTGGCTTTGTTTACCAGAGAAGCATAATATTCTAACTCATAAGTGGCCACTCTATTTTGAATAGGCCAAATCAGTCCATCTTGAAATTTACTACATTTATCTTCTTCCTCCTGCACATACTTAGTAGCAAATCTATACAAAGCAGTAAATTTAGCATCATACTCCCTCACAAACATGTTCCCTTGGGTTAAATTTATAAACTCCCTCAGCTTCTCCCTCCTATAGACCTTAGGGAAATACTTAACATACAAAGCTTTAATAAATTCAGCCCAAGTAATGACATCAGTACCTTCCATCCTTGGCACCAAATGGTTGCTGGCTTCCCACCAATACTTAGCATCTCCTTTGAGCTTAAACACAGCTAGATTCACTTTCTGGTTATCTGGAACCTTCATAACTGCAAAGATAGTTTCTAGATCCCTGACCCACATCTCGGCTTCTGTAGGTTCAACTGACCCTGTATATTCTGGAGGATTCAACTTCAAAAACTTCTCATGCATGGAATCTTTCATTTCCTTCCTTGCCTCTTTCTCAATCCTGGCCACGATCTTTGATTCTAGATATCTAGCCTGTTGTTCTGCCATTTGCGCCATATTTCTTTCTTGTTGCTCTGCCATCCTCATCATTGCATGTGCCATTATTTGCATCTCTGTAGGCTGCTCTTGATCTCTAGCCCTTCCAGCAACACTTTGCTCTACTTCAGTATTCTCTGCACGAGAAGCCACTCCCTCTTCTCTATGTTGTCCATTCCCAGGTTCCATATGGAATTATCTATAATACAACAAAGTTCTAACAACCAATATAAACAGTTTATACTACTAAACTATTGGTTAGTACATAAACAATTCATAAATATCAAATCAACTCAATACTGCCATCTAACCGTCACACACGTCCAGAATTAATAACCACGCTCTGATACCACTAATTGTCACACCCCAAAACCCAATATCCATACTAATCATTTGTTATTGGAATAATTAGATCATAATCTTGAGCCCATTGGAAATATGATTCATTCATCAATATTTTCCAACATAATGAACATAATATTATTCTTACATCATAAAATTCAATATCAGAGTCATAATTAAGCAAACATGCAATACCGTGATTAACTATGATCGACCCAATCCATACTAAATCAATATATACAATGTGTGAGTATATTAAAATCTTCAGTGTGACAATGATAAAATCCCATTTTTAAATCCCAGCTCTCTCCAGCGGTGCAACTCTCAAAGCTACCGGTCATATGGTATCCTAGCTGGCAGCGTGTGAACCTGAAATTGTTAAAATATAAACCGTAAGCATTAAGCTTAGTGAGGTACTCCTTCCCTACAATAGAATAACAATTCTATATCGAATATGTAGATATAAAATCCGAACAATCCTGCCCATTGGCAATAACAAATCATGGATCATAAGTTCCAAATAATTCTGCCCGTTGGCAATAACAAATCCTGGATATTTGAATATCCAAACAAATCCTGAATACCGAGGTATTCAAACCAATCCTGGATCATAAGACCCAAACAAATCCTGGATAATTTAATATCCAAACAAATCCTGAATACCGAAGTATTCAAACAAATTCGCTCTTAGACCTATATTCATATTTATATATGAAACAAATCATAAGTACACTCACCTTGGCAGTTTAACTGGCTTTGCCCTTGCCTTTATCCAATACTTGTTCAATCAGATCTTCTTCCCTTCCTATCATTATTAAAATATTAGTATCATCGTAATAATATCAATAATCCAAAGAACGATTTAAACACAATTCAATCCATAAGCATCACATGATTCCATTCAAATCATTTATCACAAGTGAAGTTCCCTCCAATCCATGCTAGCGTATTCAACATATCCAAATCATAGACCAAATATAAATTCATTTATTCTTGTAAACTCAATCCTTGTCATATTAGTATTCCAATACAAAAGACGGTACATCATTTTAGGTCTCGTAGAGCAAGATATGCCCATTTCTTTACCACATGGCAAATCTGCCCTATAGGCCCTCTTATCGCTCATTCAACTTCCACGAATTTCCATAATTTTTCTACAACATAAATTTATGTGATATTTCACCCAACATCAGTAAACATATTGAAAAATACAAAATTAAAGTTTCATAATTTTTAAGGTTCGTTTACTATGTCAAGCAAAACACCGAACACATGGCGGGCATATTTTCACCCTTAGGCCAGATTTCATACCCGAACTTCAAACTCTCACCAAAGACTCATTTCTTGGTATTTTATCATGATTTTCGGATATTTCATACCTATATGAGTCCAGGTTAATATCCAATTTGAATCAATCAATTCCAGTAAGTACACGAAAATATATGGAAGTTTGAATAAACAGAGTTTCTAAACAAAGCAATTTTAGGGTTTTGTACATTCAACTTAACTTAAACTTGCATATATCCATACATATGCACCCAAGCATGAAAGTTCAATAAAAAATAAATGACTTATATCATATAAATCGTAAATGAAAGAAAAATAGCAAGATTCATGGTTGGAATTACCTTAGGGGCTTTTTCGTAATTTTCTATGAATTTTCTTCAATTTTCTCCTCACTTTTTCTTCCTAACTTCCTACTTCTCTTTCCTTAAGCTTAAAATCTCTCATAGCTGCATTTTGGATGAATAAAGAGGCAATTCTAAGAGTTTAAGGTCGGCCAAAGCCACCACCCTTCCCAACCAATGAGAATAAAACATTTGTTGCCATATTAAGACAAAATACTACTTAACGGATGGACTACTTTGCCCTTGTTTCGTAATTTTGGGATAACTTCTCACTCGAACCTCCGTTTCACACACCGTTTGTTGTGTTACAACCATAACTCACTTGTCTACAACTATGTAGTTCATCTCAAATTAATTGTTATGTCATAAAGGTCAAAACTAGCCTTAAACATGAACATTCCTACCGAAACCTTCAAAATTTTGTATTTGTAACTAATTCGACATTTCATGCTTTTTGAAGGTAGGATTAGACTAAACATAATAAATTAACATCACGTGTATTAATGACACACTAATCATATCACATAAGCTAGGCATGATTTAAGCATAATTAATCATAATTATATTCGTGTTGTCACAGAGTTCATGTAACCCTTTTAGATTTTGGCACTTATAAAATCACAAATTTTGCAACGGTCATGAACACCAACGTTTGTAAGTGTTCAAAACCATTGTAAAATTTGTAAGTGTTATAAACACTTACAAAAATAAATAATTTATTAGTTTCAAAATAGTCATTATGGTTTAATGTATATATATACACATACTGTGACATCTCATATTGAGAAGGAACCCTCAAGGTCTCTTAACAATAGAAAATGTCAGGGCGAGGAGCAGTCAAGGTCCTCCCCCTCAACTTTCAGAAAATAGGCCAGGATGAGGGAGTGGCTACCATGAGTAACTCCTCACCATGAAACGTCATCCTTTAAAAGAACAACAGTATTAACACTTTGCTATTCTTGTACAGGTTGCCTAGTTGAGAAAGCAGGGCTCAGGTAGGCCAGTTGGGATCTCTTGGGAGTTTTGGCTTGGCGGCTGAGGGAAAAGGTATGTTGAGCAAGCTCAACCACTTAGCACTACAGGATTGAGAGAATACTAGTAGGAGACCCTATGGTCGCCCAATCCTCACACACCTCACACTTAGTCACAAGTGAAGTGAGCAACCAAAGGGCTGGCTGCTCACAAGAAAATAACTATTTATAAAATGATTTTAAAGGAGAGGGTCCTCTAAACCCCTCTCAAGAAAAATTATTTTAGAAGGGGGTCCTCAAGACCCCCCTCAAGCTTACAAAGATTTTAGAGGAGGTGGTCCTCGAGACCCCCCTCAAGTTTACAAAGTTTGTACCAAAAGTTACCGTTTCAAAATATATTTAGCAAATCAGATATTTTGTCTCCATTAGAAGACATATTTGCTTTTGAACTTTGGTTGGCACCAGGGGGCATCTACCAGAGGGGACAGGCAAAGCTGCCTGCAGGTAGGGACAAACAGTACACTGCAGACTTTGTCCCTCACCAACCCTCTAAGTTTTGGCACCAAAAGTGCCAACCCAGCCCTAGTACCCAAGTATAAATAGGACCCTGGGCAAGGTCATGAAAGAAGAGAAAAAACTCAATAGCACTGTTACTCTACAAAAAATCACACTAGAACCTCTCTAGTATTCTCTCCCTGCTCTCTCTCTAGTGCTAAGTGCCTTGTTCCTTCACTCCCCACTGACAGCCATCATTCTCAGATGTTTCCCTTGAGAAAATTACTATTTTTGCTGTGAAAGTTCATCTTCTTGCATGGAGTGAGTTGAAGCTTGAGTTCCATTATTACCAGAAGGAGAAGGTTTCTTGAGAAGTTTCACCAGAAGACCTTGAAGACCTTACAGGCAGTGTCCATTCGAGTGGGTCACGCCTCACCCTTTTTAGATATTCATAGACCCCAGTCTCACTACCCTCCTACATTTGGCGACTCTGCTGGGGAGGTACCCTCACTTTCATGGACTAAGAAGGTTTTAATGTTTCTAAACAGCTAGTGTTTGAAAACATTCCATCTGGGAATGGAGCTCAAAGAGACCAGGCCACTCAGGTGGATGTGGTAGTGACCGGTGCAAAGATGCTTGCTCCTCCGGGAGGGCAGATCAGCTCACCGGCAGTAGCTCCGGTGATAGAGGCTTATGAGTATGTTTCTTGAGACTTGGCAAGTTTGGATCCAGGTTGTGTAACACCAGCAATAGCCCCCTCTGGAGGGGCAGCCGTTCCAGCGGTGATTTCGGTAGAAGTAGCTCAGTCGCGGAGGACGATGCTAGAGCAAGTTGTGACAACCGTCAAGTTCACTGGCAGGAACCCCAGGAACCCTAAGTGTTTGGCGAGGAGTTCGGTATGGTCGAGGAACTCCTCGCACTCAATGATAGGGATGAGGAACCCTCAAGAAAAGAACCCATCGTGGTAGAAATTCCAAGTAAGGAACTCTCAGCTGCAGCATCCTCTCTAGAAAGACCAACTTGCGAGGAACCCATGGATGAGAAACCCTGGGTGTCCCTCGTCACAAAAAAAAGGGAAGTAGTAGCAGAAACCCTTATAGAAATATCAACTCGCGAGGAACCCTGGGTGTCCCTCGTCGCCAACAAAAACGTCGTGGTAGTAGTCTCGACGAAGCATGAGGTTGAGACACCCCCATATGGGAAGTCAAGGCGCGAGGAACTCATGGGCGAGGAACCCTGGGTGTCCCTTGTCGCCAAAAAAAAGTCGTGGCAGCAGTCTCGACGAAGCATGAGGTCTAGACACCCCCGGATGGAAAGTCAAGGCGCGAGGAACTCATGGGCGAGGAACCCTGGGTGTCCCTCGTCGCCAATAAAAAATTCGTGGCAGCAGTCTCGACGAAGCATGAGGTCGAGACACCCCCGGATGGGAAGTCAAGGCATGAGGAACTCATGGGCGAGGAACCCTGGGTGTCCCTCACCGCCAACAAAACATCGTGGCAGCAGTCTCAACGAAGCTTGAGGTCGAGACACCCCTGGATGGTAAGTCAAGGTGCGAGGAACTCATGGGAGAGGAACCCTGGGTGTCCCTCGTCGCCAATAAAAAAAGTCGTGACAGTAGTCTCGATGAAGCATGAGGTCGAGACACCCCGGATAGGAAGTCAAGGCGCGAGGAACTCATGGGCGAGGAACCCTGGGTGTCCCTCGTCGCCAACAAAGAAGTCATGGCAGCGGTCTCAACGAAACATGAGGTCGAGACACCCCTGGATGGGGAGTCGAGGTGCGAGGAACCCTGGGTGTCCCTTATCGCCAATAAAAAAAGTCATGGCAGCAGTCTCGACGAACCATCAGATCGATATACCCACGGATGGGAAGTCGACGCGCGAGGAACCCATGGGTAGAGAACCAATGCACGAGGAATCCTTTTCACTCTAAGGGCTCAAAGTTACGCTTGACGAGGAACCACTACCTATGTTGGTAGCAAACCCGGTCCAGGAACCCACGATCGTAAATAGTTTGGAACCCTTCCTTGGTAGTAACTCTTGTGAGGAACCCTTAGTAATGCGTACTCCAAACGAGGATACCCTAGTTGGTACTTGCTCTTGTGAGGAAACCTGGGTGGCGTCAACTCTCTCTAGATATTGAAATCAGGTGCGAGGAACCCTTATCAGTGTAATAAGGTCGTGAGGAACCTTCCCCAGGGGTAATTGACCTCTAAAGGAACTCTTAAGTCGGTGAGGAACCCTTGGTTGCAAAATTTTCTCGTGAGGGACCCATCATGTGCGAAGTTCCAGGCACAAAACCTAAAATCGTGCTCATAGGAACTGTGGGCGAGGAACCCAAAAGTGTGTTTGAAGTCGCATGCGAGCAGACCAAAGGTCGCGAGGAACCTCCTGCCAGTATTGCGCGTGGGAGAGGGATGTGTGCTAGTGTCACGAG
Source organism: Sambucus nigra (assembly GCA_949130495.1). Lineage (NCBI taxonomy): Eukaryota > Viridiplantae > Streptophyta > Magnoliopsida > Dipsacales > Adoxaceae > Sambucus > Sambucus nigra. The sequence continues at coordinate 643,182 of CASBWL010000063.1, forward strand.
GTTACGAGGAACCCTCAACCACTAGTGAAGAACCCTTAACGTTTTGGGAGGGACAAAATTCACGAGGCACCTTTGACGATGGCATAAGACCTAAGGTCGTCCCAAATATCATATAGCCAAAAACAACGTGCGAGGGACCCAAAGGGATCTGCGAGGAACCCTTTTCTATGATAGAACCCAAATTATTGGACACAGAAGCCGCCGCCGACAGTTGTAACGAGCAAGCCATTCCGAGAGTCACGCGGGAGGGGCTGAGTTGTGTCTCACTAATAACAGGTAGCGACGAGGAACCCTTGACTAATGATGGCCACGGGGAACCTGTTGTGGTTATGATGAAAAGTGAGGAACCCCTTGTGGTCAAAATGCCAAGTGAGATACCCCTTAAGTGCGAGGGACCCGAGGCTACGAAATGCCCACACAAGGAACCCTCGCCCAAATCTTATAATCGCGAGGAAATACAGAAGTCTAAATGGGGAACCCTCCGTAGATAACAAATCGTGCAAGGAACCCACGGCCAAGAAGGGTCCAGATGAGGGGCCTCTTATGTTCAAAACTTCGAATGAAGAACCCACAGCTAAGAAGGGTCCGGACGAGGGAACCCCTATGTTAGGACAACAACGCGCGAGGAACCCCTTTCAGTTGGAGCAGTGGACGAGAAACTGTCAATAAAAAATTATGTCAGGAGCCCAGAGTCGTCGAGGAACCCTCACTCATAAAATGTCCCAAATTATCTGACACAGTTGTTGTTTCCAAGGAACTCATTGGAAAATAATGGTTCAACGCCATTTTAGATGAGGAACCCATCCGAATTGACGACGGTGGCAGGGAACCCTCGGAGCTCGAGGAACCCCTCATGGCTGCGAGAATAGAGTAAGTCATAATCGTAGAGGAACCCCTTTCAAAATTACACGATGGCAAGTAACCCGTATAGGCAATACACAGTCGCAAGGAATCCCCTGTAGTCAATGACCTTCACGAGGAACCCCTAGCATCTTGGGTGGAACACAGATTGGAGACTGTAAATAAAGTTTGGGAACCCAGATCTTGGGTGGAACCTAAATTTTGAGGAACCCCACAAATAAAGAAGTTCCAAATTTTGAGGAACCCAGATTGGCGCCAGCAGCAGCCTCCTACGAGGTACCCTCGCCGGTCACGACCCTCGACAAGGAATCCATACCAGTCGGCGCTCTTAAATCATTTTGTGGTGGAAAAAGTTCTCGAGGAACCTCCAACATGTCTGATGACAAAATACCCGCAATCATCCCAAAATTCAACCCGTCGTCAATAGACATCCTCACCACCACAGCTAAGAAGGTACTATGCCTAACTCTTGCCAAGTTTCATTTTCTCGAAAGATCGAACCACTTGCTCTAAGTGAAGAAACGTTTTTTTTTTAAATCATTATATGAGCACACTCTTTGTAAGAAATACAAAGAGTGACTACAATCCATAAATGAATACTAGTTATTTTTGTTGGCACTTCAAATTTTATGCATGACTCATTTACCTACATTGTGCGGTGGGTACACCAGATTTATGTGTTCTTTTCTTATAAGAAGGGTAGAACCTGTACTAGATTAGAAGAGGGCCCATGATATAAGGAACTTTTCTCATTATACTTGGGGATATATCCAACCCAAAAGTAAAAGTATAGTGAGTAAAGTTCCTACAAACCCGACAAGACCAGCAGGAGGTTATCCTCCTCGTAATAATAATAAAAAAAAAATTCACTACATTTTTTTTTATTATTATTCCATACAGATTTATAGCCTAGAGAACAAATCCTAACCTCTGTTCTCAAGAAAAAATGTAATTGACTAGTTTTCAAAAAATAGGGAGAAGCGGGGGTCTACCCCCTCTCTAAACTTGTTATTTTTCTAAGACAAAAATGTTCCTAAGAAATGCTTACAACAAGGACCCTGCAAACCAAGGGAAATTTTCAGTGTAAAGAAATGATTATTTCTTTACTCATGATATATGTAAAATTTTGTTCAAAGTTTGTGGGAAGGAGAAGGACTAAACCCATCTCCTAGTTACTCCCTAAGAAATGAATGTGTATAACGAAGTACCCCACAATCACACGGGGTTGCACTAAAAAGCACCCCACAGTCACACGAGGTTGCAATAAAAAGTACCCCACATATTGGCTCAGCTTATATGAAAGTACCCCGCAGATAGAGGGGAAGCTTCAAAATTTTAACCTGCTAAGCCAATATGCAAGAACCCCACCGTTAGAGGGGCAACTTCAAAGTCTTAACTTTCTTAGCCTATATGAAAGTACCCCGCAGTTAAAGGGGAAGCTTAAAAATTTAACTTGCTCAGCTATATGCAAGTACCCCACAGTTATAGGGGCAACTTAAAAATTTCACCTTGCTCAGCCTATATGCAAGCACCCCGCAGTTAGAGGAGTAACCTCAAAATGATAACTTGCTCAGATCATAGGAAAAATACCCCACATACTACGGGGAAATTAAATCTTGAAATTCTCACAAAAAATAGAGCAACTAATAGTTTTGAGCAAGTGTCAAGTATATGTGTGACAGTTTAGCACCTAAGACTCCAAGGGCACCGGAGCGCTCACAGTCATTGAGCAAGTGCCAAGTATAAATATAAGGTACGACAGTTTAGTACCTAAGGCTCCAAGGACACCAGAGCGCTCACAGTCTTGAGCAAGTGCCAAGTATAAATATAAAGTGTGCCAGTTGAGCACCTAAGGCTCCAAGGGCACCGGAGCGCTCACAATATTGAGCAACTGCCAAGTATAAGTATATGTGCGACAGTTTAGCACCTAAGGCTCCAAGGGCACCGGTGCGCTCACAGTCTTGAGCAAAGGACAAGTATAAACATAAGGTACAACAGTTTAGTACCTAAGGCTCCAAGGGCACCGGAGCGCTTATAGTATAGAGCAAGTGTCAAGTATAAATATAAGGTACCAATGTTTAGTACCTCCAAGGGCACCTAAGCGCTCACAGTCTTGAGCAAGTGCCAAGTATAAATATAAGGTGCGCCAGTTGAGCACCTAAGGCTCTAAGGGAACCGGAGCGCTCACAGTCTTAAGCAAGTGTCAAGTATAAATATAAGGTGTGCCAGTTGAGAACCTAAGGCTCCAAGGGCACTCGAGCGCTCACAGTCTTGAGCAAGTGTCAAGTGTAAATGTAAGGTGAGACAGTTTAGTACCTAAGGCTCCAAGGGCACCGAAGCACTCATAGTCTTGAGCAGCTACCCAGTATAAATAAAAGGTACGATAATTTCGTGCACAAGTCTCTCGACATTACAAGACACTTCTGCACGAGGGGGCTAATATTGAGAAGTCCTTAAGCAAGTGAACAAATAATAAAATAAGCTTGGAGGGTGGGGGCCCACTTAGAGTGGCTCCACCTGCCCAAGATTGCAAGTTTGACAGAAAATAGCCAAGGGCGAGGTACTCACCGCGAGCAACCCATCCGCCCAAGATGAAAGGCCCCAGAAGAAGGCCAAGGGTGAGGGGCTCACCGCGAGTAACCCCTCCGCCCAAGAAAGAAGGCCACAGAATAAGGCCAAGGGCAAGGGGTTCACCATGAGTAACCTCTCCGCCCAAAATGAAAGGACACAAAAAAAGGCCAAGGGCGAGGAGTCTACAGTGAGTAACCCATCCGCCCAAAATGAAAGGCCAAAGAAGGAGGCCATGGGCTAGGGGCTCACCGCGAGTTACCCCTCCTCCCAAAATGAAAGGCCACAGAAGATGGCCAAGGGCGAGGGTCCCACGACGAGTAACCCCTCCGCTCAAGGTGAAAGGCCAAGGGAGAGGGGCCCACCGCGAGTAACCCCTTCTCCCAAGATGAAAGGCCGCAGAAGAAGGCCAAGGGCGAGGGCCTCATCGTGAGCAACCCCTCCGCCCAAGATAGAAGGCCACAGAAGAAGGCCAAGGGAGAGGGGCTCACGAAGAGTAACCCCTCCGCCCAAGATAGAAGGCCACAGAAGAAGGCCAAGGGCGAGGGGCTCATGGAGAGAAACCCCTTCACCCAAGATGGAAGGCTGCAGAAGAAGGCCAAGGGTGAGGGGCTCATGACGAGCAACCCCTCCGCCCTAGAAAGAAGTCCAAGGGAGAGGGGCTCACGGCGAGCAACTCCTCCGCCCAAGATGGAAGGCCACAGAAGAAGGCTAAAGGCGAGGGGCTCATCACGAGCAACCCCTTCGCCCAAGATAGAAGGCCATAGAAGAAGGCCAAGGACGAGGGGTTCATGAAGAGTAACCCATCTACCCAAGATAGAAGGCCACAAAAGAAGGCCAAGGGCAAGAGGCTCACCGCGAGCAACCCATCAGCCCAAGATGGAAGGACAAGGGTGAGGGTCTCACATCAAGCAACCCCTCCGCCCTAGAAAGAAGGCCACAAAATAAGGTCAAGGGCGAGGGGCTCACCGCGAGCAACCCCTCCGCCCAATATGGAAGGCCACAGAAGAAGGGCAAGGGTGAGGGGATCACCGCGAGCAACCCTTCTGCCCAAGAAAGAAGGCCACAAAAGAAGTCCAAGGGCGAGGGGCTCACCACGAGCAACCCCTCCACCCAAGAAAGAAGGATAAGGGCGAGGGGCCTACCGCGACAATCCCTCCGCCCAAGAACGAAGGCCAATGGTGAGGGGCTCACTGCGAGAAATGCCTTGGCCCAAGAAAGAAGGCCACAGAAGAAGGCTAAGGGTGATGGTCTCACCACGAGCAAACCCTCTACCCAAAAAAGAAGGCCACAGAAGAAGGACAAGGGCGAGGGTCTCACCCCCCTCCGCCCAAGTTGATACCCAAATAAGAAGGTCCATTATAAGTGGCCTCGTTTACAAAACCAGCGATGAAGTGACAGAACATTTAATGACCCTAAGGGGAATGATGAAGAAACCCTAGGGTCCCTCAAAATAAAAAACTGAATTAATGGCGTACAAAGCCTTTTTGGTATACCCAACCTAAAAAACTTTGCACGAGGAGATAATGTAAAAGGGTGTCTACCTACAAAAAAAAAAAATTATTGGAAATATTGATAAGGAACCCACCCAGGGTCCCGGCAGAAACTCATATTGAGAAGGAAACCCCAGGGTCCCGGTAGAAACTCATATTGAGTCAGAACCCACCCAGGGTCCCGACATAAACTCATATTGAGCAGGAACCCCCAGGGTCCCGGTAGAAACTCATATTGAGAAGCAACAACCCCAGGGTCCCGACAGAAACTCATATTGAGCAGGAACCCCCACGGTCCCGGCAGAAACTCATATTGAGAAGGAACCACCCCAGGGTTCCGATAGAAACTCATATTGAGCAGGAACCCCCAGGGTCCCGGCAGAAACTCATATTGAGAAGGAACCACCCCAGGGTCCCGACAGAAACTCATATTGAGAAGGAACCACCCCTGAGCAGGAACCCCAGGGTCCCGACAGAAACTCAGATTAAGAAGGAACCACCCCAGGGTCCCGACAGAAACTCAGATTGAGCAGGACCCCCCAGGGTCCCGGAAAAAACTCATATTGAGAAGGAACCACCCCAGGATCCCGACAGAAACTCATATTGAGAAGGAACCCCTGGGTACCGACAGAAACTCGTATTGAACAGGAACCCCTCAGGGTCCCGGCAGAAACTCATATAGAGAAGGAACCACCCCAGGGTCCCGGCAGAAACTCATATAGAGAAGGAACCACCCCAGGGTCCCGACAGAAACTCATATTGAGCAGGAACCCCCAGGGTTCCGGCAAAAACTCATACCGAGAAAGAACCCCACCCAGGGCCCCGATAGAAACTCATATTGAGAAGGAACCCCACCCAGGGTCCCGACAAAAATTTATATTGAGAAAGAACCTCACCCAGGGTCCCTACAGAAACTCATATTGAGAAGGAACCCTCAAGGTCTCTTAACAATAAAAAACGTCAGGGCGAGGAGCAGTCAAGGTCCTCCCCCTCAGCTTCTAGAAAATAGGCCAGGATGAGGGAGTGGCTACCATGAGTAACTCCTCACCATGAAACGTCATTATTTAAAAGAACAATAGTATTAACACTTTGTTATTCTTGTACAGGTTGCCTAGTTGAGCAAGCAGGGCTCAGGTAGGCCAGTTGGGATCTCTTGGGAGTTTTATCTTGGCGGCTGAGGGATAAGGTATGTTGAGCAAGCTCAACCACTTAGCACTATAGGATTGAGAGAATACTAGTAGGAGACCCTATGGTCGCCCAGTCCTCACACACCTTGTTGATACCAAATTTAGTCTGCTGACATGGCTCAATTGAGTGAAGACACGTGGCAATCTACGTGGCAACAACAAACACTTCCGAGGAACACTGCTTCCCCGAGGAACTCAGACGCTCCGACCAACAAGAACTCTACGAGGAACTTCAGAGTACCGGGCAACTTCTGAGTACCGAGCAGCTTAGGTGGTACGAGCATCTTAGACGGTCCGAGTTGTACCTCGAATAAAGCATTAATAGCAGGATAACAAACAGTTTGACTGTTCATTAAATGCTTATCATTCAGATGTATACACTTAAGGGGCATTGAATGTATTACCCTTTCACATGTACAGTATTGAATGTATTACCCTTTCACATTACAGCCTTAGGGCTATAAATACATTGTATTACCCTCATTGTAAGGAGACCGAAATTTCTTGATTAAACTTGTAATCGAGAATTCCCAAACAATCATCAATAATAGAAACAGTGGACGTAGGCCATTCTTATAAGGCCGAACCACTTTAAAACTTCTTTGTCTCATTTATTTTATCTGTGATTAAATAATTAGATATAATTTAATTTTTTACATCAACAGATTGGCGCCGTCTGTGGAAAACGACTTGTAATATCGTTTTTCATCGAAAACAATTCATCACAAATGGCTGATATTCCAGAACCCAGCAATCGAAACGCTGGAAGCCCTCCAAATCCATCTCCTCCGCCTAATATTTTAGATCTGGCTGGAATAATGACAAATCCGGCTCAGGGCCAGACCGTCATGCAAGAAACTATGCGACAACTCATACAAACCCTCCATGGCGGTGCACCAACCCATTCAAGACTGCGAAGTATTCAAAGAAATACTTGTTTACCTTCTTCGCACACTAGGCGTACTGATTCATATCGTACTGAGGAATCTGAAGATTTTTCTTATCAACCTGGACGAACTTCGTCACTGCGGGCCACAGATACTGAACAACGTATCACTCTCTCTCCAGAAAGGACTAGTGCGCTAGAGAGGTTAAGCAGGGTATCATCTTTTGACCGATTAGGACCTAGAAGGAGTAGAAGTCCTCCTAAAGTCGCATCGAGGAGTTTTCAATGACCATCAGATTTAAGGGAAGGATCTGCCCAGTCGCGACCAGCTGCTCGTCAAGATAGATCCCAGGAAGCCACATCAACGCGATTAGTTGCTCGAACCAACAGGCCCGGGGAAGGAAACGATGCGTGGAAAGGCTCCATTCAAAGGTTGAAGGATAGATTAGGGGAAATGGTTAAAGTCAAGAACCCTCTACAATGGACTTTTGTTCGAGGAACACATTTTGTTCAGGCCATTGTAGATTTTCCAACACCATCAAAGTTTAAAGCACCTGTTGTGACCCCCAAATATGATGGAAAGACCGACCCTATCCTTCATATAGAACAATACCAAGTTGCAGCCGACATCTATGCTATTCCAGATGAGATGAGATGCAGAGCATTCTCGGGAACTCTTACCGGATCTGCTCAAATATGGTATAATAATCTTCCTCGGGGTAAGATCTCAACTTTTCTTCAACTGGCCGAGTTATTCATTGAGAATTTCTATTTTGGGGCAAAGCCAGTTAAACGAGTAGCGCATTTGTTAAGTGTTAGACAAAAGGTTGGTGAGAGTACCAGAGATTATATAACTCATTTTAATAACGAGAAACTCGAAGTCATTGATGATGAGGAAAAAACCGCGATTACCGCCTTGATGAGTGGACTACTGCCCAACAAGTTGTACTACACTTTGGCCAAATATCCACATAGAACCATTTTAGATCTGATGGGAAAAGCGGCCAAGATTATGAATACCGAGAAGTCTATGGCTGCGAAGAAGAATATGGATGCCAAAGAAACCAAGGTGGAAAGTGATAAAGCTAAGAAGAAAGATCATAAGAACAATGGTAATGACAAACACTCAAAAACTAGGTCGACATGGGAAGTAAAGAAGAAATTTGATAATTATACTCCTCTGAAGAAAGACATCAACCATGTTTTAGAAGAAATCAAGAACAACGAGGAATTAAACTGGCCAGAGAAAATGAAGGCAGACCCCGACAGGAGGAATAAGGCAAAGTATTGCGAGTTTCATAAAGATCATGGCCATATGACCAAAAATTACATAGATCTTCAAAATGAGATTGAAACACTCATCAGACGAGGAAAACTAGCAAAGTATGTTGATCGTGGAAACGAAAGAAGAAACAACGACTGAACAAGAGAGAGGTCTAGATCTCCTCATCGAGCAGAGGAGAACAAGAAAAGAAACCATGAAGTTGATCCAGAAGACGACCCCGATCTTCCCAAGAGACCAAGGCAGCCAGAACGTGAGGTATTTTCAATACACTTTGGGTCATTTGACTGTAATGTTATAACAGGTGGAGATGCAGGAGGAGGATACCTTACTGCAGAGAGAAAAGCTTACCTATGTGAGGATCAAGCTTGCTCGTACATTCAACAAATAAATCTAGCCGAGGAGGATCGCCCGAGAAAGGTGAACAAAGAGAAATTAGTCATTGGTTTCTCAAAGAATGACCTCGCAAGTGTTCTATATCCTCATGATGACCCATTGGTGATCAAAATGAGGATGAAGGAGGTAATGATTTCAAGAGTACTGGTAGACAATGGTAGCTCGGCAGACATCATATTCTACTCATGCTTCGACAGTTTAAATCTAAAGCTATCTCAACTGGAGCCTTATCATAGACCCCTCCTCGGTTTTGCTGGCGAGAAAGTATTTCCACTTGGGACGATCAAATTGGATATATTCATTGGTACGTGGCCTGCTTGTCGAATAGAAAGAATACGCTTCTTCGTAATGGATAAGAATTTTCAATCATCATACAATATCATCATGGGAAGAGTAGGATTGAAGAAGTTCGAGGATGTACCATCTACGGTACATCAATGCCTAAAACTTCCAATAAATTTTGGAGTAGGAGTTGTGAAAGGTGATCAGAAAGTAGCTCGGGAATGCTATTATTCATCGGGCGAGCAAGAGGAACTGGAGGAATCAAGGAAAAAAACTACTACCTATCAAGTGGATGAAGGTGCAGAAATTGAAACATTGGATCCTAGAGATGAGTCGCAACTCGTGAAGGGTCAAGTGGTGGAAGCTACTGAAAATATCATTCTGGACGACGAGCACCCTGAACAAACTACTCAAGGAGGTTCATCGTTGGAAGCCTCACTAAAACATGAATTGATAACTTTCCTAAGAAGCATAAAGCAAACTTTTGCGTGGAGTCATGAGAATATGCCCGGGATAGACCAAAATTTCTTATGTCACGAACTCAATGTGAATAAAGAGATCAAGCCTATGAAGCAGAGAAGAAGTGTATTCAGTCCTGAGAAGAATCAAGCTATACAGGAGGAAGTCGAAAAGCTCCAGAAAGCTTGTTTTATTGAAGATGTTAAATATCCAGATTGGTTAGCAAATGTGGTGATGGTAAAAAAGAAGCACAACAAGCGGAGGATGTGTGTAGACTTCACCGACCTCAATAAAGCATGCCCAAAGGATCACTTTCCGCTGCCCTGAATTTGATCAACTAGTGGATGCTACCTCGGGATACGAGTTGCTGAGCTTCATGGATGCTTATTCTGGTTACAATCAGATTAAAATAAAACCTGAAGACAGGGAGAGTACTTCTTTCATCACCCCTAGGGAACTTATTGTTATAATGTTATGCCTTTTGGTTTGAAAAATGCAGGTGCAACATATCAGCGGCTGATGAACAAAGTGTTTACAGAACAAATCAGTTGCAATATGGAAGTCTATGTTGACGATATGCTGACAAAGAGCAAGAAAGCCACCGATCATCTAGTTGACTTAAGCCAGACTTTTGATCAAATAGATAAATATCCACTACACCAAATCTGTCCATTTGTCAAGGTCATTGACCTTGACAAATCCAACTTGTCAAGGTCAATGACCGTGACATTTCGAGGCGAGACAACTTTTTTTGTCACGGTCATTGACCTTGACACAAAACTCGCGTTTTGTGTCACGGTCGTGTCGCGGTCAATGACTGTGACACGTTTGTCACGGTTTATAACCGTGACAAAGTCGTGACCCTTTTTAAAAAAATTGTCACGGTCAATGACCGTGATAATTCTGGGCAGAATTTAAAAAAAATCTGCTGGGCAGTATGGCCACTGCCACTGCCCAGCAGTATATTTGTACCTGTTATAGCAACGTCGTACATGTTCCAAACATCATATATCCAAACAAACTAAAGATAATGCATGACGATATAATCCAAATATTCAAAATAGAAATAATATACATGACGATATAATCCAAATATAATTAAAATGGACAAACTTAAAAATAATGTTACTACATGTCTTGGGTAAATGTGAGGAGGTGAGTAGGCCACACGACATACGAATTGACGCACCCACTAATATACGTCGTGCCACATTGTTTGCGCAACCACAATAGGGAGTTATCCTTCCCGGGTATGACATGCGTGACGAGCACCCTGGACTCCATCTGTTGAAGCGCACGTCCATGAACTATTCCACCCTCGACGAAATTCGGGTCCCTCAACCCCCACCCTATCCGCTGGCCATCAAATACGTCCAATATGAACACGCTCGGCCAACCAAGTGTCGACAATGGTCTGTTGAAGGGCGCCAAATAGGGAAGTGGATCATCGAAGTACGAACGTGTCAGTGATGAAGCAGCGAGGTCCACATACTAGTCATCCTGCGCCTCGTCCTCCCGCACCTCCTCCTCCACTGCCTTCTTCTTCCCTTTCCCTTTCCCTTTACGGTCTCTGCCCAACGTACGCTTCATGAATACGTACATATCTTGGACCGTCGCCTCCAAACGGGACAGCTTCGCGTCGTGTGAATCCACCGTTCGAGCCAACTCGGTGTCGCTCGTCTCCAATCCGATGATCCTAGATTTGGCCACCCGTGAGCTCACTCCCCTTGTCCTCCCCTTGCGATCAGAGCCAAGCACTTGGCTGAGTGCGTCTGTGGACAAAGATGCCTTGTCGGCATCAGACTGCGACTCATGCACTTCCTTAAGCTTTGCCTGAAACGACAAAAAGCACATGATTAGTAAAATAAGTAAACTAAAAAATTATAACGTAATTAACAAAAATTAAACTGTCGGATTACTTACAATCGTGTCCGCGATGCTCGGGGACACCTCCTTGTCCTTCCCCTTCTTCGTCCGAAGAGCCACATAAGTATCGAGCCTATGTGGCTTACCCCCTGACCCACTCCCTACCCCCTCAAATAAAATAAAGTAAAGTAAAATTAGTATCGGCCCCGCAAAGTAAAATAATGAAGAATAATATATTTCTGTAGTTATAGAAAAATTAAATCTTACCTGCATCCTATGCTCCACCTCGGCGTAAGAGGTCCGGCCGGAGTAGTGCACGTCTGTCTTTTTTGCCCGATTTTCCCTCCCCGATTGGCGAGATGCCAATTGTCGATCCTCGATCTCATTGTCAATGAACTTTTGCCATTGTGCCAATGAGATCGGCTCCTTGGGGGGGACGGATTCACGCCATTGGATAATCGACTCTCTTATTTTCCCAAAGTACCGTGTCCTCATATTTTTTTTCCACGACTTGAGTTGCTCTCTAATCTGCTCCAAGACGGGATCGCGTAGCTTTGGATCCAAGTTGAATTGTTCATGTCCAACAAATACAATCTTAGTTGCGAATAAATACAAATATAAATATAAATATAAATATAAATATAAATATAAATATAAATATAAATATAAATATAAATATAAATATAAATATAAATATAAATATAAATATAAATATAAATATAAATATAAATATGAAATCGAAATTGAAATTGAAATTGAAATTGAATTTGAATTTGAATTTGAAATTGAAATTGAAATTGAAATATTCATATAAATATTCATATAAATATATTACCTGTAGTGCCGCCCAAACAGCTAACTTGAGCTCATATGGCACCTCCTTCCAACTCATAAACCCCGGGCCGATGACCGTCTTTAGCAGCTCGAGGGATCTCGCTAATAGCTCCGACTTGTTCTCGACGGTAATCCCAAATTTTCCATATTTGGGGAGCCTAGGGGCGGAGGAGCCCTCGTCGCCTTCGCTACCACCGAGCCCAGAAGACATCATCATAAACAGCATCATCAACTTCGCCTTAATATCTGAAGGAGATATTTTTGCTGTAAAAAAATGTTATTAGTACAGATAAAAAAAAATGTTAATAGTACACATACTCACATCCCTACCCCACCCCACCACACACACGCACACGTCATGCCACTTTTAAAACTAATCAACCCAACATTTCATCAATTAAACTAACAATTAAAGTATATAATTATTAATTTACTAATTTACAATGAGGGACAATCCTACTTTCATATGAAATTGGCACTAATTATTAATTTACTTTCATCTAAAACTATACAATTAAAATTACAATTAAAGCTATACAATTTCTTAATTAAAGATATACAGTTGTTAAAATTGCCCCTCCACACCCCCCACACCCCACCCCCACCCCCACCACACCCCTTACCCCCCTCCCCCCGCCACGCACACACGCACACACCTACGCACACACACACACCCCACCCCCCATCCCCACACCCACCACCCCACCCCCATCCCCACACCCACCCCCTCCCACCACCATATCCCAGCCCCACTACCCCCCTCACCCACCCCACCCCACCCCCACTACCCCCCTACCCCACCACACACCACCATACACACACCTACGCGCACACCTACCCACCCCACCACCCCACCACCCCACCCCCACCCCCACCACGACCGTGACAACTAATTTATTGTTTATCAATAAAATTATGACATGAGATAATTATAATTGGAGCATAAATTTCATTATCATAAAGGGATAAATCCAACCAAGTACAGAGATTCTACAAATTAAAGTGAGAATTAAATTTAAGACTTTCTAACAACATGCATGTGTATGGATTCTACATAGTTGGGCACGAAAGTAACTAATGATATTCCTAAAAATTATCTAGGATTTTACCTAATTGAATTAATTTCATGAATAAAATTATTATCAATTTAAATATTTATATAATTAAATTTAACATATGAATTCTAGAACTTTTCTAACATTTACACAATTTTAACTATCACTAACATTTACACCATTCCAACTATCACTAACATTTACAAATATATATACACACATACACATATACATATACACACATATATATACACACATACACATACATATAGAAATGAAAGAGAAAGAGAGGAAAAAAAATATACCTTAGAGAGAGAGAGAGCAGAAATCGCGGATGAAAGAGAGAGAGAGGGGGAAAATCAAAAGAGGCGGGAAAAAAGAATCCCAGGGCTTTTTTTGCTGCAAAAGTTGTCACGGTCGTGTCAAGGTCAATGACCGTGACACAAAACGCGAGATTTGTGTCACGGTCAATGACCTTGACAAGGGTGGCCGGCTGAAAGGTGACAATTTGGCCATTTTGGTGTAGTGGTCAAATGAAGTTGAACCCGACGAAGTGCATATTTGGAGTACGAGAAGGCATGTTTCTCGGATACATTGTCAATCAGCGATGCATTGAAGCTAACCCTAAAAAGATCAAAGCTCTGCTAGGACTGCGATCCCCAACGACGAAGAAAGAGGTGCAAAGTCTTACAGGACGAGTAGTAGCACTCAACAGATTTGTATCGCGAGCAACTGATCGATGTCTCCCATTCTTCAAGACACTCCGAAAGACTTTTGAGTGGAATGATGAATTTGAGAAGGCTTTTCAAGACTTGAAGAAATACTTGGGAGCACCTCCACTGTTATCCAGGCCAGTGATGGGAGAAAAATTACACTTGTATCTGGCAGTGTCCGAGAATGCAGTTAGTTCAGCATTGGTAAGAGTGGAGAATGGAGTACAAAAACCAATCTACTACACAAGTAAGGCCTTACGAGGAGCAGAGATCAGATATCCAAAGCTGGAAAAATTGGCACTAGCATTGATCGAGGCAAGTATAAGAATGAAGCCATACTTCCAGGCTCATACTATAGTAGTATATACTGATATGCCCTTGAGGCAAGCCCTTCATAAACCTGAGAAATCAGGAAGATTGATGTGCTGGGTAATTGAACTTGGTGAATATGATATAGTTTATGAACCCAGATCATCGCTAAAAGGGCAAGCTATAGCAGATTTTATAGAAGAGTTCACCAATCCTGATACCTCCGAGGAGCAAAAGTTGCTCGCTGATCAACCTGTGGATATTACAGGATCAGCAAATGCAAGCCCATACCAACTTAGCTTGGTAAAAGGGCAAATAGATGTTACGGAATCATCAAATTCAAGCCCAAACCAGCTTAGGTTGGTAAAAGGGCAAGAAAAGGTGATCGACGAACAGCAAGAAAAATCAGGAGATGGTGAAAGGAAGCAACAAATTTTCCACCGAGGAACTCTGTCAGATTAGAAATTTGAAGACGAGTTACCTATATGGAGTCTGTATGTGGATGGTTCATCTTGCCCTACAGGATGTGGCGCAGGGATAGTTTTGAGCAGTCCAGACGAGGTCGACATGGAATACGCCCTATATTTCCAATTCAAAGCTTCGAATAATGAGGCTGAATTTGAAGCCATGATTGCAGGTCTTAGTTTGGCAAAAACCATGGGGGCGGAACAAGTTATTGTCTTCAGTGATTCGCAACTGGTCATAAATCAAATGATGGGAGTATATGCAGCTAAAGGAGAATTAATGATCAGATATCATACAAAGGCAAATGAACTGGTGTCAGAATTTGCTGCTATTCACTGGTCAGAATACCAAGAATGGAGAATGCGAGAGCAGACGCCTTAGCTCGATTAGCATCAGCTACTCGTACCGAGCTACGAAGAACAATCCCAATTGAATTTTTAGATGGTCGGAGTATAGATGAAGATCTGACGATGAACTTTATTACCCTCGATTTAGGATCATCATGGATGGATCCCATCAGGGCATATATTTAAAAAGGGGAATTACCAATTGACAAACTTGCAGCCAAGAAACTGAAGTTTAAGGCTGCTCGTTATGTGGTGACTAACAATATTCTATACAGACAAGGAATTATAGCAGGTTTGCAGAGATGTGTGCATCCCACTGAGGTGAAAGATTTAATTAAAGAGGTCCATGAAGGGTCCTGTAGAGCCCACGTAGCAGGTCGGACTCTTTTGTAAAGAATGATGACGCAAGGATACTACTGGCCAACGATGAGGGCTGATTGTGTAGCATATGCTAAGAAATGTGATAAGTGTCAGCGCTTCTCCTCCATCCGAAGAACTCCCCAAGCATTATTGACACCCATTACTTCCCCTTGGCCATTTTCCATATGGGGAATAGATTTGGTCGGGCCACTCCCGACGACCAGGGGAAGGTTTAAGTATCTCGTGGTCGCTGTGGATTATTTTACTAAACGGGTTGAAGCTGAGCCTCTCATTGATATGACATACGACAAGGTGTACCAATTTATTTGGAAGAACATCATTTGTCGATATGGTCTTCCTCATGCCTTCATCACAGACCATGGAACACAATTAACAACGAGGAGTTCATTGCCTATTGTCATCAGTCAAATATTTTGAAGATCCACTCAGCACCAAGCCATCCTCAAAGAAATGGACAAACTGAAGTGGTAAACAGAACGCTGTTGAATGGCTTGAAGAAAAGAATGGATGATGCGAAAGCAAATTGGATCAACAAGCTACAATTAGTACTATGGGCTCACCGAACTACTCCCCGAGTAGCAACAGGGGAATCTACATATATGCTAGCATTTGGAAGTGAAGCTATTATACCCGTCGAATTGGGTCTCCCAATACACAGAATACTGAATTTTAATTCCCCTGTCAGCGATTTAATGAGAAGGTTAGACTTGGACATGATCGAGGAGGTTAGAGAAGAAGCAGCCATTAGAAATGCTGCTTACCAGCAGCGAACAATTTTTTTTTACAACAAGAGAGTGAAGAAGTGTGACTTGAAAGAAGGAGACTATGTGCTAAAGAAGGTGATTCAAAAGCACAACAAACTGGAAGCAAACTGGCATGGACCCTACCGAGTTAAAGAAGTTGTTCGACCAGGGACATACAGAATAGAAACTTTAGAGGGGGAGGAGTTTAAGAATGCATGGAATGCTGACCACTTGCGCAAATATTATCAGTAATGTAAACTCTCATGTAATGCAGTTTCATCAGTATGAATAAAGCGACAATGTTCTGCCCATTTCTTTCCTTTTATTGGAAATTTTTTGCGGAATACTAGTGCTACACACTACTCAGCAAAGCTCGGACTATTCTACTCAAATGTATTCCTCGGGAAGTAAAAGTATTCCTAAAAATGCCAACTTATGTTGGTTAGGAAGTAAATGTATTCCTAAAAATGCCAACTTATGTTGGTTAGGAAGTAAATGTATTCCTACAAGAAGTAAAAGTATTCCTAAAAATGCCAACTTATGTTGGTTAGGAACTGTATTCCTAAAAATGCCAACTTATGTTGGTTAGGAAGTAAATGTATTCCTCGGGAAGTAAAAGTATTCCTAAAAATGCCAACTTATGTTGGTTTGGAAATATATTCCTAAAAATGCCAACTTATGTTGGTTAGGAAGTAAATGTATTCCTAAAAATGCCAACTTATGTTAGTTAGGAAGTAAATGTATTCCTACGGGAAGTAAAACTACTCCTAAAAATGCCAACTTATGTTGGTTAGGAAATGTATTCCTAAAAATGCCAACTTATGTTGGTTAGGAAGTAAATGTATTCCTACGGGAAGTAAAACTATTCCTAAAAATGCCAACTTATGTTGGTCATGAAGTAAATGTATTCCTACGGGAAGTAAAACTATTCCTAAAAATGCCAACTTATGTTGGTTAGGAAGTAAATGTATTCTCGAAAACGCCAACTAAAGTTGGTCGGGAGGTAAAATTATTCCAGAAAGTGCCAAAGTTGCTCGTAGAGGAAAAATCCACTAACTGTAGTTGGTCGAAAAGGAAAATTTACCGACCTTGGTTGGTCGGAAACATTTTATGAATACGAGAAAGTGATCAAGCAAATTTTTTTGATACTCGTAACTTTTTAAAATTATTACTAAGTTGGTCGAGAAACAAAACATCATTTTTGCCAAATGACTACCACAAATTCAAACTACTCGACAATAAGTTGATCGACAAATAACACAATATTGTTATCTTTTTAACAGATACACATGCACAGATGTAAAGTGTTACAAAACAATGGCAGTCAAGATTTGCAAATAAAATTATTTCATTAAATGTGGAACAAAATACATCAAAAATTAAATACAAATTTATTACATCAATATTCCTATTCTATTGGTTTCTTCCCCTCTGCTTTTGAAACAGGTTCCTCGCCAGTAGGTGGATCATTTAAAGCAAGAGGAGAATTTATGAAGTTAAGATCTTTTAGCATCCTGATATTCATTACAGATGGTCGATCTAGGAGATGCTCGGGACGAGATATCTCGACATTGGAATGGAGATTGTAATCGCCAAGGTATTTGGAAATCAGACATCGAGGGATGGCCCGAGCAGGGATCCAACTCATATCAAGCTTGAATGATGGTACTGGTAGGTCGAGCCCAGGATTATGGTAATCCCACATGTAATGACCCTATTCCAGTTTCAGCACACCTAAGGCATTCAACCATCCCTGTTTGTAGCCCTCATTATTTGCATTTTGGATACGATCGTCCAAGTAGTAGAGAGCCTCGTTGTAGCCAGCCATCCAGAACTCCCTGGGCTGCTTGTGGAATTGATATGTCAATCTTTCCAGTTGCTCATGGAGATTTTTTATGAAGAGTTCTTTATTCTCCAAGATAGATTTCTGCGCAGAGAGCTGCTCATCCAGACTCCTGACCTTCTTAGACATTTCAGCCAACGCCTGGTTCTTTGCCATCAGTTGGAAGGCCTGGTTCTCTAAAGCAGATTGAGTCCTCTGTTCCTCGACAGGAATCCGAGCAGCTCTTGCTCGTCCCCGAGGAGCTCTTGCTCGTCCACGAGCAGAAGTAGAAGGGCCAGACCTTTTCAAGGTTTCCAACTCATCCCTCAGGTTGGCGTTTTCAACCTCCAAGAACGAGAATCCCTCGTCAGTCACTGGGATCAAAGCATTTAAGGTGGAAGCTGCAGACTTCAACTGAGACACCTCTCTTTGCTGGTTATTATTTTCTTGCTCTAATAACTCAGCTATCTGTCTGTTCTCTTCGACCTCAGCCTTTAACGTTCTCTCCCGCACGTTGTAAGAAGCAAATCATTTATCATATCCCTTGTCGGCAATGATTTGCTGATACTTCTTCTCGTAACCCTCGTGCAAAAGGGCAATGGATTCCTTATATTGTTGCTGAAGTTATTCAAGAGTGCCTTGGAGATCCTCAATCATATCATAGTATGCTACGTTGTTAGCCACTGCACGATCGAGTAGGCACTTCAAGTACTGATAGGCTTCAATTGCTTGCTCTGAAGCACCTTGACCGAGGATGTCAGTGATTTGTGCTGCACTCATGTCTGTATGTCCGGCTTTAAAATATTCATTGCATTGCCACAACAGCTTTGTATCATGAGCAGATAATAATTCCATCCTGGCCAGAAACTAGTAGAGGAAGAAAAAGCAATAATCAATAAGAGTACAAACAGAGCATGAAGAGGAGAATCAACAGTATGCATAAGCAAAAGTTCAAATTTTATTACATCACAAAGTTAAGAAGTACAAGGTTCAAAATTACATGTTCAGAAGTTACATTTGACAAAGAAAAATAAAATAGAGAGAAACCCGAACAACTCTACACCTTTTCCTTGTCTCCCAAAACTTTCCCGGGAGGCTGGGACGAGGAGGTAGGTTGCTTGGAGGGAACAAAGAGTTGCTTGGGGAGCGCTGGCAGTAGCTCGGATGAAGTAACGAGTTGCTGAAGTTCCTCGTTAGTAGGCTGGATGGCTGGGGATGAGAAAATTGATCTCCCATCATCATGGAAGACTCCTTAGAGGCAGCTTCGTCCCCTTCTTCGTCTTCAGGAGTTGGAGGGGGGGAAGGGATGTGTCGCTGAAATAATTCAGAATTTTCCTTAACTCTCATCTCTTGTAGATCAGCGACCCACCCATCTCTAAAGTATTTGAGGCTGCCATATTCGACTTGCGACATCAATGCAGCCAAGCCTTTGTTCCACCCTTTATCCCAGTCAGCGCTAAAAGATTTCTTCACAACCAACTTCCTCTTTGTCTTCTCTGAGAAAAGCTTCTCGGAAAGAAGGTCATCAGCAGCTTTCAATTTATTCTCAACCTCCTCCTTCTGACGGCTTACTTCCCGAAGTTGACCGAACTCCTCTTCAGCAGCCTTGAGCTTATTTTCAAGCTCCCCAATATTTTTGAGCTTCTCTTTGAGCTCTTTATTCTTCTCCTCCAGACTATTTATTTTTTTCTCCAACCCCTTGGAGACCTCAATAACCTGAGCTTTTTCCTGCTCGGTCAAAGCAAGCTTCTTCTCCCAAGTTACCTTATCATCAGCATATTTCTGACGAGAATCTTTCAGAGACTGCGCCAAGCCCATCAAAGCTTCCTCTACATCAGATGAGGAGCTTGAAGCTTTAATAGCTTCATCTTTCTTCAAAATTGTGTTAAAATAGCTCACCAACTGTGAAAAGAAAACGAAAGCAAATCAGTGCACAAATACGAAAAGGAAAGAATGAAAATTTAAGACTATAGGACTTACAGAAGCAATGTGGCGAGCTGCTAATGTGGTAATCGTGTCCTGAGAAAGGTTTTCTTCAATACCTTGGATCTCGGGAATGATCCAAGTCTTCACTGAGCTCATGGCAGAGCTCGGGGGAACAAAAGTAGGAATACCAATTCCAGTAGTTGGGGGCTGATAGATGGTTTCAACCAAATTGATCGAGAAGCTCTTCTTCAGCTTCCTCGGGGGAACAGGAATAGTTTCGACCAAGGAGGAACTCTTGGTCGGTGATATGACAATCACTTCTTTTGGAGCATCAGTCTTACTCGGGGCCACTGGGGGCTTCTCGGCAACCTTCACAGGAGCAGTCGGAGGGGCTCCATCAATTTTCTTTGTCCCTTCTGGAACATCATGTTTACTTCTTTTTGCCTCTCCAGCACCAGAGGCAGGTTTCTCAAAAAGGGTGGGAGGTCTTCTTTTCTTCATCCTTTCACTCAAAGGAATATGTGATTCAGGCGAAGAACTTGTAGAGGCTGGTATTGGTTCTGCGTCGCTTATCACCGGACAAGCAGTAAAAGAGGAGGTGTAACTCTTGTACTGCAGAAAATATGAAGCTGACATAATGTGCTCGTCGGCAACAGTTTGATGCAAACTCCAGATAAGTTTTAAATGCCTTATATTAACATCTGCCGCTTTTGGGGATTTTCTTTTACTGCCAACTGCAAATAAATAAACATTAAAATATCAGTGGCACATTTTATCAAACATAAAGGAAGCATAATTTCAAAATAAATAAAATGAAATAAAAATAACCTATACCATTGCCATAGGGAGGGAATCTGGGACCCTGATACACTTCATCTCCAGATAAAGGAGCATGTTGCCAATTTTTTATAACAACCCCGTGCTCAAAATAGTCCCTATTGGCATCTGGGAGATTGACCACTAAAGCCCTATTTAAAAATCTAGTTTTTAAATAAAAAATATTATCACCAACAGCCCATCTATAACAAAACATGATTTCTGGAATTCCTATGCGAGTTCCATGAATTTGATTTAGTCTATGAACCCATTAACTATTCTCCATGTATTGGGGGCTATTCTTGCAGGAACAACGTAAAATATTGACAGAATTCCAGACATAAAGGATTTGGCAGAAAAGAAAAGCCACATTCAGCAATAAAGAGGCTGGGGAACCAATGTCCCTCAGCCAAACGGAAATAATCGGAAGGTTCAGAAAGTTCCTCCAGAATAACCCATGAAGGAATAAAAAAACCAGAATGAAATTTATCAAGAGATTCAATAAGGTAAACCATGATGAATAAAGGAAATGAAGAAGAAGGAAGAAGATCTTACAGAGAAAGAGTGGATCTGTTGACAACGAACGATGAAAATGATGAACGCACAAGAGAGTAAGACAATGAAAAACTCAAAGATACAAATTTGAAAAAGTAGAAGACGATGGGATTGTCTGTGACGCTTAAATACCTTATCTTGGGAAACGGTAAAGTTAATGATTAAAAAAAGAAACGATTACTCTACCGGAGGCTAGAAGGACAAAAAGTACGCGGAGATCGAGGCGGTTATAAAAATTCAAAAAAGTCTGATTCTACGAATGTGGAAGGAAAAATAAATACAAAGGAAACACTCCTAAAAATCAGGAGGACCATTTAAAACAACCATATTCCGAGAAAGAATGTTCCACACTCCTCAAATTTCGAACTATGAAACATTGGGGGCTTCTGTTGATACCAAATTTAGTCTGCTGACATGGCTCAATTGAGTGAAGACACATGGCAATCTACGTGGAAACAACAAACACTTCCGAGAAACTCAGACGCTCCGAGGAACCATACTACAACGAGGAGCACTGCTTCCCCGAGGAATTCAGACGCTCCGACCAACAAGAACTCTACGAGGAACTTCTGAGTACCGAGCAACTTTTGAGTACCGAGCAGCTTAGGTGGTATGAGCAGCTTAGGCGGTTCTAGCTGCACCTCGAACAAAGCATTAATAGCAGGATAACCAACAGTTTGACTGTTCATTAAATGCTTATCATTCAGATGTATACACTTAAGGGACATTGAATGTATTACCCTTTCACATGTACAGTATTGAATGTATTACCCTTTCACATTACAGCCTTAGGGCTATAAATACATTGTAGTACCCTCATTGTAAGGAGACCGGAATTTCTTGATTAAACTTGTAATCGAGAATTCCCAAACAATCATCAATAACAGAAACAGTGGACGTAGGCCATTCTTATAAGGCTGAACTACTTTAAAACTTCTTTGTCTCATTTATTTTATCTGTGATTAAATAATTAGATATAATCTAATTTTTTACATCAACACACCTCACACTTAGTCACAAGTGAAGTGAGCAACCAAAGGGCTGGCTGCTCACAAGAAAAGAACGGCTTATAAAATTATTTTAAAGGAGAGGGTCCTCTAAACCCCTCTCAAGAAAAATGAGTTTAGAAGGGGGTCCTCAAGACCCCCCTCAAGCTTACAAAGATTTTAGAGGAGGTGGTCCTCGAGACCCCCCTCAAGTTTACAAAGTTTGTACCAAAAGTTACCATTTCAAAGGATATTTAGCAAATCAAATATTTTGTCTCCATTAGAAGACATATTTTCTTTTGAACTTTGGTTGGCACCAGGGGGCATCTACCAGAGGGGACAGGCAGAGCTGCCTGCAAGTAGGGATAAACAGTACACTGCAGACTTTGTCCCTCACCAACCCTCCAAGTTTTGGCCGCAAAACTACCAACCCAGCCCTAGTTCCCAAGTATAAATAGGATCCTGGACAAGGTCATGAAGGAAGAGAAAAAAACTCAATAGCACTGTAACTCTACAAAAATCACACCAGAACCTCTCTAGTAATCTCTCCCTGCTCTCTCTCTAGTGCTAAGTGCCTTGTTCCTTCACTCCCCACTGACAGCCATCATTCTCAGGTGTTTCCCTTGAGAAAATTACTATTTTCGCTATGAAAGTTCATCTTCTTGCAGGGAGTGAGTTGAAGCTTGAGTTTTATTATTACCAGAACGAGAAGGTTTCTTGAGAAGTTGCACCAGAAGACCTTAAAGACCTTGCAGGCAGTGTCCATTGGAGTGGGTCATGCCTCACCCTTTCCAGATATTCATAGACCCCAGTCTCACTACCCTCCTACACATGTCACCCAAGCACACAATATACTATATAATTTATTTAAAAAATACGGAGTATAAAATTGCTCCTCTCTTATTCAAGGAATTTTGTCCTCAAAATTTGGCATGTACCTCTCTATAAAAACGACCTGAATTATCTCGCTCGCATGTCCTTTTTCTATTACTCTCACGTGAATTTTATGTTTCTACTAAAGCCTCTTTAACAGGATGACCTTTTATCGTTATCTCTACTCTCTCGATCAAGTATAAGTTGGGGCCTCTCTTCATAAGTGGTGTTTTGCTGCAACTCAAGCCTATCGAATTCAATGAGCTGATACTCGTAATAGTTCCTCAACATGGATACGTGAATGTCAGGCGCCCTATAAAAAAAATTGGCAACACCAAATGGTACGCATCGGACCCACTCTAAGAATAATCATAAAGGGCCTACCTAACAGGAAGCCAACTTTCCCTTCGTTCTAAATCAAAACATCTTGCTTATCAGGGAGACTCTTAACACACTTTATTCCCTTAATTGGAATCCCAATTTATGCTTCATCTAATATGCTCAATCCTTCTTTATTTTTAATCCACCAATACGATCCCCTCATATTCTGGTACATCTTTCCCCATCTAGGATGCACCGTGACCCTTGAGCCTCAGTTAACACCGCTTTTTTCACTTCTAGATCCTCGGGCACTACTAGCCATCCATGCCACCATAAATCTCCTTCTGATCTGATAGAGAAGGTAAGAACTCTACCCATGTTTATCTCTTTACCCTTTCCTTAACAAACATAATTACCCAACTGGGCCTGAGCCACCCTTGAAATAATGGTTGGGGTAACCATCACCATGGTCATGAAAGTATCCACTAAAGCAATCTCCCTAGGCGTACTCCACCTATTGATCCTAGAATCCAAGAAGTCCTCTCCATGTTCCTCCCACTATCGTGAAAGAAAATATTACATCCATGACCCATCATATTCTATGGCCTTTCTACTCGTAATATCATGTTTGGCTATAATCCTAACCACATTAATATAATCGTTGAAACACCATTCAAGGATTCCTTTTGTCATGTGCTTGTGGAAAAGTATCGCACATATTAATGGTGATAACGTAAGATCAAACAACATTGGCCTCACACTACCTAATCCTTCTAAGAGGAACTCTCCACCGATCACCTACTACCTATTGGAAATGGCCTTCCCCAATTCCTCCACTGAAAATATCATTAACAACACTTGATCCTTCACCTGAATCTATAACTATGCCTCTACTTGCTCCCAATTTTCCTGTTGTTTGCTCTAGCAATATAAACATGTTCTACTATGGATACCTTAACCTCCAAGGCATTCCCAACCGTTTAAACCTTAAAACTTACTAATCCGTAGCTCTAAACAACTAGGTCAATCAATTCCAATGACCCCTAAATTGTCCCTTGTTCCCCTTGGGAGACCCGATCCCTATCCCTATCATATGGGTATACTTCATTACCTTAATATTTTTAATCGTCTCTAGAATGTAGAGTGAATCATCAAACACGTGCCTTGATCAATGCTACCTCTCGTGGTTTAATACCCCTTAAAAATTATTCTTAAAAAAGGTAACCCTCTCCTGTCCTCAGACGGAAAAATAACCAATTCCCAATACTATTTGCATAAACCTCTTTGAATAACATATTTAGGTGTAGCGAACACCACTACTACCCCCCCTCCCCCAACTAAGATATCAACGCAAATCACAGCGAACCACCCCTTATTCGGTTAAAGTACACTAATGACGTGCCCACTCCATATTATTGTTAGAAAGTTTCCTTCAGGATATCCTCCTCCCGGTCTCACCACTAGTGATAACTCGCTCACATTTTACTCATCAGAAGTAAACACTTTCCTCCATCGTTTCGATAGGTCATTAATACGAAAAAATAAATACTCTTCCCGAGTATTGACTTTATCCTTCTCCTGGTGGTTCACACATCGCTCAGTGATCCATCCTCCTTTTGGAGTTTCTCACGATAAATCCATTCCCGAATACTCAATTGGTTAAAAAAATGTGGTGTCTACTCCCATGACACCTCTATTGTCCCCCGACAAAGTCAATACCATGAAACGCCCACGACGGGTTCAATGCTGGTGCCCACTTCTAGACAAAAACCGATTTCTTAGGTAGGTGATAATGCAACACCAAATCCAAATACAACGAGAAGTACGTAATTTGATCAGTAATAACTCCATGTAACCGTAATCCCCTTTGATTTATTCATACCCATACATAAACCAGTATGCCAAAAACACTTTTCGATCCTTATCAAAACTACCCCGAAAATTGTATATAAAAGCCTACCCCCGATAGTCGATGTAAGTGTACACCTAGCTATACACGCAAGCTTAGTGTTGACATGATGATGTCTCATCATAAGTGAACAGAACAGTTGAAAAATAAGCTGACTAAACAAACGGTCACGTCTCTATAATCACTGTAATACCCCGTACTTCTATTCTTTATTAAATTTTGTGAGCCTAATATTATTAATTTAATTCGAAAAAATTTAATTGGATTTTTGTTAATATTAATTAGCGATACAAAGGATTAATATTTATTATAATTATTATTTACTTGTGTGTGATAAGTAAATAACTATATGATTTATTATATGTCGCGCATGAGTGATGGAGGTGTTTTAATTGGTGATAAGTCGATAGGGTGTTAAATCGACGAATCGATATAATTTATGGGTGATGCATAGGGTATACAGGTATCGGGCACGATTAATATAAGTGGATTTGGGTGACTAGGGTGACCTTTTTGAACACATCGATGATCCGGTAAGGGTCAAAATAGTCCGGAATAGGTACTCAGGTGCTGTGTTTGGGTTTCAAAAACTTTTTAGACATAAAAGGACCCGTATAAGGGTATGAGGGTCATTTTATTCCAAAAAATTAAGGGGGGAAGGGGGATTAGTTTTTTGGGAGTACATTTAAGGGTTTGGGAAGGTAGATGACAACCCACCTTTCATATTCCAAATAAAATATAGAGAGAGATAGAGAGAGAACCCTAGAGAAGAGAAAATGAGGAAAAAGAAGAGGGATCTTGAAGAGGAGAATAAGAGGATTCAACCCGAAATTAAAGACTTCGGATTTGAAATCCAACAAGGTAATTTGTAGTTAATTACTTTCTTGATTTACATTAGAAATTGGGGATTTCAATTATGAAATATTGAAATTGATTATTTGATGAAGAAACCTATAGATAAATGTTAAATGATCTTTGAGTAAATAAGTAAGTTGGGGTATTGATTATATTGGTAATTAGAAATAGAATTATGGGTTTTAATGGAAAGAGAGGAAGAATTTAGATGAAAGATTGAATCTCTAATAGTCAACTTGATAAAAGAATTATAATCTTGAATTTATAGGGATTTCCATGTAAGAATCTAAAATATAGGGATGGGGTTATGTTTTTTGGATGATATATGGGTTATAGTTCTTGGAATAGTGGTAGATAAAAACCTATAAACGAAGTTGGGATTGTGGGGATGAATCCCGCCAAAGAAAAATGCTTCAAGTATGTGTTATGTAATTTCTTTCGAACCTATTCGAGCGAGATGTCGTTCTTATTTGAACGAGATTGGATTTCGTTCGAACGACCCGTGGGTTTGGGTCGAGTTTGGATCATGGAAATATTCTGGGTATTTTTATGAACCCAAGTGAATATGTGAGAGGTTAGACAAATAAGTGGATATTTAACTAAAAAAAATTTATGTGTCAAATCATTAATTCTGGAGTTTATTAATTAACTATGGCGTAAATTCTAGGATTCGATCAGGGGAACCGAGAATACAAGTGAGTGACAATTTGATTAAATAATTAGGAAGTTGGGTTGAACTTCGAGATTGGGAGACTAGTGCACAGTGGGATATATATATATATATGTGTGTGTGTGTGTGTGTGTGTGTGTGTGATGTATATGTTTGAACATGCCTACTCGGTAGTACTATTAGAGGAGGTTACGCATAGTGGACAGTCCACCCTGATGTTGACCAACATGTGTTGGGTTGTTTCCCCGAGTCATAGTATTATTGCATGGACATTATCCGGGTGTGAGGATATGTGTTGGTTTTGAGACCGGTGAGGTTCGATGTGGTATGGTCACAATCCCCTGGACATATGTATGTGACCGCCTGCATTATATGTGTTTTCATTTGGGATTGGTGGTGAGATTCTGACCCGGTGTCTCGGTGTGAGGCGTGATTCCTGGAGCCAGATAGAATGCGAGAAATGTATCCACGAGGTCCAAGCTCTCGGGATACGGTTATACGTATATAGTGAGTGATATATATATATATATATATATATGTATGTATGTATGTATGCTTATATGATATAGTGTGTATGTATATTTGTAGCACGAGTGTAGCTATGTAAGTTTATCACGTGATTATTTAATTATTGTAAGTGTGTCGCTAAAATATTAGTTATAAAAGTATACCTAGTGAAGGTAGTTAAACTTAGCTAATAGAGAGTATTAGCGGGGTTTCGCTTAAATAACGGTTATGTATCCTAGATAGATCGGGTAGTTTAACTAAAATGAATAAAAATGAACATGTTAGGTGCACACTATAGTTGAGAGGTGAGATTTATCTCAAGTGAATGTGATCGGTTAATCTTGAAAATAATACACTACTATTTTAAATGATTTAAAACAAATATGTACTTGCAAAAATATTTTCTAATCTTCGGGCTTTGACCCGTAGGTTTTTGTCTTTCCTTGGTTTTCTTTTTTACATTCCAGGTGTGCAACCGCCGGGACAGTAGGGATAGATCCTCACTTACCGTGCAGTAGTTATGGATGCTACATCCTTGTTTAGACGCTTCAGTCGATTCTTATCTAGTTATGATTAATTATTTTCATTTATAGTTGGGCGTATTGCCTATAAATGATTGTGACACCCCACCTAATTAAATACCGGGTGATCAGTCCTTTACAAAATTAAAAATCAAGGTGATCGGTTGGTTCATTCTTAGCATCACTGTTACAAAGTAATTAATTCCAATTTAAACACCCTAAATAATTACGCAGAGTGTAAAAACAATTTAATGTCTTATTTCCATTATTAAATTCCAATATAAAAAACCTTTTTTAAATAATCAACGGTTTAAGAATCACATAAGTTCTACGGATAACAATCAACACAAAAGAATTTAAACCATCAAGATTAACCAAACCAAGTTAAAGAACAATAAATGAAATCATTCTGGCAAGAGTTAACTCCCAACGAGTACAGAAATACTGGAAACATAAATAAATAAAAATCTCTGACAAATCCAAATGGAATAGGAAATCGGGCGACACATGCCCTAACTAGGAAGAGATAAAATAAGAACTGAATCAATGAAGAGGTCTTTTAACGTAAGGGCCTGCAACTCCCGCATAAGCTGCAGCATGTCCAATCCAAATAACCTATGCATGACGCCCCTGTGGTTGGGCACCTATAATACATTCATATATATACAAGAGAAAGAAATGACAGAAGACGGGTCAGAGCCCGAGTGTAAAACAGTTTTAAAATAGTTCAACAAGTATTTAAAATGCTTACCGGTTAATGTACCAACCATGTTAGTATGAGACACTCTCTTAAGAATTCTCACCTCGCATCTAGTGTTCACGCCTATCGTACTACTAAAACTCTTAAGTCCATCTAACTTATCTTCCGTAAAGTATTATTCCGAGAGATAACAAGGATATGGTCTTTAGTTTAGAGCATCAATCTCTTCATGATTACTTACGTTACTTAGAATATCTCAGTACCGTTACCAAGTTCCCGAACACTTATCATAAAGTTTGGAGAATTTATTCAATACTTAACTACTTATATGCACAGTAGAAAGTTCCCATATATACGTATATTTATTAGATAATCATATAATATATATACTATCAGCACCCAACATAAAATCTATGGCACAGATATACTCTGCTATTAAGTCACCATATATGTCATACTAAGGGAAATACTAGTTCGGAATCACTCTCAAATTGTATTTACACAATACATATACAAATGGAGGCGAAGCATAGACCCAAGTCACTAAGAGGTCAGCACATACCCCTCACGTCTCTTAGGACCGTCTTACTATCATTCTCAGATAGCCTATACCAAGTGTTGATACCAAATTTAGTCTGCTGACATGGCTCAATAAAGTGAAGACATGTGGCAATCTATGTGGAAACAACAAACATTTCCGAGGAACTCACACACTCCAAGGAACCATACTACAACGAGGAACTCATACGCTCCGAGGAACTCAGACACTCCGAGGAACAAGAACTCTCCGAGGAACTCTTAGACACCGAGAAGGTTAGGCGGTCCGAGCAACTCAGGCGGTTCGAGCTGCACCTCGAACAAAGCATTAATAGCAGGATAACCAATAGTTTGACTGTTCATTAAATGCTTATCATTCAGACGCATACGCTTAAGGGGCATTGAATGTATTACCCTTTCATATGTACATCATTTAATGTATTACCCTTTCACATTACAGCCTCAGGGCTATAAATACATTGTACAATCCTCATTGTAAGGGGACCGGAATTTCTTGATAGAACTTGTAATCGAGAATTCCCAAACACTCAGCAATAACATAACAGTGGACGTAAGCCATTCTTATAAGGCTGAACCACTTTAAAAATTCTTTATCTCATTTATTTATCTGTGATTGAATAATGAGATATGATCTAATTTTTTACATCAACAGATTGGCGCCGTCTGTGGTAAGCGACTGGTAATATCATTTTTCATCAAAAACAATTCATCATAAATGGCTGATATTCCAGAATCATGCAATCGAAATGCTGGAAGCCCTCTAAATCCATCTGCTCCACCAAATATTCCAGATCTGGCTGGAATAATGACAAATATGGCTCAGGGCCAGACCGTCATGCAAGAAACTATGCGACAGCTCATACAAACCCTCCATGGCGGTGCACCAACCCATTCAGGACCACGAAGTATTCAAAGAAATACCCGTGCGCCTTCTTCGCGTACTAGGCGTACCAATTCATATCGCAATAAGGAGTCTGTAGATTTTTCTTATTAACCTGGACGATCTTCGTCAGTGCGAGCCACAAATACTGAACAACGTATCACTCTTTCTCTAGAAAGGACTAGAGCGCTAAAGAGGTTAAGCAGGGTATCTCCTTTCGATCGATTAGGTCCTAGGAGGAGCAAAAGTCCTCCTAGAGCCCCATCAAGGAGTTTTCGATGACCATCAGATTTAAGGGAAGGATCTGCCCAGTCGCAACCAGCTGCTCGTCAAGAGAGATCGTTGGAAGCCACATCAGCGCGATCAGTTGCTCGAACCAATAGGCCCGAGGAAGGGAATGATGCATGGAAAGGCTCCATTCAAAGGCTGGAGGATAAATTAGGGGAAATGGCTAAGGCCAAGAACCCTCTACAATGAATCTTTGTTCGAGGAACACCTTTTTTCCAGGCCATTGTAGATTTTCCAACACCATCAAAGATTAAAGCACCCGTTGTGACCCCCAAATATGATGGAAAGACTGACCCTGTCCTTCATATAGAACAATACCAAGCTGCAGTCGACATCTATGCTGTTCCAGATGAGATGAGATAAAGAGCATTCTTGGGAACTCTTACCGAATCTGCTCAAATATGGTACAATAATCTTCCTCGGGGTAAGATCTCAACCTTTCTTCAACTGGTCGAGTTATTCATTGGGAATTTCTATTTTAGGGCAAAGCTAGTTAAACGAGTAGCACACTTGTTAAGTGTTAGATAAAAAGCTGGTGAGAGTACCAGAGATTATATAACCCGTTTTAATAACGAGAAACTTAAAGTCATTGATTATGAGGAGAAGACAGCGATTACTGCTTTGATGAGTGAACTACTGCCCAACAAGTTGTACTACACTTTGGCCAAAGATCCACCTAGAACCATGTCAGACCTGATGGGAAAAGCGCCCAAGATTATGAATGCCGAGGAGGCTATGGCTGCAAAGAAGAATATGGATGCCAAAGAAACTAAGGTGGAAGGCGATAAAGCTAAGAAGAAAGAGCATAAGAACAATGGTAATGACAAACATTCAAAAAATAGGTCGGTATGGGACGTAATGAAAAAATTTGATAATTATACTCCTTTGAAGAAGGATATCAACCATGTTCTAGAGGAAATCAAGAACAACGAGGAGTGAAACTGGCCAGAGAAAATGAAGGCAGACCCTGACAAGAGGAGTAAGGCAAAGTATTGCGAGTTTCATAAATATCATGGCCATATGACCAAGAGCTGCATAGCTCTTCAGAATGAGATTGAAACACTCATCAGACGAGGAAAGCTGTCAAAGTATGTTGATCGTGGAAACGAAAGAAGAAACAACGACCGAACAAGAGAGAGGTCTAGATCTCCTTGTCGAGCAGAGGAGAATAAGAAAAGAAACCATGAAATTGATCTCGAAGACGACCCCGATATTCCCAAGAGACCAAGGCAGCCAGAACGAGAGGTATTTTCAATACGCTATGGGTCATTTGACTGTAATGTTATAACAGGTGGAGACGCAGGAGGAGGAGACCTTACTGCCGAGAGAAAATCTTACCTCTGTGAGGATCAAGCTTGCTCATACATTCAACGAATAAATCTAGCTGAGGAGGATCTCCCGAGAAAGGTAAATAAATAGAAATTGGTCATTGGTTTCTCAAAGAATGACCTCGCATGTGTTCTATATCCTCATGATGACCTATTGGTGATCAAGATGAGAATGAAGGAGGTAATGATTTCCAGAGTACTGGTAGATAATGGTAGCTCGGAAGACATCACGTTCTACTCGTGCTTAGACAGTTTAAATCTAAAGCTATCTCAACTGGAGACTTATCATAGACCCCTCCTCGGTTTTGCTAGCGAGAAAGTATTTCCACTAGGGACGATCAAGTTGGATATATTCATCGGTACGTGGCCTTCTTGTCGAACATAAAGAATACACTTCTTCGTGATGGATAAGAATGTTCAATCATCATACAATATCATCATGGGAAGAGTAGGATTGAAAAAGTTCGAGGCTGTACCATCTACGGTACATCAGTGCCTAAAATTTCCAACAAATTTTGGAGTAGGAGTTATGAAAGGTGATGAGAAAGTATCTCGGGAATGCTATTATTCATCCGCCGAGCAAGAAGAACTGGAGGAATCGAGGAAAAAGACTACTACCTATCAAGTGGATGAAGGTGCAGAAATTGAAACATTGGATCCTAGAGATGAGTCGCAACTCGTAAAGGGTAAAGTGGTGGAAGCTACTAAAAACATCATTCTGGGCGACGAGAACCCTGAACGTACTACTCAAGTAGGTTCGTCGTTGGAAACCTCACTAAAACAAAAATTGATAACTTTCCTTAGAAGCAGAAAACAAACTTTTGCGTGGAGTCATGAGGATATGCCTGGGATAGACCCAAATTTCGTATGTCACGAACTCAATGTGAATAAGGAGATCAAGCCAGTGAAGCAGAGAAGAAGAGTATTCAGTCCCGAGAAGAATCAAGCTATACAGGAGGAAGTCGAGAAGCTCCAGAAAGCTTGCTTCATTGAAGATGTTAAATATCCAGACTGGTTAGCAAATGTGGTGATGGTGAAAATGAAGAACAACAAATGGAGGATGTGTGTAGACTTCACCGATCTCAACAAAGCATGCCCAAAGGATCACTTTCCATTGCCCCGAATTGATCAACTGGTGGATGCTACCTCAGAACACGAGTTGCTGAGCTTCATGGATGCTTATTCTAGTTACAATCAGATCAAAATGAAACCTGAAGACAGGGAGAGTACTTCTTTCATTACCCCTAGGGGAACTTATTGTTATAATGTTATGCCTTTTGGTTTGAAAAATGCAGGTGCGACATATCAGCGGCTGATGAACAAGGTCTTTGCTGAACAAATCATTTACAATATGGAAGTCTATGTTGATGATATGCTGACAAAGAGCAAGAGAGCTGACGATCATCTAGTTGACTTAATCCAGACTTTTGATCAACTGGATAAATATTAAATGAAGCTGAACCCGACGAAGTGCATATTCGGAGTACGAGAAGGCATGTTTCTCAGATACATTATCAACCAACGAGGCATTGAGGCAAATCCTGAAAAGATCAAAGCTCTATTAGGGCTGCGATCTCCAACGACGAAGAAGGAAGTACAGAGTCTCACAGGACGAGTAGCAGCACTCAACAGATTTATGTCACGAGAAACTGATAGATGTCTCCCATTCTTCAAGACACTCCGAAAGACTTTTGAGTGGATTGATGAATGTGAGAAGACTTTTCAAGACTTGAAGAAATACTTGGGAGCACCTCCACTGTTGTCCAGGCTGGTGATGGGAGAAAAATTATACTTGTATCTAGCAGTATCGGAGAATGCAGTTAGCTCGGCGTTGATTAGAGTGGAGAATGGAGTGCAAAAACAAATATTATACGAGTAAGGCCTTCCGAGGAGCAGATATCAGATATCCAAGGCTGGAAAAGTTAGCACTGGCGCTGATTGAGGCGAGTAGAAGAATGAGGCCATACTTCCAGGCCCATACCATAGTAGTATATACTGATATGCCATTGAGGCAAGCCCTTCATAAACCAGAAAAATAAGGGAGATTGATGTACTGGGTAATAGAGCTCGATTAATATGATATAGTTTATGAACCCAGATCATCGCTAAAAGGGCAGGCTGTAGCAGATTTTATAGCAGAGTTCACCTATCTTGATACCCCCGAGGAGCAAAAGTTACTCGCTGATCAACCTGTGGATGTTACAGGATCATCAGACACTAGCTCAGACCAACTCTGGTTGGTAGAAGGGCAAGTGGATGTTACAGGATCATCAAATTCGAGCTCAGACCAACTCCGGTTGGTAAAAGGGCAAGAAAAGATGATCGACGAAGAGCAAGAAATATCAGGGGAGGATGAAAGGAAGCAAAAAATATTTCACCGAGGAACTCTGTCAGATCAGAAGTTTGAAGACGAGTTACCTATATGGAGGCTATATGTAGATGGTTCATCTTGCACTACAGGATGTGGCGCAGGGATAGTTTTGAGCACTCCGGACGAGATCAACATGGAATACGCCCTGCGTTTCCAATTCAAAGCTTCCAATAATGAGGCTGAGTATGAGACCATGATTGCAGGTCTTAATTTGGTAAAAATTATGGAGGCGCAGCAGGTTACTATCTTCAGTGATTCTCAATTGATTGTAAATCAAATGTTGGGAGTATACGCAGTTAGAGGAGAATTAATGATCAGGTATCATGCAAAGGCAAAAGAGCTGGTGTCGAAATTTACTGCTATTCAGCTGGTCAGAATACCAAGAATGAAGAATGCGAGAGTAGACGCCCTAGCTCGATTAGCATCAGCTACTCGCACCGAGCTACGACAAACAATCCCAATTGAAGTGTTAGTTGGTCGGAGTATAGATGAAGATCTGACGATGAACTTTATTACCCTTGATTTAGGACCATCTTGGATGGATCCCATCAGGGCATATATTGAGGAGGGAGAATTACCAATTGATAAGCTTGCAGCCAAGAAATTAAAGTTTAAAGCTGTTCGGTATGTATTAACTAACGGTATTCTATATAGACGAGGAATTATGGCAGGTTTGCAGAGATGTGTACATCCCACCGAGGTGAAAGATGTAATTGAAGAGATCCATGAAGGGTCCTGTAGAGCCCATGTAGCAGGTCGGACGCTTTTGCAAAGGGTGATGACGCAGGGATACTACTGGCCGACGATGAGGGCTGATTGTATAGCCTATGCCAAGAAATGTGACAAGTGCCAGCGTTTCTCCTCCATCCGAAGAACTCCACAAGTATTATTGACACCCATCAATTCTCCTTGGCCATTTGCCATGTGGGGGATAGATTTGGTTGGGCCACTGCCAACGACCAGAGGAAGGTTCAAATACCTCGTCGTCGCAGTGGATTATTTTACTAAGTTGGTAGAAGCTGAGCCTCTCATCGATATGACGTACGACAAGGTGTACAAATTTGTTTGGAAGAACATCATTTGTCGATATGGTCTTCCTCATGCCTTCATCACAGACTATGGAACACAATTTGATAACGAGGAGTTTGCTGCCTATTGTCATCAGTCAAACATTTTGAAGATCCACTCGGCATCAGGCCATCCTCAAAGCAATGGACAAACTGAAGTGATAAACAGAACGCTGCTAAATGGCTTGAAGAAAAGACTGGATGATGCAAAAGCAAACTGGATCAACGAGTTACAGTCAGTACTGTGGGCTTACCGAACTACTCCCCGAGTAGTAACTGGAGAATCACCATATATGCTGGCGTTTGGAAGTGAAGCTGTTATACCTGCCGAGTTGGGCCTCCCAATACACAGGGTACTGAATTTCAATTGCCCTGTCAGCGACTTAATGAGAATATTGGATTTAGACATGCTCGAGGAAGTTAGAGAAGAAGCAACCATTAGAAATGCTGCTTACCAGCAGCGAACAACTTTGTTCTACAATAAGAGGGTGAAGAAGTGCGACCTGAAAGAAGGAGACTATGTGCTGAAGAAAGTAATTCAAAAGCACAATAAACTGGAGGCAAACTGGCATGGACCATATCGAGTTACAGAAATCGTTCGACCAAGAACTTACCGAATAGCAACTTTAGAATGGGAGGAGTTTAAGAATGCATGGAACGCAGAGCACCTGCGCAAATATTATCAGTGATGGATATTCTCTCCATTTATTAATGTTTTTCGGGAATACTAGTGCTACGCACTACTCGGCAAAACTCGGCAAAGCTCAGACTACTCAAATTTTTTCTCGAAAATGCCAACTAAGGTTGGTCGAGAAACCTATATTCCTCCGGGAAGTAAAGCTACCTATATTCCTCCGGGAAGTAAAGCTACCTAGTAAAGCTACCTATATTCCTCCGGGAAGTAAAGCTACCTATATTCCTCCAGGAAGTAAAGCTACCTGTATTCCTCCGGGAAGTAAAGCTACTTGTATTCCTCCGGGATGTAAAACTTGTATTCCTACGGGAAGTAAGACTTGTATTCCTACGGGAAGTAAAACTATATGTTCCTCGGGAAATAAAAGTATTCCAAAAAATACCAACTTATGTCGGTTAGGAAGTAAATATATTCTCGAAAATGCCAACTTGAGTTAGTCGGGAGGTAAAATTATTCCAAAAAGTGAAATTCCACTAACTATGGCTGGTCGGGGATAAAAACCCACTAACTGTAGTTGGTCGACAAAGAAAATTTACCGACCTTGGTTGGTCGGAAACATTTTATGAAGACGAGAAAGTGTTCGAGCAACATTTTCGATACTTGCAACTTTTTACTAAGTTGGTCGAGAAACAAAATATTATTTTTGCCAAATAATTACCACAAATTCAAGCTAGTCGACAATAACTTGATTGACAAACAACACAATATTGTTATTTTTTTAGATATACATGCACAGATGTAAAGTGTTACAAGACAATAGCAATTAAGATTGCGAACAAAAATGAAAGTCTTTTATTAAATCCAAAAATAAATTACATTGATAATGAAATGTATACAAATTTATTAAATTAATATTCCTATTCTATTAGTTTTTCCCCTCTACTTTTGAAACAGGTTCCTCGCCAGCAGGCGGATCATTTAAAGCAAGAGGAGAATTTATGAAATTGAGATCTTTTAACATTCTGATATTCATCACGGATGGTCGATCTAGGAGGTGCTCGGGACGAGATATCTTGACATTTGAATGGAGGTTGTAGTCGCCGAGATATTTGGAAATTAAGCATCGAGGAATGGCCCTAGCAGGGATCCAACTCATATCCAGTTTGAATGGTGGCACGGGTAGGTCGAGCAGCCCAGGATCATGGTAGTCCCACAGAATCGGAAATTCAAAAAATATACTAAAAATCTAGAAATTTCGAAAATTCCAAAAATTTCAAAAAAATAAATACAGGATTTTCGATTACTCGAAATCTCATTTAAAAGAAATCAAGAAAAAAAGTTTAACCCAACATGTAAATACGTAAGGATTTAACCATTTTTTTCATTTGTGTAGAGGATAAAGGGATAATCTCCATTTATAGAGGAATTTTTTGGACCTCTCTTCCTCTCCTAGCCGATGTGGGACACATGAGAATGTTTAAAAAAATAAAAAAAAATCGGGAATCGGAAAATATTTCCGAAAATAATTCGGAAAAATCGGATTGACATAGTTTCGAAAAAATCGGATCGAAAAAATCGGGAAATGAAATTCAGAATTATTTCCGATTTCCAATTCGATTTTTTTCAGAAAAATCAAAAATCGGAAAACCCTATATACGTTCCAAAATCAAAAGATATCGGAAAAATCGGAATGTTCGGAAAAAAACACAGCCCTAGGCTTGGGGATATTAAAAAATGAAAACAAAATATTTAACTCATCATATTTAATTCCTAACATCATTATTCAATAAGTTCCCAAGCATGGGTTCATATACTGATTCAAAATTTCATGTCGCAAATACGGGCTATTCTCAGTTTCAAAATTTTTAATGTTCATAATTTCTGTTAAATAGAGTGGAAATCACATAAAAGGTCGTACTCAGTGCACAAGGCTCCCGCTTTAGCAGGGTCTGGGAGAGGTAGATGTAGGCAAGCTTTACGCCCATTTTTAGAGAGGCTCCTTCCAAGACTCGAACCCACGATATAACGCTTTGGGCGGGCAAGCACTTGCCATCGCACCAAGTCCGACCTATAGAGTGGAAATCACATAATAAAGAAAATTCAATCTGCAGGGCTTTAGTTCATAAAAAATCCAAACTGATTAAGAGGTTTGAAACCTTCATTTTTAAATCAAATTTTACTTCAAAAAATATTTGAAGACCATTTTCAAGTTCTAAGATGCCAAAACACACTTTCTCTAAAGTCATTCGAAACAAATATATCATCTAATTTCTCCGTCTTTCTTATATTGAAATTTTCAGTTTCAAAGTCTTGAGTTCTCAAATCCACCCTGGCTGTCCCAGTGGTAAGGAGCGGACTTGATAGACACGGATAATAACCGTTGGTCTAAGCTTCGAAACTCCCCAATGGATACCTGATAGTAAGCGAGACGTGTGTTAGGGTGACTCTGACATAGCGTCCCCCCGTTTAGCTTGCATGGGGGAGTCCAAAGGGCTCGTTCGTGTGGAGGTTCAGGGTCGTAAAAAAAAATTCTCGAGTTTTCAAGTTCAAAGGCAAGATGAGAATCTAGGATTACGAGTAACTAAGCTCACAATAAGTATCAAGGAACTACTCAACATAGCTGTGATTTATCAACATTTTCTAGGATTTCAAGTAATATCTAACAACGGGTTTTCTACCCAAAAAATCATGAGGACAATATGGGTAAAGGAGATATATAGAGATTCCTTGCCTTGCTTGGATAAGGTAGGAGTGTAAAAAGTGAAATCTTGGAAGACCTTCAACCACTATACCAAAACATCAAACAAGCTACTAGGAGGTCTAGTTGAGAGGAATTCAAATCTTTACTTGCATGTAGGTTACACACATATTTTGAGGTCCAAAGTATAAAGCGATGTAGGTTTTGAGATGAGTTTTACATTGAGGGAGTAAGAGTTTTGGTGTTTAAAAGGGGTTTTATGCGTCTTTTCCGAAGTTCTTTTAAATAGTTGACCAAACCAATAAATACATGGTAGGTGCGAAATTAAATTTTGCAGGCAACGAAGAAAATGCACAGGATGTTTGAGCCTGTAGTGTTTGGGATTGGAATCTGAATGTGCTAAGATCTTTGGAAAATTTTGAGCTTGTTATCCCAGACATTTTTTGTCGTCTATTAAGGTTACGGAGCATTCTAGTGGCTTCCTCAATAGGAAAGCCTCTCTAGAACGGAGTCATGATCCTTGTATGATATTAGCTTGATCGGCGTTGTCTACTCTGTCTGATGTAAACCCATAATTTTTACTAAACTCTCACTAAAATTGAGTGATTACAAAGATTTTCCTGGAGCCTTATTTATACTATAAATCTAAGGAGATCTAGATAGGTATGAATTCTAACTAGAACTTTAAATGGAAACACATGCCTAGAGATAAATTGTAGCAAAACAACAAAGATGATCCCAAGGGGGCTCTCCCATGCACATCACTTCCTGTGTGGATGGAGAAACGGACCTGACTTGTGTCCACCTGAGGTGGATTAGCGCTTGAAACCGCTTTTATGTGGCTGTTTAGTTGACTAATAGTTGGGTGAGTTGCTGTCATGCGGCCAGCTGCTGCCGTGCCATTTGCAATATAGCTGTCATGAGTTAATAAGCATTTATAGTATGTTGTCTTGATAACATGGTGAGGGAAACATTGTGACAATAAGTATTTAACAGCGTATACGTTCCCATAAGAGACGCTGATTGATGAAGCCAAAATCGAGGTGAACTTCATAACACAAATGTAAATTATGATTTGACAAGAAATGAGTGATTAACTAAACGCATGATGCAAGTGGTTCGACCTACGAAGTACTATGTCCTTTCAAGAGTTGGATCAAAGTTACAGAGGCCTACTTCCTTTGTAAGATTTGGATCAATATTACCTGAAACATGGGTTGTGCCAGTATGTGGCACATTAATTTAGCTAGTCGCGGTATGGGGGTAGATTTAGTTAGTTTGTTACTTAGATGATAGCATGTTTTGAAACTCTTCTTTAGGTTATTTTAGAACCATAAGTGTGTCATCAAGATCAAATGTACTTGACCAATATAGAAAGGTTAACTTGGTATGTAGTGTATACTTTATGTAATATATTAAGATAATATATAAACCATTCTTGTATACTTTTAATTTTTGGCTAGGAGGCCTTTTTTCTTCTCTATATGTTTAATTCTTTAAATCATAAGTTGCATTATTAGATATAATAGTTAATATATCCCTTGTTAATATTGGGGACATGACTATTAAAAATCCAGATTGCACACTCATCCTTTTTTGGTTTTGGGTCAGTGATCTCGGTTGCAGTACGTATGGTATGGAGATCCCAGTAACTAACTATGGGTTGGATATTTGTTGCATTACTAAAACCTAGCTAATTACAAGGATGATGCAGGGTTATTGCTTTAGTTCTAAAGATAATAAATATGAGATGACAGAGCGTAGGAAATGGTGTGTATTTATAGCCAAAGTATGTTGTTGATGTAGCGTGATATCAAGTTTCTTTAACATGAGCCATAACACTTACATACTACGGTATATGTGTTTTTAGTATTTACATCTAGATGAAAACCAAATGCCTCTACTGATAGGTGTTGAGTTATTCTTTTGAGTTAGTCAGGAATACTATAGATCTTGATACATAATCACCTCCTCAAGAGCTTCTTCAAATTCTCCCTGCGAAGTCAACCATCAGGGGATCAGATTGCGGGTCGCAGATCGGTCCAAATAATCCGAAGTTTGCTTTGGTCTGCCTTACCCCTCTTTTTTGTCATATTTTAAAATTGAGTTTCTTTAGTTCACTCAATTATGGAAGATCTGAATACTAGTTGTAATTTACTGTTTCTTTACCTATACCCAGGGAATGCAAGCTTTGCTAGATCTAATTTTTGCAGTAGAGGGTTCTGTAGCTGATGCAGCAAAGAAGTTAGGGTATGTGATTTCAAGTTATAAATCCTACATTCTTTTCCATAATCAACCTGTTCACACAATTTATGCCTTTTTAACATAAATTTATGAGATATCTTTAACGTGGCTATTAAAACACTATATATATGCACATTGAATCCAAGGCAAACGAAAAAGATTTGGTGACAAGAAACTGTCTTTGCTAGCCAAACTTATTATTAGGTACATAGATAATGCAATGAATAACAACTTGATTAGTCATTTTATGAATTATTCTGTGACAAGAAATTGTCTTTGCTAAAAAAAAATATTAGGCACAGTGACGTATCAGAATCAGTTGGGTTAGTATTGGGGTTGGCAGAAAGTGTTTTTTTGGATTAATAGTGTAGATATTACAAGGTGGGGGATTGTACAGTGTTAAGTTACCATGTCACTTAAACTGTTGGGTACTGGGCCATCAATGTATATCTCCATTTCACGTGAAACAAATCTATTCGGTCTAGTTGTGATGCTCTGCCTCCACTCACGTGCTAGAGTTTCAAGGGCAAGCCTAAGGCCAGACAACGGCCTTTTCTATGACCTTGTCCAGTTTACTCAACATCCTTTTAGTCATCTTGTCACGTCATTTAAAAAACATATAGTGCTGAAGAGCTAACATAAATAAATCATCATAATTGATACAGAGGTTCTCATCCATAAAATGTTTCTAAATACATCAATATGAAATTACAACTAAAATTTAATATCTGCAGGCTCCAACAGAACAACATAATAAAGGTCGCATCTAAATAGTGAAGACTACTCATAAGGCCATGGCCTTCTTTTCTTTATCTTAACCGGGCTACATTTTTTATTTTAATTCAAACAACAGAAGATGAGCACATCACCCTTCTGTTAAAAATTCATAAGTTATAGGGAAAAAACACGTTCAGCGATCCAGTCAGAAATTAAACTTACGCAAAGAACAATCTAATCCATGACCCAAGTAAGAAACAAAAGAAACCTAATAACAAAGGTA
This sequence comes from Sambucus nigra, assembly GCA_949130495.1. Classification (NCBI taxonomy): domain Eukaryota; kingdom Viridiplantae; phylum Streptophyta; class Magnoliopsida; order Dipsacales; family Adoxaceae; genus Sambucus; species Sambucus nigra. The sequence continues at coordinate 684,838 of CASBWL010000063.1, forward strand.
AGAGATGTTGGGATCGCTAGGAGGAATGAGCCTAAACCTAATTTCCAACCCGAATTTTAACTCAAAACCTTAATTCACCAGGAAGAGCAAGCATCTCCGTGGTCTGGATCTCACAATGGGGGATTCCCTATTAAAACTTGGAATTGGATATGGAAGCTTTAGTGCCCCAAAGAGTTAACATATTCTTTTGGCTCATAAACCACTGCAGACTCATAACTAATAACGAATAACGTAAGAGCTATGAGAGGTATAACTAGCTTATATATCTGTTAATGGTTTAACCAAACATCACCCTGCATCTCCACCAATTAACCCAACAAAAGTGTAACCAAACTTCTGAAGACATTGATCATGCTCTGAGCAGTAAATAAATAACTCGAAGGAATAGCTTACTCTTTTAATTAAACACCAACTTCTATTTTTTTTTCTATTTTTTTATTGTGACCAGTCACCCCTTTCCAGTTCTTCTCTCTTGCGTCTTTGTGTTTTTCTTGTAAGAAATAACTGTATAGTATTACTCATTATCTCTGTGATTGTTGTGATTATGGAAGATTACATCTCACCTTTGTTCCCCTCACTCCTTATAAGAAACTGCATACCTTCCCTTGCATCTAAGCTCCCTTGAGACCTTGGTTGTGCCTTAAGCAACTAAACTTTTTCCTTGACCAACAAGTTTACTTTCACCTTTAGGCTTCCAGTACTGATGGATATTGAAGTTCAAGCATTGAAACTAATGTTTCTTCGGGTATTTTTAGAAGAAGGGCCCCCCTCCCAAAAACTTTGAGGCCTTCTTTAAAGTTTAAACTCAGGATCTAGGATTATGGATGAGTGAGGGTGTTCATGCAAGGGGGGAGTGTTTGAGATATCAAATGTACTGATGTTACGATAAAGAAAAATGGACTTTATGTTGAATTATATAGGATTTTTTCCATTATTTGTAGTATGTTCGGAAAGAGCTTATTGAAACTACGAGAGGGGTTTAGAGTGAGGGTTTGAGTCAGGTTGGGGCTTGCACATGCTTCTTCCATTATAACTTCCATTTGTATTAAGCGTTCTTAGGGGGGTGTTTTGGCTGGATCAAATCGGAATATGGCCTTTCGGAAAAAAAATCATTGTTTTTGGAGAAAAAAAATCATTTTTTTTGGAAAATAGCCTTTTTGGAAAAAAAATCATTTGTATCAAATGGAATTCCGTTCCTTTTTCCTCTGTTTTTTTGTTGTACCGAAACCAGAAAATTCGGATATATTGGCAAAATTGGAAAGAATTTGGGAAAATCCGAAAAATGTAAAAAACCGGGAAAACTCGAAAATTATCTAATCGCCACATTTAAAAAATTCAGTTAAAGTTTGTGGACAAAAATTAAGAATTTGTGGGAATAATTGGGTATGAATAATTCGTTAATAACGGATCGAAAAAACTAGAAAATCTGAAATTCAATATTAATTCTGATTCTGACACCCACCCCCATGAAAAATCGGAACCCAAAGATTAGAAAAATTATAGTTGCAAACTGGAAATTGAAAATATCATTCCAAAATCCGGTTGAATCTGGAAGTTTAGAAAAAGCACACCCCTGGGCATGCTTCTGCTGAGCATACTTCTACAGTGCTTTAGTAGAAGATGAGCATCACCTGTAGCGGGTTACGTGCCATCTATCTTCATAGTACTATCGATGAGGTGGGGTTCCTGCATTGTTGGAGTTGCAGTAGCTGTTATCGCATCAACTAGCCCTTGCTACTCATGTGAACTCGTTAATTTGTGGCCGCCTGTCACGGGGTTTTTCTTGTTAGTTAGGTTAAAGATATTTTTTAGTGGCTGAATTTCTGGTCTTTTGACATCTGGGCCACAACTTTCTAATGGCATTTTATTATCATTGCAGATTAAGCACAGGGGCTCTATCAAGATTGATATTATCAGACGATTCTCTTCGAATGGCAGTGAATGAGTTCAGGACCTCTAAGGTAAAGCTCTCGTACAACAAATATAACAATGTTTAAAAACCAAAAAGTATATTCTTGACTAGTAATGAAATGAATGGGTCTGCCCCAGAGGGTTGTCCGCCCTGTAACATGAGAGAAGATTTACCTTTTTATTTGTTGTTATTTTTTCATTATTATCTCCAAAGGTAGTTTAACAATAAGCTCTTAAATTAGTTTCCATAGTTTTTTAGATTATCTATTTAACAATATGTCTCTAATTAGCTTTTGTCATAATTTCATAAATATGGCCATTGATCAGCATTTTAATCATTCGATTTTAATGAGGGTTTAGTGACATTTGGGTGTGGTATCAACATCAAAGTGGTATTAGAGCTGCGACGATCGTAGCCTCAAAGTCTGACCGGGTGGACAAGGCCATCAACCACTCGGCGATTCAGATTTAAACTTTGGTAGTGTCCTTGCTCCACCGACTCCATCTCTGTCACAACCACTAATATCAACCCCACTACTGCTGACAGTGGCCTTAAATGGAACTTTGTACCTAAGGTCTTTGGGAGAATGGTATTAAGGAGGTTTAAGCTACATGGGGGTGTGAATCTCATTAAGGGAATTTGGTGTAATAAATTCTAAAGTGTTAAATTACGGGCCGAGGGAGTGAGTCCGAGTATAGTAGTTGAGTGATACTATGTTAATAAATTAATTGATATGAAATTAATTTAAATTAAGAGTCGCGGAGATAGACTCGAGTATTATGGGCCAGTGCTATGGGAGTTAGGGATATATATATATATATATATAATTGTGTACTCTACATATTGGTAACAAATATTTATGTAAATACATATTCCTCTAGTGATATCATAGGAGGTTGCGCGATGTGGGTGAATCCCTGGCTAGTGAATGAAGGGCGAGAATGATACCCCCAAGTCATGTGTTTCTTTTTGAGGTGAGACGCTTTGGGTATGATTCGTTTTCACTCTTGGGTAACTACGACCGACTCCACTATGCGTATGATTTATTTACCTAATTCGGTGCGAGATAACCAATATCCAGGTTGGATTGAGTATACCTAGGGTGATAACATTTTAGATAAAGCATCTGGTGAGTTATTACTTGGGAGGATGGCTATTATACGCGACATGTGTGTGAATGTTGTAGTATGCTTTTACATAAATAATACGAGTAAATAATTGAATACAGGATAAATACGTTAGTGTAAATGTATTTCAGATATAACTAGTGTGAACGTTATATGATTTATTAAAGTTGAAATGATTAAATAAGTTAATGAGTAGAATAACTTATAAATCAAGGTAAGAAATACTCGGGTTAGAGTAATATGATATAAAGGGTGTGATGTGACCAGTTAGGTGGGTAGTGTAACTAGTTGGGTTAGAAGGCAAGCGCTAGGTGTGCACATTAGTTGATGGGTGAGTTATATCTCAAGGGACTTTGACACTAGCTTAAATATGGAAAGAGTTCATGCATATTTAATTGTTTCATTTTAATTACTTGTACAGTATTTTCAAATAGTTTTGGGCTCTAACCCGTGTCAAAAATATTTTCCAAAACAATTTTAGGTATCTAGCCACAGGGACGCCCAACATGACGATTCTGTTTAGGGATGCGTAGCTGCAGCATGTGTGGAGGCTTGTAGAACTTTTATATAGACGCTTCATCATTTAATTCCTAGTGTAAAAGTCTTATTCAGTATTCATTTGGGCATGTCGCCCTTCAGACTATTTAGTATTTCCGTTTTATTATTAGACTGCGTGGATTCAATTATTATTTTAGACTTAAAGTTATATTGTATTCTTTTTTGAATCGATGGTTTATTTGGTATTATTCATTTATCTATCTATTGTGTGATTGTTCAGATTATTATATTGTGGATGGTTTGGTTATTTTATTTTTATTCCGCATGTTGTTAATAATGAAAGATAAAATTTGGTACCGACTTATTTTGAACACAAGTGATTATTAAATTAAAATATTTTTGACAGTGATGCTAAGAATGAACCAAATAAGACTAGCGTATATTTTTATAAAGGATTGATCACCCGTGACTAAAATAGGCGGGTTGTCACAATTTCTTTGTTCACGTTGATTCTATTATTCATGTTTATGTTGACTTAGATGCCAAACGTAGGCTATAATTCGTATGTATGGATATTAGATTTTTGATTTCATTTTTTTAATATCAATATTCATGTTTAGTTGAATTAGATGACAAGCACATGTTATAGTTCATATGTATGAATGTTGAATGTGCGGTTAATTGTTAATACTAGTATTCACATTAAGTTGAATAAACGGCCAAACACATGTTACAATTCGTATGTGTGGATACTAGATTAATGATTTTGTTCGAATACAAATATTCATGTTTAAGTTGGATTAAATTTCAAACACATGTTACAATTCATATGTGTCGATACTAAATGTATGGTAAAGTTTTAATTGTAATGTTTAGGTTTGGATTAGATTAGATGCAAAACATAGGCTATAATATGAAATTGTGAACATTAGACTCATCTATGAGAATGTAAATTGTTAGTGTATAATGTTCATTCACTCAATCCTAATTAATGTTGTTGGACATTAAACACTGATGTCACAAGTATGGTAACTATGATTAACTGAATATTATGTTCATTCATCACGTGGCGTCAGGCCACTTAAGCATTGTTGTTCTCTAGAGATTTAGAATGTCTCAGGTCTCAACCCAAGGTTGTATCACCTCTTCCTGTATTCCATTACTACACTGTTCTAGTTTAATAACAAAATTCCAATTCCCTAATTCTATAATACATATATTCATTGCAGAAAGCAAACTTCCAATATCTAGTGATCCAGGTTATGAAAGGTATTTATTTTAACAAAAACTAAAGGCGTATGATTTTCAAATTCCATTCCACTTGATAGAGAACTTAGGTTCGATCGATACAAGAAAAAAAACTTGAAGGTTACACCATGCCCACAACCCAGAATGCATAGACTACAATATAATTGAACCACCATTAAAATGCCATGAAAATGACAATTTTAGCCTCTTTTATAGGAGACTTATTCCGATGGTGGTTTGTCATAAAAATGGTTGTAGGTAGCCTGACTTCAGAAAGTGAAAAGAGAAATTAAGCTTGGTCAGCTTTTTTTTTTATACTTTCTAGCTGTTTTAAGTCCAAGACAAAACCAGTTATTTGATTGACTGAATATCCTTATTCGATCCATTGAGAGACACCAAATCGCAGATTAGAAATTCCATTTATTCTCTTCCTATTGCACAAGCTCAGGATCCTAATTAGTCAATCCCCTTATCAGATCAAATGGGTGTGCGTGCCAGAACTTTGCCCCATGATCCATTAGTTTTAATTAATATAAAAAGTTTATACTCCAAATTATGAATGAGAAAAACTAAAAGAACGAGTATTTAGAAGAATTAAGGAGACTGCATAATTGACCAAGATATTCTAACAGTGGATCAGTTAGTGTCCGTATATATTTATGAAACTTCACAGAACTATACCTATAATCACTGTTCTAAAAAGCCCACCTAGGCTTGAGGCTTGGGAGAAACTCCCCGCCTTACGCTTTTTACGCCTTATTCTAGGTAAAACCCTTAAGGCGCACTTTTTTCTAAAAACAACAATGCTTTAGTGAAACGATATCGCCTTTTAAAGAATTTTTTTACAAACCGGATCATTATCTCATCCAAAATAATCAAATAGTATTTTAATTTGCATATATTTAGACATATTTTTATGATATGTACAATTTTAGTATTTTAATAGCCTTGTTATGGTTAAAAAATATTAAAATATATTAAGAAGGTCAAAACGTCTTTTCACGCCTATTTATGCTTAAGGCCCCCCTAGGCTTCTAAGGCTTAAGGCTTGACCTCCACGTCTCGATCACGCCCCGCGTTTTTTAGAACCTTGCCTATAATCTAGTACTGCTCTTGTGCCTGTCCGCATTTTAAGAGTGCAGACCAGACATGTGTCACCAGGCGGTGACCCCGGAAAAGAGAGAGCGCGTGCCTATAATTTAACCAATGATTTTTAGGCTCACCGTCAGGTGACACATGTTCGATCCGCACTCTTAAAATACGGACTGATCTGCACTCTTAAAATACGGAATGGTCCGCATAAGAGAAGTACTGACCTATAATCTCCTTAATGTTTAAAAATAGTAAATTTTGTAGTGCATGATGGTTTTTCTGCTCTTTTTACCATGCTCTTTTTACCATTCCCCGACATTTATTTCTCATGGTTGTAAATTCAGTTTGCGCCATTGAACCATTGCTTCATATAACTGTTGCTATTGGTGTCAATTTGGACATGTTATCATCCAAAGAACCGCTCTTGTTCAAGGCAGGCATGGTTTAAATGGTAAATTCTGTAGCCTATTTTTCGCATTTGGTAGTTTCTACCTAAAGTGTAGAGTATCAGAACTTTGGGGTTGAAGAGTGAATCTAGGTTGTTTTTGTCTTGTTATTTGTCAATTACCAGAGAAAACAAACTTGTATAACATTTTACCTTTCTAATAAACTAGTCAAAATAAATTATGACACGATAAAATTTAATATGCTACAATATTTATCAATTTGGAGTAGAACCATTTCACCAGCCGAAAATCATTAAGATAATAAATTTATTTTAAAAAAAATTAATATTATTAAGACTTATATACAGTTTATGTACTTTAATGCTAATTTAAACATATGGAATTTCACTAAGAGCTTTTGAAATGTTTATGAATAGATCTAATTGAATTTTTTAATGAGTTAACAAGTTCAATTACATTTTGACCCCTTCAACATTACATTGTTTTTCGCTTGAACCACTTATATTCTACCCTTTAGAATTGGGAGAATGATAAGCAATTTGGCATTTTCAAATTACCATTCACTACAAATCATATTTCGTAATCTTTATCAAGAAATAAAAAGTTGGAAGCAAATCATGACTAGCTTTTCAAAATCCGCACTATAGGCTAAAGTCAAGTCAAAACAGCGCAAGGCAGTAGTAGAAACAAACAATCACGTCCCATAACATAAAAATGAGAAATTTCATGATACTAAATTACACAATCAATCAATCAATCAATCAATCCAAGTCATTTTGAACTTTAATTCCCGTACTACTGGGGTTGAAGAGTGAATCTAGGTTGTTTTTTTTCATGTTATTTGTCAATTAGCATCCACTCAAACTTGTAGCAACATGTTACCTTTCTAATAAATCGGTCAAAATAAAATACTTGACACGATAAAATCTTATGAAACATAGATTGACATATTTAACTCAATCTAATATGATACAATAGTTATCAGTTAGGTATCGAACCATTTCACTAGCAGAAAATCATTAAGATTCATTTAATTTTAAGCAAAAAAATGTTATTAATACTTATAAACAGTATATGTACTTTAACGTTACTCTAAACATATAAAATTTTAATAAGATCCTTTGCAACTTTTATGAATGGATCTAATTGACTTTGTTAATGAGTTAATATGTTTAATTACACCTTAACCCTTTCAACTTTACATTTTTGGATAAATTACACAAAAAACCCTTGAACTATAGCAAGTTACAAATAGCCCCCTAACTATTCAAATTTTGACTGCTAAAAAATATGCATAAAATCATGGTTTTATTAATAGTTTAGAGGGCTCTTTGTTAGGTTTTTTATATTAGGAGGCTATCTACAAAATCACCATAATCAAAGAGAGTTCGATGTAATTTTTCCTTTTTTTTTTCATTTGACCACTTATATTCTACCGTTTAGGATCCGTTTGGTTCGAAGTAAAATATGTTTTAACGTGATTGTTGATACCAAAAATTATCCACCTATGTGGACCAATAAAAAATGGACTGGTAACATGACAAGAATACTAGTCAGCAAGATACAGACTCGCCGACCAACATGCAAAATGCCGACCAATGTGCCGAATGCCGATCAACATGCTGAATGCCGACCAACAATGAGAAGATCGACCAACAGAGTCAGAAAAGTGCCAACTGTCATGAACATTATGAACATCATGTGCTGATGTTAATGCCTAATTTATAAAGGCATTCTATCCTTTTACATTCTGTCTCTTTTCCTCCCTATGAGACTATAAATACATTGTAATCCCATCATCAAGGGTAAAGTGGAAGCCATTGAAAAGTACGAAGGGCAAAACAGAACACAAAGCAAAAAGAAACACGGTGGACGTAGGCTTTCCCTTATAGACGAACCACTTTAAAAAACTTTTTATCTCTATTTTATTTACATATATTATTTGTGATTACATAATTAGACCTAGTTTAGTTTTTTACAGCAATAGGTTGGCGCCGTCTGTGGGAACGTATTTCTAAACGTTTTCACTCTCAAAGATGACTGATATTCTAGAATCCAGTGCTAAAAATGATGGCAATGCACCTATTTCATCTGCTCCAACAAATAATGATCTTACTGGAATCTTAGCTAGTCTCTCTAGAGGATAGGACGCCATGCAAGATACAATCAGGCAATTAGCCCAAACACTGCAGGTCGGATATCCTACCTTGTCTATTCATAGAAATATACCACCGCCAGTGCTAAGAACCAGAGGGCATAATCACTCTAGGACTTCTAGAGATACGTCCTATAATCCAGGAGCAAGTTCTTCCCTCAGGAGTTATAGCCACTCCAGGATATCCATAGATAAATCCTATCGTCTAGGGGCAATTTCTTCCCTTAGGAATTCAGAGTCATATAATGAGTAGTCTTTTTCTCCTGAAAGGAGAAGTGCCTTAGAAAGACTGATCCAAGCATCGTACTTTGATCTTTTGGGACCCAGAAGGAATATAAATGTTCCCAGGGCATTGTCAAGGCATACTCGACGACCAGCCGATTAACATGAGGCCTCAACCCAATCCAGATTATGCGCCTGACGATTGATCGATGCCGGGAAAACCTCTCAAGAGGAAAGGTCAGTACAGATAGTTAGTCAGAATAATCGAGCTGCATCATATAAGTCTAATACGGGTAAGCATGCATGGAAAGGCTCAATCCATAGGTTGGAAGATAGGTTAGGAGAAATGGTGAAGGCAAAGAACCCTTTGCAATGAAGCTTTGTGAAAGGGTCTCCTTTTGTGCAAGCTATTGTGGACTTTCCCACTCCCTCAAAGTTCAAAGCTCCTGTTAAAACTCTAAAATACGATAGAAAAACTGACCTTGTTCTTCACATAGAACAGTATCGCAGATATTTATGCTGCCCCTGACGAGATAAGATGCAGGTCATTCTCAGGTAGCATAACAGGTCCTGCCCAAATATGGCACAACAGCCTTCCATAGGGGAAAAGTTTTGATTTTAAACAGCTGGCCAAGCTATTCATTGGTAATTTTTTCTTCGGGGATAAGCCGATAAAGAGAGTAGCTCACTTATTAAGCGTGAGACAACGTGTAGAAGAAAGTACATGAGATTATATTACTCACTTCAATAATGAAACGTTGGAGGTCATTGACTACGAGGAGAAAATAACCATTACAGCTCTAATGAGTGGACTACTCCCCGAGAAGCTTTACTAAACTCTCGCTAAAGATCCTCCAAAGAAGATGACAGAATTGATGACCAAGGCAGCCAAAATCATGAATGCTGATGAGGCAATAACACAAAAGCAGAGCTCGGTTACAAAGCCAGAAGGCACAATTACAAAGTCAGAAGGAACAATCGAGAAGAAAGAGCAAAAGGAGCATAAGGATCAGAAAGATTCAAAGCAAAAGAAGATTGATGATAGGATCCGAAAGTACAATAACTACACTTAATGAACGATGGGCATCCACCACGTTTTGGTGGAAATTAAATATAGTAAGGAGGTACGTTGGCCAGATAAATTAAAAGCAGCCGTTGGGAAGAGGGATCGATCCAAATATCGTGAATTTCACAAAGACATTGCGCATATGACAGATCATTGTATTGCTCTGCAAAATGAGATAGAAACCCTCATCCATCGAGGAAAACTAAACAAGTTTATTAATCGACAAGACGATAGAGGAGCTTGACGTAGGTAAAAATCTCCATGCACACCCAGCGAAGAAAAGAAAAGAAATCATGAAGATGATCCCGATTTCCCCAAAAAACCCAAGCAACCAAAACATGAGGTATTTACTCTTAGTTTTGGTTCCTTTGATTGTTAGATGAGTACATGTGGAGATGATGGAGGTGGAGATCACACTACATAGAGAAAAGCCTACCTCAATGAGGCTTTAGCTTGTTCTTATATCCACACTATAAGAAAACTAATTTTTTAGCACTTTTTTCTCGGTATTATTTAAAAATGCTGAGAATTTTTTTCACCAACATTTATATCGATGTGACGTATAAATAGAACATTTTTTAATTAATGCTAACATAAATGTGGTATTTTTTAGGCATTGTATAACTAATGCCACTAAATTAAGTAAAAAAACCGCCTCTCCTAAGTTTTTGGCGGGGGTTTGTTTTTTTGTTAAAAAAAGTACACCACGTTTCCTACCACCTCAATCCTCTCTCCCATCACTAGGAGTGGTAAACTGACGGATACTGATCGGATACCATGTTTTTCATATCCGTATCCACTATCTGAATGTACTATTCGTATCCACCTGGATAGTTAAAACAACTATCCATATCCGTATCTGCTCGGATACCCCGGATTAGGATAATACCCGTATCCGTTTACATTATTTAGCCATCGCAAAAAATAACAATTAAAATATCCATTCCAATGAAATCCAATCCATTCCAATCCAAATAAATATATAACAAAATTACCGCCTCCTAACATCAACAATTATGGATTCCATAATAGTATCATTCCATAATGATAATATAACTTAAAGTTGTCCATACTTTACAACCATATAAGCTTAAATCCATAAAAAAAATAACAGTCACATTCCATGATAGTAGAAATAAATATGCACCTTTTAGATTAATCAAATTTATTGAGAATGATAACCTCATGAACCTTTTATCTTCAAAACATACTGATATTTTTATTTTAATAAGTATAGATTTTTATTTTGTATATAATATACATGTTGTTAACTTCAGTTCTCATCACAATCAAAACCATATCTTTACTTTTCTGTTTCTCTCTTACATTCTATTATGTTTCTCTCTTACATTCTTTCCTGTTTCTCTCTTACATTTATTTATAATTAAGGAAACTAACGAACAACAACATGATAGTTTATTTTCTCTTGTTTTGTACGAAAGAGAAACGAAACGAAATTAGTTTTTATTTTTGTTTTGAGTGGAGTATATGTGCGTTAGTCGGTGTATGTTGTGTGTGATATGGTGTAGTGTAACTCCATGATAATATACCCAATAAAATAATAATACATGACATTTTATAATATACCCAATAAAATAATAACTTTAGGGTGTTTTTGTTTTGAGTGGAGTATGTGTTTATTTCGTTTTGGGGAATAAACGATTAAGTTTTTTTTTTAATATGATTTTATTAGTAATACAAGTACTAATATTATTAGTAATATTTTAAATATATGTTTGACGGATATGGATATCCGGTAAAACGAATATCCGATAAAATGGATACTTCGCATCGGATACGGATTATCCGTGTCAGATACTAGTACTATCCATATCCGTATCCGTTTTCTCGGATATTTTTATAGAGTATCCATATTCGTATCCGTTTCCATATTTTTGGATAAATATCCACAAATTCGGATTCGAATATCGGATGGATGTGGATTTTTGAATATTCGTTTACAGTCCTACCCATCACGTTTCTTCTTCCCCGGAAGGATCTCATCAATCGAAATCCTCCCCAAACCTTTCTCCCCCTCAATTAGTTTGACCTAATAATCCTCTCTCAGGTGGAGACTTGTTCGTGGTATTAAGCATACCCAATCGTTCTATGGTATTGTTTTGAAGGTTAATATTCACTACAAACATTGTTGTTGGGACCATTGGTGTTTTTGTGTTTTGATCTTTGAAGGCTTTATCATTGGTAAGTTATTGTTTTTTTTGGCGTGTGTTTTTCTTTCACTGCGAAACTGCTATTGTTTTTTTTCTTTTTCTTTTTTTATTTCGGTGCATCAAAAAATATATTTTTGACATCCTTCTCATGAAAGATGTCAAAATTTTAAAAAAAAATTGACAGCATAGCGGTAAGCTTTTTTTATGACCTTCTTTCTCATTATTAGAAATATTTTAGGACATCAAAAAAATATTTTGACACTACAAAAAAAATATTATTGGAATTTTGACATCTTTGTTCTTCAAATTTGAAATTATATAATCATGTATGTGAAATAGTGTAATCTTTATTTTTAACGGATGTGTGAGAGAAAAAAGTGCTGGAAATTTGAATGCTCAACTGTATTGATGCCAAGAGCCACATCGCATACTCAAGTGTATGTTTGTCTAATTTTTGATTGATATGTACTCGAAATTTTGTTATATATAATTCTTTTAATTGATTATTGTCCCCATATATATATATATATATATATATATATATATATATATAGGGAGAGGATTACAAGTGAACCTAAAAACCAAACTTTTCAATGAACTTTAATAAAAAAAAACTAACAACCCGTTAACTTTAATTCCAAGGGTGTAACCGGTTCGCGCCAATGAAAACAGACACGCGTGTGACCCGAGACCCCCATACCCCCCACCCCCACCATGTAAGACCACTAGTTAAGAAAAATTAAGTTGCTGAAATGTTTATTCAGGGTTAAGGGCTGCCATGGTGAGGGTGGGGGTTGGGGGTGTGTAAAAAAAATTCGATCGACACGCGTGTCCGTTACCGCTGGCGCATACCAATTACAATATAGGAATTAAAATTAACGGGTTGTTCATTACAAAGTTCGGGTTTTAGGTTCACTTGTGATCCTCTCCCTATATAAATATATCTTTAGTTGATATATTCCATTCTTTAGTTGATATGTGTGTGAGCGAGAGATTTTTTTTTTTGAGTTTTCTATTGAAATTTTTTGTTTAGTTTTTAAAGAATTGTAATTGGGTAGTTTCAAATCAATCTATATATTTCATATGCTTGGATATAATCTCCTGATAAATAATTTCTATTTGTGTTTGAACCTTTAGAGGCAAGTATTTGTGTTTTTTTATAAATAATTGCTTGGATATAATTCCAATGGGCTAGGAGATACACGGGATACATTGTAAATGGGTTTAGGTTTCACACAAAGTAGCGTGAGAGAAGATTGAATACTCAGAATAGTGGAGTTATGCTTGATGCCACCACGAAATTTTTTGCAAGTTTAAAGGACAAACGACCTGTTTCGGGGGATGTAACATATTACGGAGTATTAACAGATATATTTGAATTACGCTATTCAAATGATTTCAAGTTAGTGTTATTCAAGTGTGATTGGGTTGATACCTAATCGGAGATGGTAAAGGATGATTTTGAGTTCACATTAGTGAACTTTAAACATTCACTATACAAGCATAATCGACTATCAGATGAGCCATTTATATTAGCATCTGAGGCCAAACAAATTTGGTGTGCGAGATCCGATTGAAGAAGATTGGCAAGCTGTCATGAAGATGACGTCGAGAGATTTGTATGACATGTATGGTATAGATACTTATGGAGATGACACAATAGATGTAGAATTTGAGCCGTACAACATCCAACAACTGGATGACACTCTAATCAACCATGATGGGGATATTACATGGGTTAGGGCTGGTGTGGAGGGAATGCCTGTTGACAACATAGTTGATATAGATGACGGTGATGATATATTATGTTGATATTGATGAGGATTGTAGTGATGAATATGTTTTTGAGACTTATGAAGACGATTCATAGGCGGACGAAGAAGCTAATGTGAGTGATATAGATGAAAGTGATGAAAAATAGGAGACCAGTGATGACTATGATATTGACATGGATAAAGATGATAATTGACATGACTTTTTCAGTTATGAATGGTTTTATGTTAAGGATGCTTTGATGTTCACGAAATTTGACTAATGAATGAATGCATTTTATTTGTTTCACATCATATGTATGAATGGATAAATAATGATGGAGAGTGAAGTTCTTTTTGTATTTAGTTTTATTTCTGTATCTATTTATGATTAATAAATGAATAAATTTTATATTTCTTACCTTTTATGGATGATTACATCTACTATTAGTCAATGTGTGATGTTATGGTATAAAATAGTTTTTTCACTCACATATTCAATGGATGTTGTTCAAATTGGAGATAGAAAGTTCATTATAGACTTAAAATTTTAGCGCTTGTTGGTGCAATAAGGCATTTGACGGCTTTGGCATTTGTGGTTGTCAATTTATAAAGGTATTTTTTTCTCAATTGAATGATACCCGCTTCAACATATATTTGGTATGTTTGTTTATGTTCAAGGAACTTGAGATATGTATTTTTGAATCCCATTATCGAGGGAACTCTTATCAAATATTCTCATATGTTATTATTTCAGTAAGTCATCCTATTTTTTAAGGCAAAATGTACATATATATGTTATGTTTCTCATATGTTACGTAGAGTCTGAATAGTGTGTTGTGTTGATGGCATTGAGGTTGAGTGGTGGAGATGTGGGTGGGTTTAAGTTGTTGTTTAGTTTGGGGGTGGGAAAATGTACTGAATAACAAGTTCTGAAATTACTTGCAGAGAAGAGTGACGTTCTTCCCGCATTAAGATTGAGTTATCATCATCTACCACCCCATCTAAAGTGGTTGTTTACATACTGGTTAATATTTCCCAAGGACTATCAGTTTGACTAGTTTGAACTAGTTTGATTATGGATGGTAGAAGGCTTTTTGCGACGAGCAGAGGAAAATAGGAAAATCGAGGAGATAGGTTTTCAATATTTCAATGAGTTATTATAAAGGTCCTTTTTTTAATATAATACCCCGTATTTTTACGCATATTTATTTCTATGGAAAATGGGGATTTATTAAATGAGGGAGAAAATTTAAATTGTAATTAATATGATTTTATGATAATAATTACTAGCGTGATGAGAGTTAGTAGTTAGTGAAATGAGATTATGGTCGGGGATGAGATACATGACAGTTATGTTATAAATAATTGGGACGCGTATGAGTCACGCCACTAATATGTAGTTGGGGGTTTAAAATGTAAATTATTTTTATATAACTCGAATGACTATCTTGAGTGCGCCAGATTGTCAGGAAGGGTCTAAATAGTCAAAAAACACTACTCGGGTAATTAAATTGGAGTCCGGAACATTTTAGCCCAAAACGACACCCCGGAGGGGTATTTTGGTCTTTTAGAATTTTTGGGTAATTATATGGACCAAAATTGGGTTTAATTAAAATCATTTAGGGTTATTGTCCAGTTAGTTTCAACCTATGTGAGAAAGAGAGGAAAAGAGAGAGAGAACCAAGGAAGAGGAAGAAGACTGCATTAGAGCCCGAAGCCAAGAACTCAACTTTTCACACCAAAAAGTACACCAATGCGTAGATCGTGTCAAGAGGATCGTTACCATACTATTTTCAACCGTGAATCAGAAGTTCTTTTTAAGGCAAGTGATTATCTTGATGTTTCTCTTAGCATTTATTATTCGTGTTAACAAATGTTGAGGTTTTAAAACTATTAATACCAAATTTGGGTTACCTATGATGAGATTGTGTAGAAATCTTAGAAATTTGATGGGGATTCGCATGTAGAGGATATTACCCTTATTAGGAATGTGAAATTTGGTGAATTAGATGTTAATCATGAAATAAAAATGGGGTTCTAATAGATTAATAATTCTGGGTTTATGTTAATATGACTTACGGGAAAATTTAGGAAATTGTTGAAATTACTTGATGATTAGAAGGATCTGACCCCTAAAATATGCTAAGAAGTGTTCTAGGGTGACTTAGAGTAGTTTGGTAATTCTTTACTTGTCTTGGAATGAGTTTAGGTTAAGATTGAAGAGGAGAAAATCTGGAAAAATGAACTTTGAAGATGAATTGGATAGCTTCGAAAATTTCGTTAGAAGTCCAGCCCAGGTCGTTCGAACGACCTCGTTCGAACGAGATTCTAGTGCCCCTTCTAACGAGATTGGTAGTTCGTTCGAAGTAGGGGGACTTCGTTTGAACGACCCTCGTTCGAACGAGATTTCTGGGTCTTCTAACGAGATTCCAGAATGACTCTTAAGGCCCGATTTTTTTTATTTCGAACTTTCCGTAGGCATGTTTAAATGAGTGTTAGACCTATATGAATGTCGAGTGACTTAAAACTTATAATTATTAGTAAGCGGAGAATATGGTGACCCTTGGAAGATATGAAAATTCTTAGAATTAGAGATATGTGAAAATACAAGGGAGAATACATACGAATAAGGTAAGGGGTATATTAGGGGATATATTATACATACTGCGAATACTAGGCCGTGGGAAGGCCAATGAATTTATATAAGTTGTATGTATGCTTATTGCTAAAAAATATTATGTATATGATATACCTAGCTACTGGATATCGAACGGAGGTTAACGCGTTGTGGAGGACCGGATCTTATGTGCCTTCGGGAGATTTAGAGTCGTACCACTAGAGCATGGAACCTAGGTACGGGCTATCCGTGAGAATGATAGTGCTGACGGTCGTATGGGTGCGTAGGTATGTGCGTAGCCCATTGGCTTGGGACTATGATCGCCTCCAATAAATGTTTGTGTGTTTACTGGTTCTCGAGAGATTGAACCTATTTTCCTCTATGCGTGAGCGTTGCAGTGGGACTAGATAGCCGAGTATGCATAGCACTAAGGGTTTCTCAACCAGGGGTGCAATATTTCTATATTTATATATATATATATATATATATATATATATATATATATATATATATATATATATATATATATATATATATTGATATATATGCATAAAGAGAATAATGTGTGTAAACCAAAATCCTATTTGGTGTCTTATGTTGATGACTCTATTTTTAAATGTGTACTTATGGTATTATCACCTGGGCATTTAGAAGAATATGAGAATAAACTAAAGTAATTCTAACCCTATATCGAAATCTTAAGTACGTCGACCTTGAGTTATTTAGGGAGTCTTTCCAGCAAAATTGTATGTACTTAGTTGCCAGTCACGGTATCATGACTATTATGGGTAGTTAGGCTCGTTAGGCGTGCACACTAAGATCGAGGGGTGAGTATCTGAACTGAGTACGCTAAGTTAACTTGATTAATAATTGTGCTAATTGAATCAATTTAAGCACTTGCTATTTTAAACTGTTTTCAACTCGGGCTCTGACCCATTTTTTTTGTTTATCTTTCTATTGTTCCATTATTTTTAGGTGCCCAGCCTTAGGAGACTCTATTCAGTTGCCGTGCTGTAGCTGTTATGGAAGGTGCAGGATAATTTCTAATAGATGACTCAGCATATTCTTCCTTTTGCAGTTATCTATTATATTGGATATGTCGTCCTTTCTTCTATTCACATTCAGAGATTTAGTTATTTTAAACCCTCTCTTAAATTTGATTTCCTTTTTGCGGATTTATTGTGTGTGATTGTATATGGATGTGTTTTACTCGAGTCATTTATTTTACTTCAGTTAGACTTTACTTATATTACTGTGATGTATGGCCGTTGTTGGTATTCCTTTGATTTTGGTTATTAACAAGATAAAATTGGGACATCACCCTTTTTAAATACTAGGTGGTTAGTTTTTATTAAATTAAAGTTTGAGTTTTCTATAGTGATGCATTATCTGGACCAATTGGATATTCTGAAATTAATTAATTAAGGACTGATCACCCGGTAATTAATTAGGCAGGGTATCACAGGTGGTATCAGAGCATCAGGTTCTAGTGTCCCTAGGATCTGTACGGCTTATTATGTTTTTGTGTAGCGTTTGTTGATATAGAGCCCTACTATTAGGACTGTTGTATCCTTATTTTGTGTTGTAGACCTCGTACTTCTGCTACAATGTTATGTATGGACGGTGATTTTATAAAATTCATTTGAATTTAAGATGTCGCCTATAGGGGAGAGACACACTGACATCGCTGAAGAAGTAAATGCGGGACAAGCCCAATAAATACCTCAAGTACACCAGGAAAGAGAGGAAATCACTAATATTGTGAACATCGTGGCACAAGCAGTGATTACCGCAATATTACAGTACCAAAATCGCAGTGTGCAGCTTGTAGGGGCAAAAGAACAAAATAAGTTTATCAATATGACATTTCGAGGAATAATAACAAGGGGAAAATTCCTTCGTAACAACGACAATCTCCTCAGAGACATCAAGACCAAAAAGACTATGAGAACCGTGGGAAGAGACAAACCCGCCAGAGCCAATAAGGCCAAGGACAGAAGGCTGTCACAAAGAGGTGTTTTAAGTGCGGATGAAATGGCCACAAATGCCAAGTTTGCCCACAAAGAGCTGGAAGCCTCAGCCAATTCAACATGGTCAGCAAGACCATCAGGGCCAGCAGTGTGCTCAGCAGGGCCAACAGAGCAAAAACTATGTGGGTAAGTGTTTCATATGCGACGAACGGGGTCACCACCGTTAAAATTTCCCTAGCGAGGGCAGGATCCTGCAACAGTCATTGGATGTTCACCCGACACCACAGAATACCCAAATTGGGAAAACATGTATAATCACCCCAGTAACACAGACTTCACAACAGCAACAGGTAGTACAATATAGACGTATCTATAATGACCGATATGCCGTTATGCCACTGATACCGCATCTACCACCCACGTTTCGAGGTACAATACTTTATCATTTATAGTGTTTCCTTTTAGTTACGAGGAAAATTTCAAATAACCTATGTGCGTTACAGTTTACTTGTACTACTTAAGAATCATGAGCGTAAAATGTATTATAATCTCGATTTCGAACCGGATCATTCAAGTTTGTGTGATAAAAGATCTTTAAAATAATATTAGGTGTCCATTAGTCCTGGACATGAAACAATTTGTGCTAATTGTCATCCGAGAGGAAAAATTTAATCCTGCAGAGACTTGTGGAGTATGTCGTCAGGTAATACCAAATCCTTGTGAATAGAAATGTTTACTATAGTGATTCAGAAAAAAATAAATAAATATGAAATATCTCTGGGCATGGGAATAATTTTGTGGCCAATTTGAAGAGCCTAATGCCAAATTAGTAGGAGTAATGTGTTGAATATCTTTTTCGTAACATGAGAATAGATGCGCTATTGTTAGCAGGAAGCAATGATGTGGGGTACGAGACAAATACTAAGGACCACAACTTTCGTTGACCGATAATGTTAGTTAGTAGTGTATCGGGGGGGGTGTTCCTTGTTTGGTTTTCCCTTTGCGATACATCCCACGCATGAAACCTAGCAAACGTGGGGAGATGGGGATGGTTGGTCTTTAGCACATGAGTTTGGTACCCTGGTTATCATCCGTAAGGGAAACCATAACTTTAACTTTAATTTTATTCATATGCACGGTCAGTAGAACCGTACGATATGACGTAAGAAGTGATATAAGATGTTTTACATCGAGAATAAATCAGTGATAAGGGAAGATGATAAAGTCACGATACGGAATAAGTATTCTTTTCCCCGAATCGATGACTTATTCGATTAGTTGAGGGGAGCTACCTTCCCCTCAAAGATTGTCTTGGGATCAGGATACAATAAGCTGTGTATCAAGGAGTAGGAGATGTCAAAGACTACTTCTTGATGAGGAATATGTCCTATGAGTTCAGAGTCATGCCGTTTGGGTTGAAAAATTCTCCAGCCGTATTCATGGACCTGACGAACTGAGGGTTCATAGAGTTCTTGGATCAGTCTGTCATCGTCTTCATAGATGACATCCTGATTTATTCACAGACTAAGGAGGATCATGCCGAGCACTTGGGATAGATTCTTCAGACTCTACGAGAACATAAACTGTGTGCTAAGTATGAGAAGTGCGGATTCTGGTCACGGGAGGTACAACTTTTGGGGCATGTTGTGTTAGAATTTGGGGATATCGATTGACCCGAGCAAGGTGTCGGCGGTGAGGGAGTGGGGATAGCCCACGACACCAACTAAGATACGCAGTTTCTTGGGTTTAGCCGGGTATTATAGGAGGTTCATTCGAGGCTTTTCAAAGATAACGGGTTTGTCGACACACCTGACTCGCAATGGGGTGCCGTTTATATGGAGTGACGCCTATCAGTTAGGCTTTAATGAGTTAAAGACAAGTTAACCTCAGCACCAGTGTTAGCATTACCCAAGCCGGGAGTGGAGTATCTAGTCTACACTGATGCGTCCTTGTTAGGACTTGGAGGTGTACTGCAGCAGGAGGATCAGGCTATAGCTTATGCTTTCCGTAAGCTTAAGACTCACGAGAGGAACTACCCCACCCACGATTTAAAGTTAACGGCGGTGGTGTTTGCACTTCGAATTTGGAGACATTACCTCCTAGGGGAGAAATTTCATTTATTCACGGACCACAAGTCACTACAGTACCTCTTCACACCGAAGGAGTTATATATGCATCAATGTCGGTGGCTTGAGTTTGTGAAGTATTATGAATTTGATATCCAGTACCACCCGGGGAAGGCTAACGTGGTAGCAGACACGTTAAGCCGTAGGCCAGTCGGTGAGGTGGCCGAGGTGTGGAAAGAGAAATGGAAGGAGTTAGGGAACTAGGATGCGGTAGCTCGATCGTTTATATCTGCAATAACGGTTATACCCAGATTATTACGGGAGTAGTACAAGCTCAGGCAGATGATCGGTTCTGCCAACGTCAGACAGTGAAACTTCTAGCCGAGGGGGCTGAGTCTTACACCGTGGGTTCAGACGGGGGTCTACATTTCAATGGAATATTGGTTGTTCCCGAGGGTGAATATTTAAGACACAAGGTGATGACAGAGTCACACGGTTCCTGATTTGCAGTGCATCTCAACGGGGATAAGATGTACTAGGACATGCGTAGACAATACTGGGCAGTTGGTAAAGGTGGACCATCAGAGACCGACGAGACTTCTACAGCCATTAGAGGTTCCTATGTGGAAGTGGGAGAGCATTTCCATGGACTTCATCATGGGATTACCTACATTGCAGAGGAGTCACGATTCAATATGGGTGATAGTGGATCGGCTGACCAAGGTAGCCCACTTTCTGCTAGCCAGGATAGACTACATCGTGGGATAGTATACCTAGTTATTCATTGCAGATATAATGAGACTCCACGGAGTGCCTCTCAATATCATGTCTGACAGAGATAAGGTGTTCATTTCTCAATTTTGGGAGAGATTTCAGGAGGCGTTGGGTACGGAGTTGTGGCTGAGCACAACCTATCACTCACAGATGGATGGTCAAACAAAGCGAAGGAATAAAATGCTGGAGGAGATGTTACGTATGTGCATCATTGATTTTGGTGGAGGTTAGGAGCAGTACCTTTCACTGGTGGAGTTTGCTTATAACAACTCCTACTAGTTTATTATCGGCATGGCTCCATTAGAAGCCCTATATGGAAGACCTTGTCGTTCCCCAACATGTTGGATAGAGGTGGGGGACAAAAAGTTACTGGGTCCGGAGGTAATTCAGGATACTTCGGTGAGGATAGAGTTGATACGGAGCCGTATTCGAGTTGCTCAGGATCAGCAGAAGAGTTACGCTGATGCCAAACATTACTTTTGAGAGTTTAATATTGGAGATTAGGTGTTACTTTGGGTGTCTCCTATGAAGGGAGTTATATATTTTGGGAAGAAGGGAAAGTTGGCGCCGAGGTATGTAGGGTCATTCCCCATTATCGAGAGGATTAGGCCAATTGCTTATAGACTAGGGTTACCTGATCACTTGCATAGAGTCCATGACGTGTCCCACATCTCTCCGCTGAGGAGATTTATTCGAGATGATTTGGCACACACGCACATTACATTGGAGGAGATAGACTTACAGCCTGATAGTTCCTACGAGTAGGGGCCAATTGCTATTTTAGACCGTAGCGAGAGGAAGTTGAGATCGAAAATAGTACCACGAGTACGTATTCAGTGGCGGCACCATGATACGAGGAATCAACTTGGGAGCGCGAGGATGACATGCGTGAGCATTATCCAGAGTTATTCTTACCAGGTATATTTACTTTTCTGAATTTCGAGATGAAATTCTATCATTAGGGGGGAAGTATGTAATACCCCGTATTTTTACGCATATTTATTTTTATGGAAAATGGGGATTTATTAAATAAGGGAGAAAATTTAAATTGTAATTAATCTGATTTTATGATAATAATTACTAGCGTGATGAGAGTTAGTAGTTAGTGGAATGATATTATGGCCGGGGATGAGATACACGAGAGTTATGTTATAAATAATTGGGATGCATATGAGTCGCGCCACTAGTATGTATTTGGGGGTTTAAAAGGTAAATGATTTTAATATAACTTGGATGACTATTTTGAGTGCGCCAGAGTGTTCGTAAGGGTTGAAATAGTCAGAAAACACTACTCGGGTAATTAAATTGGAGTCCGGGATATTTTAGCCCAAAACAACACCCCAGAGGGGTATTTTGGAATTTTAGAATTTTTGGATAATTATATGGACGAAAATTGGGTTTAATTAAAAGCATTTAGGGTTAGTGTCCAGTTAGTTTCAACCTACGTGAGAAAGACAGGAAAATAGAGAGAGAACCAAGGAAGAGGAAGAAGACTCCATTAGAGCCCTAAGCCAAGAACTCAACTTTTCACACCAAAAAGTACACCAATGCGTAGATCGTGTCAAGAGGATCATTCCCATACTATTT
This sequence comes from Sambucus nigra, assembly GCA_949130495.1. NCBI lineage: Eukaryota > Viridiplantae > Streptophyta > Magnoliopsida > Dipsacales > Adoxaceae > Sambucus > Sambucus nigra. The sequence continues at coordinate 707,504 of CASBWL010000063.1, forward strand.
TCAACCACGAATTAGAAGTTATTTTTAAGGAAAGTGATTATCTTGCTCTTTCTCTTAACATTTATTATTCGTGTTAACAAATGTTGAGGTTTTAAAACTATTAATACCAAATTTGGGTTACCTATGATGAGATTGTGTAGAAATCTTAGAAATTGATGGGGATTCGCATGTAGAGGATTTTCCCCTTATTAGGAATGTGAAATTTGGTGAATTAGATGTTAATCATGAAATAACAATGGGTTTTTATAGATTAATAATTTTGGGTTTATGTTAATATGACTTATGGGAAAATTTAGGAAATTATTGAAATTACTTGATATTTAGAAGGATCTGACCCCTAAAATATGCTAAGAAGTGTTCTAGGGTGACTTAGAGTAGTTTGGGAACATTGTACTTGGGTTGGAATGAGTTTAGGTTAAGATCGAAGAGGAGAAAATCTGGAAAAATGAACTTTGAAGATGAATTGGACAACTTCAAAAATTTTGTTAGAGTCTAGCACAGGTCGTTCGAACGAGATTCCAGTGTCCCTTCTAACGAGATTAGTAGTTCGTTCGAAGTAGGGGGACTTCGTTCGAACGACCCTCATTCGAACGACCTCGTTCGAACGAGATTTCTCGGTCTTCTAACGAGATTCCAAATGACTCTTAAGGCCCAATTTTTTTTATTTCAAACTTTCCGTAGGCATGTTTAAATGAGTGTTAGACCTATATGAATGTCGAGTGACTTAAAACTTATAATTATTAGTAAGCGGAGAATATGGTGACCCTCGGCAGATATGAAAATTCATAGAATTAGAGATATACGAAAATACAAGGGAGAATACATACGAATAAGGTAAGGGGTATATTAGGGGATATATTATACATACTGTGAATACTAGGCTGTGGGAAGGCCAATGAATTTATATAAGTTGTGTGTATGCTTATTGCTAAAAAATATTATGTATATGATATACCTAGCTACTGGATATCGAACGGAGGTTAACGCGTTGTGGAGGACCGGATCTTGTGTGCCTTTGAGGTATTTATAGTCGTACCACTAGAGCATGGAACCTAGGTACGGGCTATCCGTGAGAATGATAGTGATGACGGTCGTATGGGTGCGTAGGTATGTACGTAGCCCATCGACTTGGGACTATGTTCGCCTCCAATAAATGTTTGTGTTTTTACTGGTTCTCGAGAGATTGAACCTGCTGTTGTCTATGTGTGAGCGTTGTAATGGGACTAGATAGCCGAGTATGCGTAGCACTAAGGGTTTCTCAACCAGCGGTGCAATATTTCTATATTTATATATATGTATTGATATATATGCATAAAGAGAATAATGTGTGTAAAACAAAATCCTGTTTGGTGTCTTATATTGATGACTCTATTTTTAAATGTGTACTTATGGTATTATCACCTGGGCATTTAGAAGAATATGAGAATAAACTAAAGTAATTCTAACCCTATATCGAAATCTTAAGTACGCCGGCCTTGAGTTATTTAGGGAGTCTTTTTAGAAAAATTGTATGTACTTAGTAGCCAGTCAGGGTATCATGACTAGTATGGGTAGTTAGGCTCGTTAGGCGTGCACACTAAGATCGAGGGGTGAGTATCTCAAGTGAGTACACTAAGTTAACTCTATTAATAATTGTGCTAATTGAATCAATTTAAGCACTTGCTATTTTAAACTGTTTTCAACTCGGGCTCTGACCCATTTTTCTGTATATCTGTCTATTGTTCCATTATTTTTAGATGTCCGGCCACAGGGACACCAACCTTAGGAGACTCTATTCAGATGCCGTGTTGTAGCTGCTGTGGAAGCTGCAGGATAATTTCTAGTAAACGACTCAGCCTATTCTTACTTTTGTAGTTATCTATTCTGTTGGACATGTCGTCCTTTCTTCTATTTACATTTAGAGATTTAGTTGTTTGAAACCATCTCTTAGATTTGATTTCCTTTTTGTGGATTTATTGTGTGGGATTGTATCTGGATGTATTTTACTCGAGTCATTTATTTTACTTCAGTTAGACTTTACTTATATTACTGTGATGCATGTCCTTTGTTGGTATTCCTTTGATTTTGGTTAGTAACAAGATAAAATTTGGACATCACCCTTTTTAAATACTAGGTGGTTAGTTTTTATTAAATTAAAATTTGAGTTTTCGACAGTGATGCATTATCTGGACCAATGGATATTCTGAAATTAATTAATTAAGGACTGATCACCCGGTAATTAATTAGGCGGGATGTCACAATTCAAGTGGGGATCAATCACAATTTGTGGTGCACGACCTCATAAATGACTTAGCTCAATTTTTCGCTGCTCAAATATGCTTTAGGATGGATGATAAGATGATAAGTAATGAGCAATAAACAATTTCTAAAAAGGCTCATCACTCATCATCCATCTGCATAAAGTATGGAACCTTTATTAAATTTAAGTCATTTTCTACGGCTTGGTGTTTGAGAACTTTTTTGATACTACCAGTTTATAATTTGAGATATCAAGAAGAATTCCACTAGAGCAATAAGGTTGTCCATGAATTGTTATCGAAGCTATGGTGCTTACGAGTGTTAAATTTTAGTGTTTATTACATAAATGAGCTACCAAATTCAATTGGTGATTTAATACACCTTTGGTATCTTAATTTATCAAAGACTCTCATCAAACAGTTACCCGAGTATTGAGTGATCTTTATAATTCAAAGACGTTATTGTTATGGAGTTGTATAAAACTAAGTAAGTTACCTGAACAAATTGGTAATCTATTTAATTTGTTGCATCTTAATGTTTCCTATACTAAAGAATTACAAGAGATGCCCTTAGGGATTGGTACGTTGACTAGTCTGCAAACATTATCGAAGATTGTTCTTGATAAGAGTAAGATGTTGCAACTAACCGAGTTGAGGGGGATATCTAATCTCAGAGGGAGATTTTCCATTATAGGGATGCAACATGTGAAGAATGTCCAAGATGAAAGGGAGGCTAATCTATTGTGTAAGAAAGGCGTTAAAGAATTAATGTTGATATGGAGTAGTGAATTTAATGGTTCTCGAAGCGAATTGTTTGAGAATGAAGTACTTGAAGCGCTAAAACCACATAAAAGCTTGACCAATATCAAAATTGAATTATATGGAGGCCTAGAGTTTCCTAGTTGGGTCGAGGATCATTTATTCTATAATATAACACACCTAACACTTGGTAACTGTGAATAATGTACGTATTTACCTCCAGTTAGACAGCTACTCTCACTCAGGGAGTTGTGCATTCAAAATATGTCCGGGATAAAAAACATTGGTGTTGAGTTGTATGGAGATCGTCCTGCTCAGGTTCTTTCTTTCTTATCACTTGAGATTGTCAGGTTTGAGAGCATAAAGTTTTGGGAGGAATGGCTTGCTTGTTTAACAAATGTTGATGGAATGTTGGAGGATTGTATCCTCTCCTTCGCAAGCTTACTCTACATAATTGCGCCAAATTGGTCAATGTTATACTTCCAAGGATTCCATCTCTAAGGGTGTTAAAAATATAACAATGCTACGAGGTCGTGCTGAGAAGTATGGTTAGTGTCACCTCATTAGTAAAACCCTTGGAGATTTTGAGTATCACTGGGCTTATTAACCTACGTGAAGGGGTTGTACAATTTTTGGTATCACCTGAACGTTTAGTTATTGAATAATGTGATGAATTGAGTCATTTGTGGCAAGAATAATCTTTGTGTCAGAATTTTATAAATCTGAAATATTTAAGAGTCAATCATTGTCCCCATCTTGTATCCTTAGTGAAATAAGAACAAACATGGCCTCCATGTATTGAAGAACTGAAAATATCTGATTCTGATAAGCTCAAGAAGTTTCCTAATTGGAGGAACAACCTCACTTACGACTCTCTCTAATCTCAGGTAACTTCCTCTGTCTTCTGTGTTGTGTGTATGTACTGTGTGTGTGTATTTATATGGTGTATATCTATTGCTCATTCTCAAAGTTCCATTGATGCTCAATGCAACTTTACATTTTCTCACGCTTATATGATGAATGATATGAACTCCCTAATTTGTAAGGTTTAAAAATTATACTAATTTTCCCATATCTTATTAGAGATGTTGCTTTAGCCATAATCACATAGCAGCTTAAGTTTGATACTGTCTAACTTCTTATTATTGGCCATAGGTTCAAGAACTGCTAAAAGAGGAATTTTATATCTTTTCATCAGGCTTTTAAGTCTTCTAACAGTAGGATTATTTGACAACGTTCTAGCATACCAACATAAAAAATTTATCATTGAGAGGTGAAAAATGCAGATTGCTTGAGGGCTTTACTGGGGGATCTAGTGAGTCTAGTAAATGAGGATTAGTTTTTTTGGAAAAAGTCTTGCAGCTATTCCTAGAAAAGGAGTTTGAAAATTTAGAGGAGACTGAAAAAGAGACCTTCTTCTTTTGTTTTCTCTTCTCTCCTTATCATTATCTAGATTCTTGCCTAGGTTTAAAGAAAATAATTTTATCTCTTTAAGCAGAATATGGCCACTGTCTACATCATCAAAATCAGACATTGAGAAAACTTTGATTCATTTTTCTTTTTGTAATCTGGAATAGAGGAGCCTTGCGAGGAGAGCATCGCATAGTCTACCACCATAACTTCGTCGCCTGATAAATCTCCTCTTTTGATTCTATCAAAATGTTGCACAATCTTCTTTAGAGGGACATCAGTTGATCTATTTATTTCTCTATCATCTGTAAAGTGAATTATTGAGCCTTGTTTTTGAACTTGATTGTTTATCAAAGGAATCATATCCTACAATTTGGAACTTACAAAAGTCTCATGTTCCTCCTCTTAAACATCTGTATTTGACACTTGATTCAACGTATTATCCATAGCAGGCTGATTGTCTTGAGGACCAAGATCCGTGAAGTTGGAGGCATGAGTGATGGGGTTATTAACTGTCAAGCTTGAGAGGTTTGCCTACAACTTGGGCAATAGAAAATAGGGAGTTTTTATCAGAGAAATGAATGGGTAGGTTAGGCAGGGTGATCCAAACATGAGATATGCTACTTTCAGTGCTGCAAAAATGTAATCCTCAACCCAACATTTACTTATTATTTATATATTTCTTTGAATTGGATTTACCTAAAACAAGGAATGTAATACAGTATTGAAAACTATTGTGGTCTGCGCTAGCATTCTACTTGATATAGTTGCTTGGAAGTGCACTTTTACTCCCCTCTTCCTTTTATTTTGTCTTTTTTGTTTTGTATTATTTTTTCCTTTCACATATTTTGGTTCATGTGGGGAATTTTGTCACGGAAGAATTCATTACAAAGAATAACCATAGTGCGGTCTTCAATAAAAAATTTATTTCATAAAACGCAAGGATGTTGAAATTAATGATATCACAATACGTTTTGTATTGTGTTGTTGGTACTCCTTAAGCGGGTTACGCCTCAGTAAAAAATTCTGTCAAATATTTCAAGAAGGTTCGAATTAGTTCATCTACATGGGTAAAGAAAACAATTCATAGTTTAGGAACTTAATTGCAGTTATTGTATAGTTCATTGGTTATTTTTAACTCACCTTATATATGTATATAATTAATTTGTAAGAATTCACAATTATAATGTTTAAATTTTATGAATTTTTCAGGTATCTGTAGTGGTGGAGACGCCTAAAGATGAGACGGACAAGATTATTCGCATCTCATTTTATGAATTTGATCAGCTGTCTTTGAAGGAATATAGTGATCCACAAGGGAGTTTTAGTGAAAAAGATTTTTCTCTATCTTTCACAGCGTCCTCTGAGGAGATCCAAGTTTGGGTGAGCTCCACATTAAAGCCCTAGATGCAATTGCACAAGGGGAAAGGTGTCCCTCACATGTATCCTCTCCATTAATGCCTAAACCACCATAGTGAAAAAATTATAAATAAATAACGTCCTTTCTTCTTCATAAATACTATGTCCATTTAATACCCCATTTTTTATGGCATTTAATTATGGGATTAATTAAATTAAATTGAGATAAATTAATTTAATATTAATCCGGATTTTAAAATAAATGTTTACTAACGTGATGAGAGTTAGTAATTATTGGTAAGAATAATGTTGAATATTCCTAGATGAGTAAAGTAATATATGAGAAATTGTCACGAGTGAATAATATGACAATTATAGAAATTAAGTCGGGACGCGCATGTGTTGTGTCGGGACTAAATTAATGGAATAAAAGTGAATTAATTATAAGTCACCCGTATGGTCATTTTGAGTGCGCCAATGTGTCCGAAAGAGTTGAGATAGTCTAAAAAGTGTGCCCGGGGGTTTAGTTTGGCTCTCGAGACGTTTTTAGGCCTAATCGGTAACCTGAGAGGCTAAGTAATTGGTAGAGTTACAGAGAGGCAAAGGAAGGAAGAAGAGAGAATACTCCAAAGGAGAGAACCACCCTACCTATACCACCTTTTCCATCTTTCACCACCAACGCATAGATCGGGAAATGAGGGACGCAACCATACCCATCAACACCTGAGAATCATACCTTCACATCTGAGGCAAGTATCTAACTTGTTGTTCTTTAGTTGATAACACATCCATGCTAGTGTAGGAGATAATAAATTATGTTCTCATAATAGGTAAATGAGATTTGGGAGATTTATATTAAAATTATGAATAGAAATCATGTTAGGACAATCCTATTGTTACATGTAGATGATTAACCACGAAATTGATGTCCAGTAGAGATTAAAATCTGGAAGATATTGATTATGAGGATAAAAATAGGGTTCTTGATGTATTAATTTGAATTAACCCTTTAATTGATGTCCTTTGATGAAGTCGTATATGTTTTACGTTTGAAATCATGTATGTAGTATGATACAACTGTTGGATTTATTATTTGGGACAAATTAATTGAGGTTTTGAGGATTTATGTTAAGGAAACCCGTAGGTTAAAATTGCAGAAAACTAGGCCAACACCTGCTTGATCGATCGATCGACTCAAGAATGTCGATTGATCGACCCACTTTCATCGATTGATCGACCCCTCCTGGAAACTGCATGTTTTTCCTATTTTTGTTTAATTCGGATAAAATGCGTAGGAATACTTGAATTTCATTTAAAGAGTATAATGGGTCATGAAGAGGACCAGTAGGGTCTAAGTAGATTCCGTTGAATGTAATTTTATATGGGATGTAACCGTGGGTCAACGGGGGGTTTGACACATATTAAAAATCGTGCGTACGTTAATTAAGGAATTGAGAAATTCGTGAACGGCTTAGACCAATATGTCAGAGAGGGAGTACCTACTGATTTTACCTTTAGGAAGAGAGAATACTTCGAGGGACTAGAAGTAATTATGAAATAATTATAATTGAGAATAAAAAGAGATGAGTTATTTATGCGTAAAGATTGGGTAAATAGTACTACGTACAGTTAGAAATATTATTATGGGCCGCGGGCGAACCTAATTGTAAAATGAGAATATTTAGATATATGACCGAGTGCATGCGTATATATCTTTATTATATTTATGTATAATCATACTCGCGCTACATGCTATCACGGAGGTTGCCGCGCCGAGACAATCTTATCTCAATGGGACCTTTCTGGGGATATTGACTTGTACCCTAAAACATAGGATTCCTTGGTACAGTCTATTTTGAGAATGATAGTCAGACGGTCCTAAGAGACGTGAGGGGTATGTTTTGACCTCTTAGTGACTTAGAACTATGCTTTGCCTCCATTTTGTGTGTATTGTGTTAATACAGTTCGAGAGTGATTCTGAACTAGTATTTCCCTTAGTACGAGAGATACGGGGACTTGATAGAAGTGTATGCCAACACCATAGATTTTACGTGGGGTTCCGATAACATATTTATATATATTATATGAGTGGTAAATATATCCGTATATATGGAATTCTTCTACTGTGCGTGTAAGTAGATGAATATTGAATAAGCGCTCATAATTATAGTAAATTCTTGAGATTTCGTAGCAGTATTGAGATGTACATAATTGACTTGAATTATCCTTAATAAGATGTTATTTTTGTAGATATTAGACAAACGGTCTTGCGAATCAGAATCTATGGGAGGAGATTTGGGTTTTTAGTAGTACGATAGGCCTGCACACTAGATGTGAGGTGAAAATTCTCAAGAGAGTGTCGAGTACTAACATGTATGTAATATCAACTAGTAAGCATTTTAAATACTTGCTAAACTATTTTAAAGATGTTTTACACTCGGTCTCTGACCCGTTTTCTGTTACCTTTTCTCTCTCTTGTATATATATATGTATTATCGGTGCCCAGCCACAGGGGCTCCAGGCTTGGATCTTTGGACTGTTGACGTGCTGCAACTATTGTGGGAGTTGTAGGTCTTTGCAGTAGACGACTTAATCCTTGTCTTCTCAGTCTTTCATTTAGTTCTCCTTAGGTAGGTCATGTGTCGCCCATTTCCAACTTTATCTAGTTCAGAGAGATTTGTACTTTTGATTTATTTCAGTATTCTATTGTAGCTGGGATTACTTGTGATTATCACTTAGTCCTGTGATTTGCGATATTTTATTTGGATTGATTCATCTAGCATGTTCTTTCATTTGGATGGTTTGGTTTTAATACTATTAGTGGTATTCGTGAAAATGGTTTCTTGATTAATAATAACAATCGGACTTAATTTATAGGATAAAATGTTTTGACACTTAGCTTAATTATTTATTAAGTGATTAATAAAGAAAATTATTTTTCGACAGTGATGCTAAGAATGAACCAACCGGACACTTTGAGTTAATTTAATAAAGGACTAATCACCCGGTATTTAATTAGGCGGGGTATCACAGGTGGTATCAGAGCATCAGCTTCTAGAGTCCTTAGGATATGTGCGGCTTATTATGCCTTCAACGTTGCTTTGTTTGATATAGAGCCCTATGTTTAGGATTGTTGATTTCTATGGTGAGATTTCGTTCTCCTGCTATAACGTATATATATTAGTGAATCTTATTTGCATTCGAGCACGTTCGAATAATGAAGTATAATAGGCGAGGGTCGTTGGGCGGACAACAGAAGGCAGAGCTCAGTTAAGGTTAAAGGATATAATCAAGAATGATGACCGTAGTTAAGGTCACCCCTATTATGGCACGTCAGGACAGGACTGTAAAAATGGCTAGGGCGCAACCTATGATTTTCAAGTGCTGCTATAGTCGAAAGTGATGCAAAAGTAGACACACCCAACGTAGTATGACTGGAAAAGAGTCAGACGAAGCATTTAGGAGAACCTTCGGTGGAAACTCTAGAAATGCGGGTATTGTGTGTGTTAGCCAAAGGAGGGAAAATATCCAAAGGCTTAGGCATATGACGGAGTGTCGCTAACTGAAAGTGAAAATTTGGTGTAAAAGTTTTCTTGGCTCGTTGGAACGAAGTTATGGTGGTGGGAGTCAACCACCACTTTTAGAAGTGGAATACTATGTCTATAGAAAGATCTTAGGTACAGTTTGACCACAGGTTCCTTCATTAGATGTTTAGGATATGATGTGAACATTGCTCTGAACTCATCACATGAGGGCCGAACAGAGGCCCATTTATGAATATGAATCTAAACTGTTAGCGAATCTTGTATCGGAGGATGTAGATACAAATGGAGGAGAGGATTTCAAGTGGGAGATCGACTCGTAAGTATAGTTAATAAAACTTAAAGGGAATTCTGCTGGATGGCCGATTCAGAGGGTAACAATGTCGTGCTTTATCAATAGAGATGATAATGCTTCTTGGTATGGGAAGCTAAAAGAATCGAAGAATTAAGTCAGAGAATAAGACTGGGCGAAACGGTGTTAGTAAAACACCACAAGGGGTAGACTCATCAGGGGACCCATTTAAATAATTTGGATAGCTGAATTCTTACCAAGCGATGGTGAATTCAGTAAGATCTATTGAAGCAAGTAGCATGTTTCTTAGGGCTAACAAAGCTAAGGGAACAATGGGGGTAGCCATCTAGATCGAGACTACCAAAGTCCGAGAGAAGGACAACCCTAACATGGTCAGTATGACAGGAGATAAGTGGTTATGTGTTGAAGTATGTTGTGGAGAGTAAAACCACATGCGTTAAATTTTCCCGAAGTGAGTAAAGGGACAAGGGTATGGTGCTTGCAAGGGCAAAGGTTAATATAGTTTTTGATTTGGTTCGGACATGCGTGTTATGTCCGGGAAACCATTTGAGAAGCCAGGGTGATTGGCAAGATAGAAGTATAAGTTTTATCCTCATAGGATGAGGCGTATTTTGTGTGACACGAGTGAGTCACTACATTTTGATTATTGAGGAATTCGCATGTGAGACAAGTTTAGGGTGTATATCGACAACGTTATTATTATGTGTATGTTTTTCCCTGGTATAGCGAAGTTATATTTAGTGTTATCCGCGGAGGATAAATGGGCATTGTTAGAGGTATATACTTTATCGAGATTACTCGTTTTAGTCATGTGATGTACGAGTATGATATTATCCTGGTTACGGCTTTATAGTAATAGTTAGAACGATAGTGGGAAGTTATTGCAAAGCTATTGGGGTGGTTGCCCTAGTACATCATGTCTTGTTCTGGTGAGACCTCACCTGCGAGAGGATCGGGCTTCCACTTATATTATATATTATAGAGAATTTGGAGGGTATAGTGGTCTCGACATATTCGATTCCGGTGTGTGTAGGGAATTCATTAATATGATTCGGAGTGTATTGGGTTAACTGTTGAGCATGAAAAATTCAGCTTGTTATTATGTTTAACACTCAGGACTTAGTAATAGGAGAACACATTGTTATATCACTCCTTTAGAGGTGTGGGAGTTAAGGCTCGAAGATATATGGTTGGGGATAGGATTTCGAGTGTCCCAATTGTACGTGTATGAGGCTTATGGAATATGATCACCAACAATGTTGAGCGATAGTGTCTCTGGGAAGGAAAGTTTCCTCACATAAATATAATTGCAGAAGGGGATATGGCTTTTAAACCAAGAGAAGGGAGTATATGGGTACATGTTATGGACTGAGGGCCTAACGAATTTCGATGATCGACAATGCTAGGTAGTAGTGTATCGAGGGGGGGGGGGGGGGTTCCTTGTTTGGTTTTCGCTTTGCGAGACATCCCACGCATGAAACTTAGCATAAGGTTGGAAGTAGGGAGATGCTTGGCCATTCGTCCATAAGTCCGATACCTCGGTCATTATAGAAGTATGTAGTTATTACTGTAAATTAAAAGTTAAATTCTGATATAAGGCCAGTGGAACCGATTGTGTGGTGAGGATGGATTGAAAGTTTTATTTTATGACCACGAGTTGAAGGGTGGAGCGATGTTAAGGAGGATTTATAAATTTCAAAATCGGGGGTGATTTATAATGCCCAAGGGTTATAGCCACGTTGTGAATACAAGGGCAATAAAGAATTGGGTGTTATGTGGGAAGCTTATGTGATGCTTACGCCAGTATGAACGGCTTATAGGATGTGTGGACACCCTGGTTAGCTGATGTTAGAATCGTTCGAGTTGAAGAGACGTGGGAATAGACGTGTGGAATATATGTTTATGGGACTGACATAACGCAGTGGAAGTGGTAGAGTGGATTAAGCGTCGTGTGAAGGACAATAATCCATATATATGTGTGCGATACCCGAATTGGGTTGGAAGGTTGTGGGAAGTCATTTAAAAAGGGGTATTCCTAGAGAAGGGTAAAATTTAATTATTATGGAAAACACTTGGAGCGGAGTTTTACCTAGTCAAATGTTAAGAGTGACCTGCGCGTAGGTTGAATGGTGATGTTAGTCAGGTATAAAAGGTCCAAAGTGCACCTCATGGAGATAGAGTCTGATGACTATGGTGGAATTACCACAGCTGTTCTAGGTGACTTTTGACTATCGTAAGAGTTACGTCGCCAAAAATCAAGATTTGAAGAACTGATAAGAGTGGTCAGATGTTTGTATGGTTTCTCTCAGAATGGGAGTTTTGTGTTTAGATAAATACAAGTAGTTGACATGTAGTGAGGTGCGGCCTCCTAATGATATTGAAATAATGGGAGTCAATAATGTATAGGCTTGTCTTATGCGAATGTTGTCGGATAGGAGCACAATGTGAAGTGTCGTGAGAGCTTTGTCATAAAAAAATATACTCCACCAAATGGTGGAGTCTTGTCATAACCATACCATATATTTTTTTATGACAAAGCTCTCACCCACTTAGTAGTGGAGTCTTCTTCTCCTCCATAAGAAGTGCTCTAAGTGGACACTCAACTAAGTCATTTTATATGGCCTTAATTCTCCTTCCTCACCTATAAATAATCTCTCTGTATTAACAGAAAAACACACCAGCAAATAGCAGAGAAACAAAGTGCATAGAGAGTCTTGTTTGAGAGAGAATCAAGAGAGAAAGAGTGTTTGTAATTCTCTTCTTCTGTTAATATAATTTCACTGCCCCCGTGGACGTAGACAAATTATAGAACCACGTAAATCTCTTGTTATTGTGTGTGATTAAGTGTGCGTTTGATTTCTAGATTGTTACCGGGAAAAGCAATTGGTGTTAGAGCCGGGCACAACCGTTATTGGCGCTTTCTTCATTTTTCTGGCCAGAAATCAAAATCTTCAATTCTTAAATTTGAACACACCAGGAGGAGCGTATCGTCGATATGAGTCCAATAAAACAAACCGGAGGCCAAACGGAGCTCCAAAACTCCCAAATTTGCCAACTTAAGAAAAAAAAAATTCTAGCCAAGCCGTCGACCAAGCCACTAAGCTGTTTGACCAAGCCACAAAGATGTTTGACCAATCCATTGACCGTGGACCAAGCTGTTGACCATTGACCAAGCCGTAAAACTATTTGATCGAGCTGCTGATGTCACCAAACGGAAAAGGAATATTCTGTTAGAATATTCTGTTAACTTTAACGGAATATTCCCCTTGAGTCAACTCGGTCCAAAAATCTATTTTTGGGCGAACTCAGTCCATTCTGGACCCGTTTTCAATCGAGTCAGACTCTTTCCTAGCTATTTCGACCATTTCGGACGCAACCGTGCCCTCCGTTTCTGCTAATTCTGCACTTAAGTTGCTATATTGACTTAAGAGGGATATATAGCAGTGTTTTAAGGCACTTTCAGGCGTCGAACCTGTTTTTTTTGTGGAGTCTAAGGAACAATGTAAGGTGAAACTTCTTTCGATTCAATTGAAGTACAAATTTTGACAACCACCAGTATCTCTTGGAAAAGAAGTTCTATGTCAAATGCAAAGTTTGATGTCGAAAAATTTGACGGTACAAATAACTTCGGCATGTGGTAGTGTGAAGTTTTGGATCTTTTTTTTCGAGAAGGGTCACATATTGCCTTGGATTCCAAGCCCAAGGACATTTAGGAGGAAGGTTGGAATTTTGTAAACCATCAAGCTTGCTGTACAATTAGATTGTGATTAGCCAAAGACCAGAAGTATTTTGTCATGAAGGAGACTGTGGCAACAAGTCTCTGGAAGAAGCTAGAGGACAACTACATGACGAAAAGCATAGAGAACTGGCTCTATCTCAAGAAGAAACTTTTTCCCTTCCAATTTAAGCACGGTACGTCTATGAATACTCATTTAGACAGTTTCAATAAAATTTTAGCTGATTTGCAAAATTTAGAGGTTGAAATTGCTAATGAGGATAAGGCACTGTTATTGCTAAATTCATTGCCTGATTCGTATGATCACTTGACTACCACCTTACTCTATGGAAAAGATGAGGTAAAATTTAATGATGTTTACAATGCTTTGATGAAAAACGAGGTACGCAAGAAGGATCTGCAGGTCCATCGAGACCCCTCATCATCAGAAGCGTTGACAGTAAGAGGGAGGACACCCAATAGAGGACGAGGAGGAAAATTTCGCTCAAAGTCAAGGGGAAAATCATCTGACAGACGAAAACTTGCTAAAGACGAATGTGCCTACTGTCATCAAAAGGGGCACTGGAAGAAAAATTATCCTAACAGAGACAAAAAAAGGAGCCAAATATGAACGTGGCACAAAATGAAGAAGATGACCTGGAGTTAGCGTTGATCGCTTCATCATCAACCTACCATTCTGAGGAATGGATTCTTGATTCAGGGTGTTCCTATCACATGTGTCCCAACAGGGATAGGTTTTCAAGATTCCAAGAGCTTGACGGGGGATGTGTTTTAATGGGCAATGACAACGCCTGTAAAACAAAAGGGATATGCTCGATCCGATTGAAGCAACATGATGGATCAATCAGAGTACTAACAGATGTACGATACATTCCAGACTTGAAGAAGAATCTCATTTCACTGGGAACCTTTAATGCTAAAGGATATTCTATTATCATTAAAGGTGGAGTCCTAAAGGTGGTTCGAGGAGCACTTATAACCATGAAAGGTACTCGAAAAGGAAATTTGTATTTCCTTAACGGGAGCACAGTCACTGGGAGAGCGGCAGTCTCTAAAAGCTCAGACGATTCAGATGAATCCAGACTATGGCACATACGCTTAGGGCATGCTGGCAAGAAATCTCTACAAGGTTTGATAAAGCAAGTCCTGTTAAAAGGAGCTAAGATAGGCAAGATTGATTTCGATGAACACTGTCTCTTGGGTAAACAGACTCGAGTCAAGTTTGGTACTGTTGTTCACTGCACGGAAGGAATTCTTGACTATATTCACTCAGATGTATGGGGACCTACCAAAAATGCAACTTTGGGAGGTAAACATTGGTTCGTGACTTTCATTGATGATTACTCCAGACGAGTATGGGTATACACAATGCATCAAAAAGATGAAGTTTTGGAGATTTTTCTTAACTGAAAAAAGATGATAGAAACCCATACAGGCCGGAAGATCAAGAAACTCCGAATAGATAATGGTGGAGAGTACACTTTAGACCCATTCCTTAAAATATGCCAAGATGAGGGAATTATCAGACATTTTATCGTGCGAAGAATGCCACAATAAAATGGAGTTGCAGAACGTATGAATTGTACTTTGATGGAGAAAGTTTGGTGTATGTTGTCCCATGATGGATTGGGAAAGGAATTCTGGGGTGAATCAGTGAATTATGCTTCTCACCTGATCAATAGACTTCCTACAGCCGCAATTGGTGGGAAGACTCCTATGGAGGTATGGTTTGGTAAATCTGCTACAGATTATGATTGGTTACATGTTTTTGGTTTGTCCTGCTTATTATCATGTGACTGAATCAAAGTTAGATCCTAGAGTCAAGAAAGTTGTATTCTTAGCCATTAGTGCTGGAGTAAAAGTGTATAGACTCTGGTGCTCTAAATCAAAGAAAATTTTTCTGAGCAGAGATATTACTTTTGATGAGTCTGTAATGTTGAAACCGATAGTTTCGAAGAAAGAGAACGTGAATCCAAGCTCTTTACAACAGGTGGAGCTTGATATTCCAGTAAGGACTGTTCAGACAATCAGTTTTCCTGATGTGAAAACTAATTATGAGGACAAAATCTCAGTTGAGGTGGAGGTTCTAGTTCCAGCACCAGCACCGGTGATCAATCAACAACCCTACTCTATTGCCACTGGCAGACCTAAAAGGGATACTCGAAAACCTTCTCGATTAACAAACATGGTTGCCTATGCACTTCTAGTGAACGATCATGATGTCCCCTGCACTTATAAAGATGTTGTACAGAATATAGACAGTGTCAAGTGGAAGAAGGCGATGGATGAAGAAATGGAATCACTTCATAAGAATCAGACTTAGAAGTTGGTTCAGCTTCCAAAGGGTAAGAAAGCTATCGACTGCAAGTGGATCTATGCTAAAAAGGAAGGTGTTACTGACAAAGACAACATTAGATACAAAGCCAGACTAGTGACAAAAGGCTACACTCAGAAGGAAGGAATCGACTACAACGAGGTTTTCTCACCTGTTGTTACGCATTCGTCCATTAGGATATTATTGGCTTTGGTAGCACAGTTTGATCTCGAGTTAGCTCAACTCGACATGAAACTGCATTCCTCCATGGTGACTTACATGAGGAAATTTACATGTCTCAGCTAGATGGTTATAAAACTCCTGGATGCAAGAATTGGGCTTGCAAGTTGAGCAAGTCGTTGTATGGTTTGAAGCAGTCACCACGACAGTGGTATAAATGATTTGAACATTTTATATTGGGTCATAAGTGCACGCGCAGTCAGTTTGATCATTGCCTCTACTTTCATAAACTCCAAGATGGGAATTTCGTCTTTTTGCTCTTATATGTGGATGATATGCTGATTGCATCTAAGAACAAGGTGGAGATCGACAGGGTGAATGTTCAGTTGAGTTCAGAGTTCGAGATGAAGAATCTTAGAGAGGCCAAGAAAATTCTTGGGATGGAGATCAAGTGAGATAGAGTAAAAGGCACAGTCAGTTTGACACAGACACATTATTTGAAGAAAGTACTTCAGAGGTTTGGCATCGATAACAAGTCTAAACCTGTAAGTACACCATTGGCTTCACATTTCAAGCTGAGTGCACTGATGTCATCAAGTACAAATAATGAGAAGAAGAAGATGGATCATGTTCCATATGCAAATGCAGTTGGTACCTTAATGTATGCCATGGTGTGTACCAGACCAGACATTTCACACGCAATGAGCATGGTGAGTTGTTACATGCACAATCCAGGGAAAGGACACTGACAGGCAGTGAAGTGGTAACTACGGTACATTCAAGGTACTGTGGATGTCGGTTTGAAGTTTGAGAGAGACACGATAGTTGGTAAGCATCTAGTCGGATATGTGGATTTTGATTATGCTGGAGATCTTGATAAGCGTCGATCTACTACTGGTTATGTGTTCACTATAGCAGGAGGACCGATTAGTTGGATATTAACTTTATAGTCGACAGTCGCTTTGTCTACAAAAGAGGCAAAGTATATGACTGTAACAGAAGTTTTTAAGGAATCCATTTGGCTTCATGGTTTGATTGATGACTTGGGTATTGTTCAGGAAAATGTGGAGGTTTTCTGTGATAGTCAGAGTGCCATCTGTTTGGCAAAGAACCAGGTTCATCATTCTTGAACCAAGCATATTGATGTTCGCTTTCACTTCATTCGAGAAATTATAGATGAAGGGGATATTTTACTCCAGAAAATCGGGACTGCAGATAATCCTGCAGATATGCTGACAAAGGTGGTTACAGGGATCAAGTTCCAACACTGTTTGGACTTGATCAATATCTCTCGAGCTCGTGGCACCTAAGGGCGCTGGTGTAGCAGCGTTAATTGGTGGACTCTTACCAAGGTGAAGATTGTGGGTTATGACAAGACTCCACTATTTGGTGGAGTATATTTTTTTATGACAAAGCTCTCACCTACTTAGTAGTGGAGTCTTCTTCTCCTCCACAAGAAGTGCTCTAAGTAGACACTCAACTAAGTCATTATATATCCTTAATTCCCCTTGCTCACCTATAAATAAACTCTATGTATTGAGAGAAAAACACACCCGCAAATAGGAGAGAAACAAAGCACATTGAGAGTATTGTTTGAGAGAGAATTAAGAGAGCAAGAGTGTTGGTAATTCTTTCTTTTGTTAATATAATTCCGCTGCCCCCATGGACGTAGGCAAATTGTTGAACCACGTAAATCTCTTGTTATTGTGTGTGATTAAGTGTGAGTTTGATTTCTGGATTGTTACTGGGCACAACAATATCTTTGTCCAATGTAAGTGAAATTGTTTGCTAATTTGTAAGGTACTATTTCATATTTTTTTTGATGATGTAGCATCTTTGCAAACTTTGTACACAGTGGTAAGTTTTTTTCTCCTCCCATAGGTTTTCTACTACTCCTTTTTTTGGATGTCTGATTTAAAATATTATGTAGAATTAACTACTGATGTTTACTTCACTGTCTTGAAATATTTCTTTTATTTTTTTGTTTACATGCTTTGGCTTTAAATTTTACCTAACAATAATCAAAATGAAATGCTTCTTCGGAACAGAGGCATCTGAAACAGATATTGACTCAGTTGTGAGTATTCAATTTTCCTCATTTTTATTTGAACGTCATATGTAATAATGTAAACTTATTTTCTTTTTCTTTTTATCAGCAAGGTATACAAAATTTGTGGAGTAATTATGAATTTGATGACATTGGTTGAATCACTAAAGTTTAATCTTTAACTATTACACTTAGTGCTAATTAAATACGATCTTACTAATTCTGTCAATGTATTATGTTGAAATATTGTAAACAGTTTCATTAATTGAATTTTTTTTGTTAATTTAGTGCCATACGCACATGTGAATTTTAAAATTCACTCAAAAGAAGTATTGAAGAAATGTATATTTCACTTTACCATTATTAGGACAGTTAAATAGTGTGTTGTGTGTTGAGATCTCTCACGGTGAAAGTGAGGTTGTATGTTATTAGTATCTCCAATTTTATGCTTTCAAATTGTAATAACTGCTTCAAGAAACGAATTATAATTGATTTGAATATATAGACATTCATTGATTTTAATACCATTACACTGTAATGAATTGTAATTTTATACTCATATGACATGTTTAATTGAGTAAGACATGTTTAGGTGAACATCTACCGTTCAAATATATTACACTTTTCTTATAGAGTTGTGAATAATACTCTACCAGTTCTTCAATAAATAATTGGTTTGTACATAATGTTTGACTCTTTAAACCTGGGTTTTCCCGAGGTTTGTACCCCATGTTTGATTTTTCATTTTAATTGTTTGGAAGGAAAGGGTGCATATTTTATAAGTACTTCTACTCTTGGGTGGTTAGATTTCACATAGTTGAAGAAATTTTGATCTTCTAGTAGATATATACTACATGTGGCATATAATGTAAAGATAATTATATTTAAGTCCCATTTGTCGGGTCAACATTTATATAAGTCCTATTGGCTTTTCAACAATCATATAGGTCCTATTCCAACTTTTTAGGGAATTTTTTCACAATTTTACCCTTTTATAACTAATCATCCGTAACTTCCTTTAGGAAGTTACATAAGTGGTTGGACTTTTTTTTTAATCTTTAAATGATCATAACTTTTGATTCACTAATCCGTTTTTCGCAAAATTACTATTTTTAAAATCTGCTTGACGAGATCTATCAAACAAGATCCATGAAGGCCATAAAATTCCAAAGAAATTTTTTTATACAAACAGTAAAATTTACTGTATGCACTAGCATATGAAATAGTTTTATATAAGTGACATTTTCACAAACAGATAGTAACATTTACTGTGGTAATATTACACAGTATATATATATCCAGTGGATCCAAATCCTCTTTTTCAAAATTACCTTATATTTAAAGGTTCGCGCTAGCGGCATCCAATCCTTACCACCATTGTTGGAGCTTCAACGACCATCGTCAGAGCTACGATTTGGGGTGGGTAAGGGTGGCATGTGGTGCCGCTGGCGCGGACCTTTGAAAATAAGAGACTTTTGAATAAATGGGTTTTGGATTGACCGGAGTGTCATGGGGTGCCGCTAGCGCGAACTGTTGAAAATAAGATTTGATGAATGGGATCTGGATCCTCTTGAACGCCAGTTTGGGGTGAGTAGGGGTGACATTAGGTGCCGGTGGCGCAGAGCTTTTAAAATAGGAGCATATATATATATATATATATATATATATAATGTGATAACACATTAAATGCTATTGTTTGTAAAAATGTCAAAGATATTAAACTTTATTGTATACACCAAAAAATGAAATAGTTTTATATCTGTGACATTTTCACAAACAATAACACTTAATGTACTAATATATTTATGAAATAGTTTTATATATATAACATTTTCACAAAACAGTAACATTTATTGAGTTAATATTACACAATATATATAGCATTTTCACAAACAGTAACATTTACTGAGTTAATATTACACAATATATATATATATACACACACACACACACACACACACACACACACGGTAGATCCAAACCTCTTTTTTTTTTTTTAAATCACCATATTTTTAAAGGTTTACGCTAGCGACATTCAATCCCCACCACTACCCACCCCCATTGTCGGAGCTTCAATGACTTTCATCAGAGCTATGATTTGGGTGGGTAGTAGTGGCATAGGGTGCCGCTGGCGCGGACCTCTGAAATTAAGAGAATATTAGATAAATGGAGTTTGGATCCACCGGCGCTCCGATTTTGGATGAGTAGGGGTGGCATTGGGTTAGGTTATATCTATAACATTTTCACAAACATTAACATTTACTGTGTCCATATAACACAGTATATATATATCGAAACCTTTTTTTTATATTAATTATCTTGTTTTTAGCGGTTCGCGCCAGCGGCATCCAATCCCCACCACCACCCACCCCCTTTGTCGGATCTCCAATAACCTTAATCAGAGCTCTGATTTGAGGTGGCATGGGATGCCGGTGTAACATTTTCACAAACAGTAACATTTATTATTTGTGAAAATATTACAGATATAAACCTAACCCAATGCTACCCCTACTCACCCCAAACTGGAGCTCCGGTGGATCCAAACCCCATTTATCCAATATTATCTTATTTCCTAAGGTTCGCGCCAACGGCACTCCATGTCACCCCAAATCAGAACTCTGATGAAGGTTGTTGGAGCTCCGACAATTGGGGTTGGTGGGGGACAGGATTAGATACCGCTAGCGCGGGTCGTTAAAAATGAGACAATATCAGAAAAAAGAGGTTTGGATATATATATATATATATATACTATGTTATAACACAGTAAATGTTACCATTTGTGAAAATGTTATAGATATAAACCTAACCCAGTGCCATCCCTATTCACCCCAAATCGGAGCTCCAGTGGATCCAAACCCCATTTATCTAATATTCTCTTAATTTCAGAGGTCCGCGCCAGCGGCACCCTATGCCACTACTACCCACCCAAATCATAGCTCTGATGAAAGTCGTTGAAGCTCCGACAATGGGGATGGGTAGTGGTGGGGATTGAACGTCGCTAGCGTAAACCTTTAAAAATATGGTGATTTTTAAAAAAAAGAGGTTTGGATCTACCGTGTATATATATATATATATATATATATATATATATATATATATATATATATATAATGTGATAACACTGTAAATGCTATTGTTTGTAAAAATATCATAGATAATAAACTTTATTGTATACACCAGAAAATGAAATAGTTATATATATAAAACTATTTCCTAAATATATTAACACAGTAAGTGTTATTGTTTGTGAAAATATCACAGATATAAAACTATTTCATTTTCTGGTGTATACAATAAAGTTTATTATCTATGACATTTTTACAAACAATAGCATTTACAGTGTTATCACATTATATATATATATATATATATATATATATATATATATATACAATATGCTCATATTTTTAAAGTTCTGCGCCACCGGCACCTAATGCCACCCCTACTCACCCCAAACCGGAGCTTCAGAGGATCCTGATCCCATTTATCCAATCTTATTTCAAAGGTTCGCACCAGCGGCACCCCATGATACTCTAGTGGATCCAAAATCCATTTATTTAAAAGTCTCTTATTTTCAAAGGTCCGCGTCAGCGCACCACATGTCACCCTTACCCATCCCAAATCGGAGCTCTGACGAAGGTCGTTGAAGCTCCAACAATGGTGGTAAGGATTGGATACCCCTAGCGCGAACCTTTAAATATAAGGTAATTTTGAAAAAAGAGGGTTTGAATCCACCGGATATATATATATATATATATATATATATATATTGTGTAATATTATCACAGTAAATGTTACTGTCTGTTTGTGAAAATATCACATATATAAAATTATTTTATATTCTAGTGCATACAGTAAAGTTTACTGTTTGTGTAAATTTTTTTCTTTGGAATTTTATGGCGTTCATGAATCTTATTTGATAAATCTCATCGAGCAGATTTCAAAAATAGTAATTTTGCGAAAAACGGATTTGTGAATCAAAAGTTATGATCATTTGAAGATTAAAAAAAAAAGTTCAACCACTTACGTAACTTCCTCAAGGAAGTTACGGATGGTTGGTTTTAAAAGGGTAAAATTGTGAAAAAAAGTTCCAAAAAATTAGGAGGATTTATATGTAAGGGGAAAACACGGTGGGACTAGAATGTCTAAAAGAAAGTTTAATAGGATCTAGATGTGAATGCCCCTATAATGTATCTATATAAATTGTACTTATGTTTAAGTTTTGTTGGACAGTAATTAAATGCTCCTAACTTTGTTATCAATAGATTCTTAGAGCTACGACGTTAGATAAAACTTTATTTTACAGATTTTGTAATTCTTTTTTATTATAATTATTGGTAATAACTCAAGGTACTTATTCTAGGGGATGAAAAGACTTGAAAGATAAATCCATGGAAGCATGTGTAGATGTGGCCAACAGAAAATCATGAGTGGTTTATCTTAGGGACACGGTTGGTAAGATGCCTTAATTTATGTCATTGTTTTCTATTTGGAGGAAATGTATTAACAATTATGAAATTGGTTATATTTCACGGTTATCTTTTTTTCTTTTTCAAAGTTGGATTGTTATCTACAGTAAGATTGTGAGTGTAGGGTGCTTAAAATAACGGTTTGGGATTGAAGATTGAAGGTCAGATTGTAGGATGTACTTTATTGTAAATTTACATGATCTTTTTAGTCTTTGTATATTGTATACTCTTATTCTCTATTCCACGATTAGTTTTTTGGATTTTAAGTAAAAAATTCCAAATATTTAGGGTTTATACTTACATGAAGACATTGGGTGGAGACATGAATAAGTAATAGTAAATACAGTGGACTTATGGATGTAGCACTACATAAGAATAACACCATAATTCATATTTGTGACATGAATGAACATTCCTTTTGGGACAATAGATCTTTAATGCTAAGAGTATACATTGGTGCCTCAATTCAATTTTTTCTCATATTTTGTATATTTTTTAATGTGTAATCCTATTTGTTAATATTTCTTCTATATCTATTTGATTTACTACAAGACTTTAATAATAGATGATGTGTAATATTATATTAATTTCCCATTCAATACATGAGTTTCCTATTCAGTATAATATAAATCCTTAGCACATGAATTTCCTATTCAGTATTAGGCATCTCTTTCCCTCTAAATGGTGTTGATAGGTGTGGAATCTGTTATCTAGGTATTATGTGGTAAATAGATATTTCTTCATAATATGTATTCATACTTGGAACTTCAAAAATGTCTATACAACTTTTTTTTACTGTAATGTTATGCATTTCTCAATAATGAACCTTGGTTGTGCATTTTTGAAGTCAGTTCCTACACGAACACAATTTTGGCCAATAGGTCGGCGTCCCTTTCACCATGCATGTACTATATTTTCAAATTTCAGTTGTGACTTTAGTCACGGGAAGTAATGTGCAGCCAATGTAATTGAGCGCGTATTTCCCGGGTGTTACATTAATTTGGAATAATTTGTGGCGCTATAGTGAAATGCAAGCATCATAGCTGGAGTAATTCATCTTGGTTAATGATTAAAAAAATAAAAATAAAAATTGCAAGCATGAAAATGCCACTTACACTGATTTATGCCAGTTATGATTATAAAGGTGGATATTTTTGAAGATATTTTTTATGGCAAATTAGTATTGTTGTGGATATTTTTTTTTATTTCTTAAACAACGTGGATCGCCATATACATAAAAAACTTTTTCCAATGTTTTTAAATTGTTTACAAATATTTTTGTTATACAATGCACTATATTATTATGAGATCCATGATGGATTAATCCATTTTGCGATTACGTAGTTTCGAAATTTTTGCCATTTCGCAATTATGTATTTCGAAAAGTTCGTCGTACCTTCAGGCACGGGTATCCGCTAGTGTGTGTGTGTATATATATATATATATATATATATATATATGTGTGTGTGTGTGTGTGTGTGTGTGTGTGTGTATTGGTTCCACTTTTTTACCAATCAATACATACACTATCTCCAATGCAGACCTGGGCAAAATAATACAACTTAAGTTAATAAATGATACACAATAAAACCAACAACGTACTATATGAAAAAAAAATGGAAAAAATATGCAAACCGATAAATTGGCATGATATAAAATCAGATCACAAAGAAGATGTGCAAATGAAATGTCATCTTTAAATTAGCTGCCACAAATACGTATTTTATGGCATCACTTGAACCAGAACGAACAATAAAATCCCATGAGTGCACCTTTAATTCTCCAACGTGTTTTTGAAACTCATCGCAACTTTGGCTCATGTAGAAATAAAATTTCAAAAACTCCCAGCACCAGTAGCACCCCACCGCACCACAGGCTTTTTCCTTAGAAATATTTAAAAGAAAATAAATCTCGTAATTAACTAGGGCTCATCTGACCTATCCACCAACACCTTCACATTTTGGCATATTTGGACTAGTGGGGGCTTGTACCCCCACAGTTTTTAAGCCACATTGTTGAGGTATGTCCATCCAAGTGAAAGAATTTCAGATAAGAAAGAGTTTAGAACGGATGTGTTTAATGTCAATTATATGGTTATGAGGTATAAACACCTAAAAAATATTTGGACAAATACATATTAACATTTATTGAAGGTAGTAAATACCTTCATTATGATTCACGAGCAGTAATGGAGCTTGAGATTGCGCCTGACACATTTCCATAAAATAATAAATCAAATAGATCAAATCAAACCTTTAAATTAGTGTATACATTTACATAAAAGAGAGTACGTAAAAACAGAGACACATTTCCATAAAATAGTCCGAAAAATAGACATATTTCAAACCTTTAAAAAAACAACTTGAGCAGATACACCCAATAATGCAACTCACCTTCTTTCATAGAAAAAAGAAGAAAAATAGTACTACATTAACATTAAGGCACACAACTATTTCTTTTGATATTGGGGGTAAGGGTGTAGATAGTGGACGAGTGTTGGGTTTAGATGAAATGTTTACGTGTACGTATACGTATCCATGGATTTGAAGGCATTTTGGTTCCCCTCTAATTAACATTGTATCCATTCCCACTGAGCGTTGACATTCCTGCCACCTTCAATTATTGGTGCTTGAAATCAATATCCCATTGACGCCAGCACTGATCAGGGAATAAATGAGGGCCAATATCATACACATTCCCGCCCTTCCAATTCCCACAAGGTATATACATTACTGATTAGTTAAACTGTCCTCTCATTTGATGTAGTCATTGTGGATGGTAATGCACCAATCAAGTTCCCTTGTAACCTCGCGATAGACAGTCCTTTGGATGTGACCACAAAGAGATAATTTGTGGATCGAAGCAGTGTCTGGGCAGTTTTTTTACTGAGAGATTTTTTTACCGAAGATTTAAAAAAATTACTCCATACACCCATACAGAGTAACATATCAACGTGTCAAAATACTCAAATACTAGGTGTAATCCAGCGCGATGCGCGACGTAATTAAAAATATTAAATTTTATTTAATTTTGCAATGTTAAATATTTCGATGATAAGTATATAATAAAAATTAAGTATTGGGAAGAATATATTAAAGACAATGGGTTTTCTAAAGATATTTTATGTTTGAACAGTAGACAAAACTCCTGAAGTAAAAATAATATAATATTTTTAGAAATAACATTCTTTAATATTTGTATTCAATGAAATAAGATTATTGTTGACACCAAATTTAATCTACTGACGTGGACCAAATCATATGAAGACACGTGTCTATCTACGTGGCAACAACAAGCACTTCCGAGATGATCACACACTCCGAGGAACCATGTTACTTCGAGGAACTCATACGTTCCGAGGAACAGACCTCACCGAGGAACTCATACGCTCTGAGGAACAGACCTTTTCGAGGAACTCATACGCTCCGAGAAACAGACCTCACCGAGGAACTCTTGAATACCAGGAAGCTCAGGCGGTCCGAACAACTCAGGCGGTCCGAGCTGCATCTCGAACAAAGCATTAATAGCTAGATAACCAACAGTTCAACTGGTTCATTAAATGCTTATCATTGACACACACGCTTAAAAGGCATTAAATGTATTACCCTTTCATATGTATATCATTTAATGTATTACCCTTTCACATAGCAGCCTCAGGTCTATAAATACATGGTACAATCCTCATTGTAAGGGATCTGAATCCTGAATAAAAACTCTGGGATCCAGAACGGAATTTCTTGTAATCGAGAATTTCCAAACAATCAGTAATAAAATAACAGTGGATGTAGGCCATTCTTATAAGGCTGAACCACTTTAAAATCTTTTGTATCATTTACTTATCTGTGATTGAATAATTAGAGTGATCTAATTTTTTACATCAACAGATTGGTGCCGTCTGTGGGAAACGACTGGTAATATCGTTTTTCATAAAAATCAATCCAATACCAATGGCCGAAGTGCCGAAATCCAGCAATCGAAATGCCGGAACCCCTCCAAATCCATCTGCACCACCAATTATTAAAGATTTGATCGGAATAATGGCAAATCTGGCTCAGGGCCAGACCGCCATGCAAGAAATAATGCGACAACTTATCCAAACCCTCCATGGCGGTGCACCAGCCCATTCCGGATCACGAAACATCCAAAGAAATACCCGTGCGCTTTCTTCGCGTACTAGGCGTGCTAGTTCATATCGCAATGAGGAATCTGAAGATTTTTCTTATCAACCAGGACAAACTTCGTCAATACGAGCCACAGATACTGAACAACGTGTCACCCTCTCCCCAGAAAGGGCTAGCGCATTGGAAAGATTAAGTAGGGCCTCTCCTTTTGATCGATTAGGCCCTAGGAGGAATAAAAGTCCTCTTAATGCAGTGTCAAGGAGCTTTCGACGACCATCATATTTAAGGGAAGGATCTGCCCAGTCGCGACCAGCCACTCGTCAAGATGGATCCGATGACCGACCAGCTGCTCGTCGAGATAAATCCCAGGGAGCCACTTCAACGCGATCAATTGCTCGAACCAATAGGCCCGAGGAAGAGAATGATGCATGGAAAGGATCTATTCAAAGGCTGGAGGATAGATTAGGGGAAATGGCTAAGGCCAAGAACCCTCTACAACAAACCTTTGTTCGAGGGACACCTTTTGTTCAGGATATTATCGATTTTCCAACACCATCAAAGTTCAAAGCACCTGTTGTGACTCCCAAGTATGATGGGAAAACTGATCCCTGTCCTTCATATAGAACAATATCAAGCGGCTACCGACATCTATGCTGTCCCTGACGGGATGAGATGCAGGGCATTCTCAGGAACTCTTACCGGATCTGCTCAGATATGGTATAATAATCTTCCTCGGGATAAGATTTCAACTTTTCTTCAACTGGCCGAGTTGTTCATTGGGAATTTCTGCTTTGGAGCAAAACCAGTTAAACGTGTAGCACATTTGTTAAGTGTTAGACAAAAGGCTGGTGAGAGTATCAGAGATTATATAACTCATTTTAATAATGAGAAACTCGAAGTCATTGATTACGAGGAGAAGACAGCTATTACCGCTTTGATGAGTGGACTGCTGCCGAACAAGTTGTACTACACTTTGGCCAAAGATCCACCTCGAACCATGTCGGACCTGATGGGAAAAGCGTCTAAAATTATGAATGCCGAGGAGGCTATGTCCGCGAAGAAGAATATGGACACCAAAGAAACCAAGGTGGAAGGTGATAAAGCTAAGAAGAAAGAGCATAAGAACAATGGTGGTGACAAACATTCCAAAAATAGGTCGTCATGGGAAGTCTTGAGGAAATTTGATAATTACACGCCTTTGAAGGCGAATATCAACCACGTCCTGGAAGAAATTAAGAACAGCGAGGAGCTAAACTGGCCAAAGAAAATGAAGTCAGACCCTGACACGAGGAATAGGGAAAAATATTGCGAGTTCCACAAGGATCATGGCCATATGACTAAAAATTTCATAGCTCTTCAGAACGAGATTGAAACGCTCATCCGACGAGGAAAGCTATCAAAGTATTTTGATCGGGGAGGCGAAAGAAGAAACAACGATCGAACTAGAGAGAGGTCTAGATCTCCTCGTCGAGCAGAGGAGAACAAGAAGAGAAACCATGAAGTTGATCCAGATGATGACCCCGACCTTCCCAAGAAACCAAGGCATCCAGAACGAGAGGTATTTTCAATACGCTTTGGGTCATTTGATTGTAATGTTATTACATGAGGAGATGCAGGAGGAGACCTTACTGTAGAGAGAAAAGCTTACCTCGGAGAGGATCAAGCTTGCTCGTACATTCAGCGAATAAATCTAGCTGAGGAGGATCGCCCGAGAAAGGTGAACAAAGAAAAATTGGTCATTGGGTTTTCAAAGAATGATCTTGCAGGAGTTTTGTATCCTCATGACGACCCACTAGTGATCAAAATGAGAATGAAGGAGGTAATGATTTCAAGAGTGTTGGTCGACAATGGTAGCTCGGCAGACATCATGTTCTACTCGTGCTTCGATAGTTTAAATCTAAAGCTATCTCAACTGGAGCCTTACCACAGACCCCTCATCGGTTTTGCTGGCGAGAAAGTATTTCCACTTGGGACGATCAAATTGGATATATTCATTGGTACGTGGCCTGCTTGTCGGACAGAAAGAATACGTTTCTTCATAATGGATAAGAATGTCCAATCATCGTACAATATCATCATGGGAAGAGTAGGATTGAAGAAGTTCGAGGCTGTGCCATCTACAGTGCATCAGTGCCTAAAATTTCCAATAAACTTTGGAGTAGGACTTGTGAAAGGTGATCAGAAAGTAGCTCGGGAATGCTATTATTCATCCGCCGAACAAGAAGAGCTGGAGGAATCAAAGAAAAAGAATACTACTTATCAAGTGGATGAAGGTGCATAAATTGAAACCGTGGATCATCGGGATGAGTCACAACTCGTGAAGGGTCAAGTGGTGGAAGCTACTGAAAATATCATTCTGGACGACGAACACCCCGAGCGAACTACCAAGATAGGTTCATCGTTAGAAACTTCATTAAAACAGGAATTGATAACTTTCCTTAGAAGCATAAGATAAACTTTTGCGTGGAGTCATGAAGATATGCCTGGGATAGACCCAAACTTCTTATGTCACGAGCTCAATGTGAATAAGGAGATCAAGCCTGTGAAGCAGAGAAGAAGAGTATTCAGTCCCGAGAAAAATCAAGCTATACATGAGGAAGTCGAGAAGCTCCAGAAAGCTCGTTTCATTGAAGATGTTAAATATCCAGATTGGTTAGCCAATGTGGTGATGGTAAAGAAGAAGAACAACAAGTGGAGGATGTGTGTAGATTTCACCGACCTCAACAAAGCATGCCCAAAAGATCACTTTCCATTGCCCCGAATTGATCAACTGGTGGATGCTACCTCGGGACACGAGTTGCAAAGCTTCATGGATGCTTATTCCGCTTATAATCAGATCAAAATGAAACCTGAAGACAGGGAGAGTACTTCTTTCATTACCCCTAGGGGAACTTATTATTATAATGTTATGCCTTTTGGTTTGAAAAATGCAGGTGCGACATATCAGAGACTGATGAACAAGGTCTTTGCTGAACAAATCAGTGATAATATGGAAGTCTATGTTGACGACATGCTGACAAAAAGAAAGAAAGCTGCCGATCATCTAGTTGACTTAAGTCAAACTTTTGATCAACTAGATAAATATCAAATGAAGCTGAACCCGACGAAGTGCATATTTGGAGTACGAGAAGGCATGTTCCTCGGGTACATTGTCAATCAACGAGGCATTGAAGCAAATCCTGAAAAGATCAAAGCTCTATTAGGGCTGCGATCTCCAACATCGAAGAAGGAAGTACAGAGTCTCACAGGACGAGTAGCAGCACTCAATAGATTTGTGTCACGAGCAACTGATAGATGTCTCCCATTCTTCAAGACCCTCAGAAAGACTTTTGAGTGGAATGATGAATGCGAGAAGGCTTTTCAAGACTTGAAGAAATACTTGGGAGCACCTCCATTGTTGTCCAGACCGGTGATGGGAGAAAAATTGTATTTATACCTTGCTGTATCCGAGAATGCTGTTAGCTCGGCGTTGATCAGGGTGGAGAATGGAGTACAAAAGCCAATTTACTACACAAGCAAGGCCTTCCGAGGAGCAGAGATCAGATATCCAAGGCTGGAAAAATTAGCACTGGCTCTGATTGAGGCGAGTAGAAGGATGAGGCCATACTTCCAAGCTCATACAATAGTAGTGTATACCGATATGCCATTGAGACAAGCCCTTCACAAACCAGAAAAATCAGGGAGATTGATGTACTGGGCAGTAGAGCTTGGCGAATATGATATAATTTATGAGCCCCGATCATCACTAAAAGGGGAGGCTGTAGCAGATTTCATAGCGGAGTTCACCTATCCTAGTACCCCCGAGGAGCAAAAGTTACTTGCTGATCAACCTGTGGATGTTACAGGATCAACAAACACAAGCCCAGACCAATTCCGATTGGTAAAAGGGCGTGTGGATGTTACAAGATGTGATGAAGAGATAGTTGGGAGGACTCCGTACGAGGAGTAAGAGTTGCTCGCTGATAAACCTGTGGATGTTACAGGGTCAACAAACACTGGCTCAGACCAACTCCGGTTGGTAAAAGGGCAAGAAAAGATGATCGAAGAGGAGCGAGAAAAATCCGGGGAGGATGAAAGGAAGCAACAAATATTTCATCGAGGAACTCTGACTGATCAGAAGTTTGAAGACGAGTTACCTATATGGAGGCTATATGTAGATGGCTCATCTTGCGCAGCAGGATGTGGCGCGGGGATAGTTTTGAGCACTCCAGACGAGGTCGACATGGAATACGCCTTGCGTTTCCAATTCAAAGCTTCCGATAATGAGGCTGAGTATGAGGCGATGATTGCAGGACTTAGGTTGGCAAAAATTATGGAGGCGCAGCAAGTTATCGTTTTCAGTGATTCTCAATTGATCGTAAATCAAATGATGGGAGTATATGCAGTTAAAGGAGAATTAATGATCAAGTATCATGCAAAGGCAAAGGAGTTGGTGTCAGAATTTACCGCTATTCAGCTGATCAGAATACCAAGAGTGGAGAATGTGAGAGCAGATGCCCTAGCTCGACTAGCATCAGCTACTCGCACCGAGCTACGATGAACAATCCCAATTGAAGTGTTGGCTGGTCGGAGCATAGATAAAGACATAACGATGAACTTTATTACCCTTGATTTAGGACCATCTTGGATGGATCCCATCAGGGCATATATCGAGGATGGAGAATTGCCAATTGATAAGCTCGCAGCCAAGAAGTTGAAGTTTAAAGTTGCTCGGTATGTATTAACTAATGGTGTTTTATATAGACGAGGAATTATGGCAGGTTTGTAAAGGTGTGTGCATCCCACCGAGGTGAAAGATTTGATTGAAGAGGTCCATGAAAGGTCTTGTGGAGCCCATGTAGTAGGTCGGACGCTTTTACAGAGGGTGATGACGCAGGGATATTACTGGCCGATGATGAGGGCTGATTGTATAGCATATGCTAAGAAGTGTGACAAGTGCCAACGCTTTTCCTCCATCCGAAGAACTCCACAAGAATTATTGACACCCATAACTTCCCCTTGGCCATTTGCCATGTGGGTAATTGACCTGGTTGGACCACTGCCAACGACCCGAGGAAGGTTCAAGTACCTCGTCGTCGCAGTGGATTATTTTACTAAGTGGGTAGAAGCTGAGCCACTCATTGAGATGACGTATGAGAAGGTGTACCAATTTGTTTGGAAGAACATCATTTGCAGATATGGTCTCCCTCATGCCTTCATCACGGACCATGGAACATAATTTGATAACGAGGAGTTTGCCGCCTATTGTCATCAGTCAAACATTTTGAAGGTTCATTTAGCACCAGGCCACCCTCAGAGCAATGGACAAACTGAAGTGACAAATAGAACGCTGCTGAACGGGTTGAAGAAACGATTGGATGATGCAAAAGCAAACTGGATAAACGAGCTACAATCAGTACTTTGGGCTTACCGAACTACTCCCCGAGTAGCCACTGGAGAATCACCATACATGCTGGCGTTTGGAAGTGAAGCTGTCATACCTGCCGAGTTGGGTCTCCCAACACACAGGGTATTAAATTTCAATTCCCCAATCAGCGATCTAATGAGAAGACTGGATTTAAACATGCTCGAGGAAGTCAGAGAAGAAGCAGCCATTAGAAATGCTGCTTACCAGCAACGAACAGCTTTGTTTTACAACAAGAGAGTGAAGAAGTGTGACCTGAAAGAAGGAGACTATGTGCTGAAGAAAGTAATTCAAAAGCATAACAAACTGGAGGCAAACTGGCATGGACCATACCGAGTTACAGAAGTTGTTCGACCAGGAACTTATCGAATAGCAACTCTAGAAGGCGAGGAGTTTAAGAATGCATGGAACGCAGAGCACCTACGCAAGTATTATCAGTAACGTATATGTAACGCAGTTCCATCAGTATGAATAAAATAAAAGTATTTTGCAAGTTTTTCTGTTTATTGAAAATTTTTTGGGGAATACTAGTGCTACGCACTACTCGGCAAAGATCGACAGACTACTCAAGAAAATATTCCAAACTGTACCAACATAGTTGGTCGACGAGGAGAAAATATTCCAAACTGTACCAACATAGTTGGTCGACGAGGAGAAAATATTGACTTTGGTTGGTCAGACACATTTTATAAAAAAGACAAAAATTTACCAAGTATGGTTAGTCGGGGATAAACTCTCACTAACTATAATTGGTCGACGAACACAATTTAACAACCTTGGTTGGTTGGAAAAATTTTAAACATTTTTATACTCATTACTTTATCGAGCAACATTACTGATACTTGTAACTTCCTTACTAAGTTGGTCGATGAACAACACAATATTATTATCTTATTAACAGATATGCAAAATGTTTGATATTTACAAGACAATGGCAATTAAGATTTGCAAGCAAAAATGAAAGTCTTTCATTATATTCGAAATAAATTACAAATTACATTGATAATAAAATGAAGGTTACATTTACATGTACACTAACTGTTACATTAAAAATTTCCTATTCTATTGGTCTCTTGCCCTCAGCTTTCGATACAGGTTCCTCGCCAGCAGGCGGATAATTTAAAGACTGAGGAGAATTGATGAAGTTCAAATCTTTCAGCATCCTGACATTCATCACAGAAGGTCGATCTAATAGATGCTCGGTACGAGATACCTCGATCTGAGAGTGAAGATTGAAGTCACCGAGATACTTCAAAATTAGGCTCCGAGGAATGGCGCGAGCTGGGATCCATTCCATGTCCAAATTGAACGGTGGCACAGGCAAGTCGAGTAACCCGGGATCATAGTAGTCCCACAGATAATGACCCTGTTCAAACTTCAACACACATAAGGCATTCAGCCAGCCTTGTTTGTAGCCCTCATTGTTGGCATTCTGGATACGATCATCCAAATGGAATAATGCTTCATTATATCCGGCCATCCAGAACTCCATGTGCTGTTTGTGGAACTGATATGTTAGCCGTTCTAGCTGCTCGTGGAGGTTCTTAATGAAAAGCTCCTTATTCTCCAAGACTGATTTCTGCGCAGAGAGCTGTTTCTCCAAGTCCCTTATTTTCTTTGACATCTCAGACAAAGCCTGGTTCTTAGCCATTAATTGGAAAGCTTGGTTCTCTAAGGCAGATGCTGTCCTCTGTTCTTCGATAAGCACCCGAGCTGCTCTTCCTCGTCCCCGAGAAGATATGGAAGGGCCCGACCTCTTCAAGTTGTCCAACTCTTGCCTTAATTTGGCATTCTCAACCTCTAAAAATGAAAATCCCTCGTCAGTCACTGGGATTATAGCTGTTGAAGAAGAGGCTGCAGTCTTCAACTGTGCTAGCTCTTTCTGCAAATTATTATTTTCTTGCTCCAACAGCTTGGCAATCTGTCTACATGCTTCAACTTCCCCCCTTAGGGTTCTCTCCCTGACATCGTATCCAGCAAGAAGCTTTTCGTAGCCCTTGTTAACCATGATCAGCTTGTACTTCTTTTCATATCCTTCATGCAGCAGGGCAGTGGATTCTTTATATTGGAGCTGAAGGTCCTTAAGGGTGCCTTGGAGATCTTCGATCATTTCGTAGTAAGCCACATTATTAGCCACCGCTCGATCAAGCAGATACTTCAGGTACTGATATGCTTCCGCTGCCTGCTCTGAAGCATCCTGGCCAAGAATGTCAGCAATTTGTGCAACACTCAGGTCTGTGTGACCAGCTTTGAAATACTCATTACATTGTTGCAGCAACTTCGTATCATGGGCAGATAATAAATCCATCCTGGCCAGAAACTAGCAAAGAAAGAAAGACAATCATCAATAAGAAGATCAAGATAGAGTA
Organism: Sambucus nigra; assembly: GCA_949130495.1. Taxonomy (NCBI): domain Eukaryota; kingdom Viridiplantae; phylum Streptophyta; class Magnoliopsida; order Dipsacales; family Adoxaceae; genus Sambucus; species Sambucus nigra. Next base: position 741,764 of record CASBWL010000063.1, read on the forward strand.
CAAACAGAAAATAGACAACAGTATGGAAAAAGAACTCAAGTTTAATTAGATCATGAAATTTGGAGTTACAAATTCTGGGTTACATTTGATAAAAAGGAAAATATAAAGATAGTCCCGAACAGCACTACACCTTCTCCTTATCTCCCAAAACCTTATCGGGAGGTTGGGAAGAAGAAGCAGGTTGCTCGGAGGGAACTTCGGGTTGTTCAGAGAGCACCAGCTGCTGCTCGGATGAAGAGACGACTTGCTTGGCAGCAGACTGGATGGCTGAGGGGTGATCTCCCATCACCATTGAAGACTCCTCATAGGTAGCTTCGTCCTCTTCTAATTCTTCTGGAGTGGGAGGAGGACCAGGGATGTGTCTCTGGAAAAGCTCAGATGACTCGTCGAGCTTCAATTCCTGAAGGGCAGCAACCCATCCATCCCTAAAATATTTTAAACTGCCATAGTCCACTTGAGAGACCATGGCAGCACATCCCTTATCCCAACCTTTGTCCCAGCCCGAGCTGAAGGACTTCTTCACGACCACTTTCCTTTTGGTCTTCTCCAAGGCAAGCTTCTCGGACAGCAAAACATCAGCAGCTTTCAGTTTTTGTTCAGCCTCCTCCTTCTGTCGAGTTACTTCCTGAAGTTGGACTAACCTCTCCTCAGCAGCCTTGAGTTTATCTTCAAGTTCCCCAGCAGTCTTGAGCTTCACATCGAGCTCTTTATTAGCCTTCTCCAAGGCATTCACCTTCCTCTCCAAATCCCTGGAGGCCTCAGCAACTCAAGTCTTCTCCTGCTCGGAGGAAGCAAGTTTATTCTCCCAGACTGCCTTATCAGTAGCGTACCTCTGGCGAGATTCCTCCAAGGACTTGGTAGCTTCTTCCAGAGCTCCCTCCACGCTGGACGAGGAGCACAAAGCTTTGATTGCTTCATCCTTCTTAAGGATTATGTTGAAGCAGCTCGTCAACTGTAAACAGAAAAAGAAAGTAAAGTCAGAGACAAATATGAGAAATAACAAAGGAAAATATGAAAAGTTCAAAGTAAAGGTACTTACTGAAGCAAGATGACGAGAAGCCAAAGAAGTAACCATATCCCGAGTAAGGTTATCTTCATTACCTTGCACCTCGAGAATGGTCAAGGACTTTACCGAGCTCATGTCAGAGCTCGGGGGAATAGATGTGGGAATCCCAGTCCCAGCAGCAGGGGGCTGAATGGTGGTGTCAGCCAAATTGACCGAGGAGATTTTCTTTAGCCTCCTCGGGGGAACAAGTACAACTAAGGAAGAATCCTTGGTCGGTGATATCACAATCACCTCTCCAGGAGCAGTAGGCCTGCTCGGAGCCACTGCAGGCTTTTCGGCAGTGTTGGCAGGAGCAACTGGAGGATCTGCAGCAGTTTTCTTTGTCCCCTCCTTTGGGACCTCAATCCTACTCCTTTTTGCCTCCCCAGAACTGGAAGCAGTCTTCTCAAACAGGGTAGAAGGTCTTATTTTCTTCATCCTTTCGTTCAAAGGAACGTGAGATTCTGACGAAGAACTTGCAGAGGCTGGTACTGGCTCTGCTTCACTGATCACTGGACGAGCAGTGAAGGAAGTTGTATAGCTCTTGTATTGGAGCAGATAGGAGGCTGATCGAATGTGCTCGTCAGCAACCTTTGATGCAGACCCCAGATAAGTCCCAAATGCCTTATATTGACATCTGTTTCTTTTGGGCACTTTCTCTTGCTATCAACTGCAAATAAACAAACATTGTAATCAGTAACATATTTTATCAAACACAAAACAAACATGATTTTAAAATAAATAAAGGAAAATAAAAATAACCTATCCCATTGCCATAAGGAGGGCATCTGGGACCCTAGTAAACATCATCTCCGGTTAAAGGAGGGTGTTTCCAATTTTTTACAACAACCCCATGTTCAAAGTAATCCCTGTTGGCATCACGGAGATTGACTACTAGAGCTCTATTTATAAACCTAGTTTTTAAATAATAAATATTATCATTAACTGCCCATCTATAGCAATACATGATTTCTGGAATTCCTATACGAGTTCTATGCACTTGATTTAATTTATGCACCCCATTAACTATTCTCCATGTGTTGGGGGCTATTCGTGCAGGAACAACATCAAAATACTAACAGAATTCCAGACACAGAGAATTTGGTGGAAAAGAAAATCCACACTCAGCAAAAAAGAGACTGGGGAACCAATGTCCCTCAGCCAAATTGAAATAATTAGAAGGCTCAGAAAGCTCTTCCAAGACAACCCAAGAAGGAATGGAGAAATCAGAACGAAATTTCTCAAGAGACTCAACAGGGTAAACCATGGTGATGAATTAAAAGAAATAAAGATGAAAGAAGAAGATCTTACAGGAAAAGAACGGATCTGTTGACAATGAATGACGGAAAAATGAGAGCACAAGAGAGTAGGAAGAGACGATGTAAAACTCAAAAGATGGAAATTTGAAAAGATAGAAGACAATGGGAGTGTCTGTAAAGCTTAAATACCTTACCTTGGGAATGGGAGAAATAATGATTACAAAAGGATGATTACGTTACCGGCGGCTAAAAAGATGAAAAGTGGCACGGGAACCAAAGCGGGCAACAGCGACCAAAAAGACGAAAAGAAACGCGGGAATCGAAGCACGCAGAAAAGTCCAAAAAAGCATGATTCTATGAATTTGGAAGGAGAAAATAAATACAAGCGAAACGCTCCTAAAAATTAGGAAAACTATTTAAAGCTACCGTATTCCGAGAAAGAATGTTCCATACTCCTCAAATTTCGAACTATGAAACATTGGGGGCTTCTGTTGATACCAAATTTAATCTACTGACGTGGACCAAATCATACGAAGACACGTGTCTATCTACGTGGCAACAACAAGCACTTCCGAGATGATCACACGCTCCGAGGAACCATGTTACTTCGAGGAACTCATACGTTCCGAGGAACAGACCTCACCGAGGAACTCATACGCTCCGAGGAACAGACCTTTTCTAGGAACTCATACGCTCCGAGAAACAGACCTCACCGAGGAACTCTTGAATACCAGAAAGCTCAGTGTGACACCCCGACTAATTAAATACCGGGTAGCTACTCCTTTATTAAATTAATTCAAAATGCCAAGTTGGCTCAGTTAATAGCATCACTGTCGAAAACATTTTTATTATTACTAACCACCTAGTATTTAAAAAGTAAGTGCCAAATTTTATTTTAAGTCTGATTAACATGCAACAAGTGTAATAAAGAATAACAACACCATTCACCATAATGAAGTAAAACGAATAACCATCACATAGAGTAAATAAAGTCTGGAGGAAAAACTCCTCACTACAATCCCACAACTGAAATAAATAACCGAATACTAAAACAATACAAATCAAAGTCTGAAAACTGTAATAGAAGAATGTCTAATAGAAATGGGCAACATGCCCTACAACTGATAGATAATGACTCTGGAATCCAAGTGATAGAAGCGTCTACAAGCAAAGTCCCTGTAGCTTCCACAAACAGCTACAGCTCGTCACCTGAATGAGTATCCTATGCTTGGTGTCCTTATGGCTGGGCACCTAAAATGGTTTTACAAGGAAAATAGATTTGAAAAGCAAACGGGTCAGAGCCCGAAAGTGGAGTTATATTTTAAAAACCTGCAAGTGCTTTAGAAACATTTAAAACATTAAATGCAAAGTACATGTTAGGACGTGCACTCACATGATATTCTCACCTCTCGTCTAACTGTGCACTCCTAACGTAAGTACCCATCTATAACGACCCATACTACTAGCTAAGTGACAACATATCTAGCTAGACTGCCATAGGTCCTACCCATTTTACTCGGTTCTATTAACATTATAACGCTCGTAATTAAATAGGGGTTTAACGTAAACTCAGATGCTCATTATGCAACATATTTCACTATCAGTTAACTCGTTATATTTCTCAAAACAATATCGTAATATATTCACAACATTAACACGAGGATTCCCATTAATTAAGTGTATATTATTCACATCATAAATATACAATACAAGCACCCCGAGAACTAAGCTGCGGTGCACACATACTCTGCTATCCATCCCGGTACATCACGTACATAAGGATCACACATTCCGAATCTCTCAGGAATAGTTCAGATACACAAATCACAAATAGTGGAGGCGAACACAGTCACATCACATGGGTCACGCACATACCTACGCTCCCACGATCAGCGGACTTATTAATATCCCAATAAGTCTTTCTATGACCTATGTTCATCAAGGTAACCAGTCTAAATCCGGGCAACACAAGGATTAGAGGGACCTAAGCGAACGCAAACCTCCCGTGATAGCAAGTATGGTAGGTATGTCATACACACAATTCATATACCAATACTAAGTAAACACACGTCTTAGTAATTCCGTAGTTTAATTATAGTACTATTCTCATTCCCGTACCAATATATAATTTACACACTTTATACGATTCCGGTTTATAATCATACGCGCCATAATCTATTCTCACGTCGTAGTAGACACTCACGTCTCAACCCAAACGGTTCATTGATTTAAATCCCTCGTATGTAATTCACTCCTCATAATAACCCAAAAGTCCCAAATCCATCAATACATCATCAAAGGAATGTTAACTCTACCCTCGAACAAGTCTACGGGACTCCAAAAGTCAAAACAGTCCAAAAAGGCCCAGACTGCCAGCTCGTTAGAAGTCTCGTTCGAACGAGGCTGTTTGAACGAGATTGTACTGTCAGCTCGTTAGAAGTCTCGTTCAAACGAGGCTGTTCGAACGAGATTCCAGTTCGTTCGAACGAACTGTTCCTTCTAACGAGATCTCGTTCGAACGAAGTATCGAACGAAATTCCTTTTCGTTAGAAGCGACTGGTCAACTCGTTAGAAGATCGTTCGAACGAGCTCGTTCGAACGACCTGGGAAGGTCTTCTAACGAGGAACCAGTTTCGGCCCAGAATTTTCCCATCTCGTTTTTATCCATTTTAATCACTCCTAATCTCTTCCAAAGTTCATCCCAATAACGTTTTAGGGTCTCTAATTCATCCTAAACATATTCAAGTCAACTCCTAACATGTTTTCAAGGATTAAATCTCTTTAACATCAATCAAAATATAAATCTCTACACTTTTTCCCCAATTATTTCAAGAACATGAACCCTAACTTTTGAATCATGAATTAACTCACTATAAATCCGTTTTAATTCCTTCCTATCACAGATATCATGAGAATAATTATCTACCTATCATTCTACATGCAATTCTCCTCAATATTTTCAAGTTCTATGTTCTAAACTACATGGGTTTTCATATTTCATCAAGAACAAACCATAAATCCGAATTTTCTAACATGGAGAGAACATTCTCTGAAATTAAATGGAATAAAGTCACTTGCCTTGGTTGTTTCTGAGTTTGGTGTAGGTTTGATGAAGTTTTTCTGCAGAATTTCTTCTCTTCCCCAAGCTTCTTCTCCAATAGTGGCTTAAGGTGGCTAGGGTTTTCTTTGGGAGAGTTGTAAACCTAATGATAGCCTCCGTAGCTTAATGGGTTAATATGGGTTGGTTAGTGGGTTTAGTGGGATAAATCCACATCAGATTAAAACTCCCAATTTTCGTCACTTTTAATTCCTCAAAATGTAAAATTACCAAAATACCCTTTAAGTTGCCGGTAAGGCCTAAAAATACCCGGAACCCAAACTACACCCCCGGCTAGTGTTTTCTGACTATCTCGACCCTTCCGGACGGGTTGGCGCACTCAAAACGACCATACGGATTATAGGTTTTAAATTCACTTTTATAATTAAAATAATATACCATGACGCGGCGGTCACACGCGTCTCAACAAAATTTCCAAATTGTCGTATATAAATCTCACGACAAATTTCATAATTCCAAATTCATATATAATCATATATGCACATAATCAAATACCAACTCGCATCTCGTTAGTATTTATAACCCGGATTAATTTCCAATTAATACGCATTTAATTAATTAATCCCAAAAATAAATATAGCCAAAAGTACGGGGTATTACACTCAGGCGGTCCGAGCTGCATCTCGAACAAAGCATTAATAGCTGGATAACCAACAGTTCAACTGGTTCATTAAATGCTTATCATTGACACACACGCTTAAAAGGCATTAAATGTATTACCCTTTCATATGTATATCATTTAATGTATTACCCTTTCACATAGCAGCCTCAGGGCTATAAATACATGGTACAATCCTCATTGGGAGGGATCTGAATCTTGAATAAAAACTCTGGGATCCAGAACGGAATTTCTTGTAATCGAGAATTCCCAAACAATCAGTAATAAAATAACAGTGGATGTAGGCCATTCTTATAAGGTTGAACCACTTTAAAATCTTTTGTCTCATTTATTTATCTGTGATTGAATAATTAGAGTGATCTAATTTTTTACATCAACAATTGTTATGCTAAAGAATTTTTTCATATACGAATCAGCTTTAGTAGGTTTGCAAAAAAGGTATAAAATATCAACACCCTTAACAAAGCCACAAAAGCCTGAAGAGTTAACCTATCATAACAATAACATTGATTGCTGTTGAACAACTAAAAGCGATATATAAAAATTTTAAACATTAAAAACACACGCCAAATTAATTAAAACAATTTTTTGACGATTCCCTTTTATATCATGCAGAATTATCATACTAAAAATCATACTATTCCTTTTCAAATATCACAACATATAAAATTAAAGCATAAACATAAACATAAACATAAAAGTTATCAAAATCAACAGAAGCCTGAACCTTGTAGCTTCGTCAAGGTAGATTTATAGAAGTCGAGAAAGTCGGTTGCCCTTCAAAATCAACAGATATTGTGAATATGAAGAAACCCGTTTCTATTGTGTGTACAAATTGAAATCATGCACACAATCTAGTCTTTTTCTCAACTGAATCAAATCAAATTAAAATTACACCCAAATGATATAAGAATTTACCCAAATCCCAGATAGTTACAGTTATGAGAAACAAAAGCAAAGATCAATATAATCCCTAGAAATATGGTTGTGGGACGGTTCAAAAACAAAAATGCTATCGTGACAAAATTTTTGACGGAATTTTCATGGACAAACTGACGTGGCGTGATTCTATTGATTGGTTTTTGGGGTCCACGCCAGTGGGACTAAGAAATCAACCAATAGAAACACGACACGTCAGTTTGTCCATGGAAATTCTGTCAAAAATTCTGTCACAATTGAACTACTCGTTCAAAAATATTAAAAAATTGCAGCAGATATGAAACTGACAGAGGGTTTGTGATAAATAGGAACTACTATTTATATTAGAACTTCAATTCTTTAAAACACGAATTAGCCATTACATGCATAAAAGAGAAATTTAAACTCAATTTATAAGACAATATTATGCTATTAAACATATACTATGCATGCCAAAATTCCATTCATCAGCTATACAGAAAAAAAGAAGATAAACCAATTATAATGAAAAAATACTTGGATTAATTAAATAAAAAAATTATTCAACCAACCGAGTTTGGTAAACAAAGGGGTTAATCCTCAAAATCCCATATATAACTATACCTATACTTCCTCTTGACTCCAAACACTAAACTGAATATGTCATAAAAAAGGGACCAAAGATTACTCGTTACCTACAAAGAGAGTTGGTAACGATAAATCATGTTTTAACAATAAATAATTGTTCTTCAAATGTGTCATAGGAGATTTTGTTTCAATCGGTCCAAAGATTACCTGTAAAAAAACAACAGGATATTAGATTGATTAAAAATTATGCGTATGCAAGAACAGGACATGAGTCAACGACTAAGCAGAAGGGAAAAAAATTAAACCCACCTACCCTGAAAACCATCAACATCCAAAAATCGATCTTTACACAAACCCATCCAAGAATTATCCAATCTCAAAATTTGAAACAAAAACAATAATAAGAAACAAAACATAAAAATGAAAATAAGTAGTCACAGGACCTCGAGCATCCAAAACTGGGCCGGCCGATTAAACCCCGGTGGTGGAGCATTTGTATCTACGAGCGGCGGTGACAGTGAGGTGGTAGAAACATTGTTTGGCAACGCGAACTTCCTCATGAATTTACCGACCCCTCTTTCCATCAACGCACTTGGTGCCTTCTTTCTCCTCTTCCCTCTTTATCTCTCCGGTGATCACCAAAACGTTATCGTCATCTCTAGCGTGGAGGATTTGTTGTAGGGCGTGGAAGAGAGGGGCGTCCAAACCCATTGCTCACAATTTCATTTTTCCAAACTGTTTGGATTGCTGCTGATCTCTTGAACAAATTTTGAAGATGGGAGTGTTTTGATATTTTTTTTGGCTTGGGATTTGGATTATGCTAGTCTCTTCTGATGATGAATGTGGTAAATGACGCTTGTGTTTTATATGAGCGTTAGGGTGGGGAGAAGAAACGAATGTATTTGGAGAGAGATGAAAGGTTTGTCTTTTTTTTTTCCTTCTTTAGAGTAGATGAAAGGTTTGTCTCTTGATCTGCCGAGGAAGAAGTGAAAAAAAGGAGAATAAAGAGTCTATACAAAAGTAAAATAAAAAGTGAAAATTAAAGTAAGATCGTAGATGGATTTATTAGGAGGAGAGAGAGAAAAAACTAAACATTGTATTGCATGCCTACGTGGACATCCTCATTGAGGAGATTAAATTTCTTGTATAGCATTTTATAGTAGTATATAGATATAGATGATTGTTTCATAAAAGAAGTCTTGTTTATATTTTTTACCTGATATCCCTCCTTAGTCAATTATTGATATCCTTCAGTTGCCTCAAGTTTTCTTGCATTTTCTGCATGCATCACCAAATATATTAATTAGTCACACAATTGGTATGTGTGAGTGAAAGACAAACAGATAGATAGATAGATAGAGACATGGTAATGTATGCTCCATAGATCACAACCTAGAGTCTTTTGATACCGATCACATATCTTTTTCATTTTGGAGTGGGGAAGAAAGATAAATCATATCAAAAATGTTGAAATTCCAAGTCTATTTAACTAAAGTTTGTTTTTTAATTTTGTTTGAAAACGGACTTGATTGAAACAACTAAGTCAATATAAAAGTGAAAGAAAAATATGTTTCTCTCTTTTGTTGTACCTACTTCTGTATGCTTGTCTTTTCTTATACACTTGACATCGTTATACATGGTTGATCATCTATGTTGTAATTATATTCCTCATGGTATTATATTATTTACATTTTAATGGATATACACTCAAATACCTAATAAGAAAATATTTTCATACGCACAAAACTATACGCAAGTAGTAATTTATGTTACAAGCTCTAACCGTGACTCATATTGAGTAATGAGCAGACATTTAACTTCAAAGTGTTTCGAGGCCGATTCAGTTAATTAGCAAACAATTAACACATTGTTACGTCTGCATTTATCGACGACATTAATAGAAAATTTAACCTGATAATGCCACGTCATCACCAGTGTTGAAATTGTAGATAGTGCTAACATGACATTGGCACTTTAATCAATACATGTGTACAATTAATGTCACTAATTGACTTTTTGTTAAAAGTAAAAACGTGATGTATTAAACATAAGATAACTATTTTCTTGTACTAAAAATGTGATGTATAATCTGTTGGTTTTGGCTCTCCTATTTTTTTCAGTTTTGGTTTATTTACAAATTTGCCATTTTGACTCAAATTTATAAATACAAGTGTTATTTCTAGGTTTTTGGGGAGGACAAGTTTGAGAGCTATTTTGAGAGTTATCAAAGTAAAGAAAGATAGAGCTCCCATTTGAGGGATGAGTTCTTGTGAGGTTGTGAGTGACTTTCTAAGAGAGATAAATTGTGTGTGTGTATAACCTTTGAGTTCCTCCATTTATCTATAGAAAGAAGAAATCCTCCTTGGTGGATGTAGCCCAAATTTGGGTGAACCACGGTATATCGTTGTTGTTTTTCTTTGATGATTGTTTGTATGCTCTTATTGTCTCTTCATTGATGCTTGGTTGAATTGATTGGGAGTTTGCACACTAGTTTATTTTGGGAACAAAGTCTTAGGTATTTTTCGCACACCAAGTGCTTGATAAAATTCCCGAGTGAGTTTTATCGTCTTGGTCACTAGAGATAGTCTTGCTTTAGTGCAACAAGTGGTATCAGAGCTTTGGTTGCATTGTTTGCCCGATATTTTTGGTTTGAGGTTGAATCAATTTTGGCAATTTTGGCATAACTTTTGTTTTTGTTCCAAATGGCGGAAAATGTGGAGAGTACTCGAGAATCAACCTCTATGAGCGGAGGCTCTAAGAGATGGGATCCGATTTATGGATCGAGTGACTCAATGAAGACGGACATGCAGGATTTTGATGAGAAGATTAATTTTGGGTTATGGCAAAGATGAATGCGAGGCGTTCTTGTCCAATAGAGGTTGCAATTAGCATTGTTGGGGGTAGAGGGACGACCGGTAGGCATGACCGATGCCGAGTGGATTGACATTGATCAAAGAGTGGCTTCGTGTATTAAGATTCTTATCACGGATGATGTGTTGAATAACGTGATGGCGGAGACCACGGCTAAAGGCATGTGGGATAAGTTAGAAGAGATTTATTTGGGAAAGTCATTGTCAAATAAATTGTTCCTTAAGAAGAAACTCTTCAAGCTTGAGATGAAGGAGGGTGAGGATATGATGAAGCAAATCAACATTTTTAATGCCTTGATTTGAATTGGATAGATTTTCAATTCATTGATGAGGATAGAGCATGGTTGTTGCTTGCATCATTACCCGATTCATACGAGCATTTTATGACCACTCTCATGTTTGGGAAGTCTATGCTCCGGTGCAACGAGGTTGTGGAAGATATTCAATATCATGTCACGATGAGAAAGAAGGAAGGTGAAGGTGATGGGTATTCCCATAATGAAGGCCTTACGGCGAGAGATGGAGGTGGGAAAAATGGCGGGAGGAACTCCAACCGGGGATTTAATGATGGTAGTAGGTCTAGATCGAGGGGTGTTGGTGGTAAAGGGCGAAAATGCTACAAGTGCCGAGAATGGGGTCATATGATCTGAGAATGTCCTTTGTGGAATGACAAGGTTAAGGGAAAGGTTGATTCCTAGAGGGAAACGATAGCAAGTACGAATTATGAAGATGAACTTGGAGAACTTCTCACAATCTCCAAGGTTAACTCTCTTTCCCAAGATGATTGGATATTAGATTCGGGATTGTCGAATCACATTTGCTCTAAGAGGGAATATTTTGATACTTTCACAAAAAATGGAAAAGGTTCCATGTCTTTGGCTAATGGAGACAAGGTTTTCGTTAAGGGTGTCGGGATGGTGAAACTCAAGATGTTAGATGGGGTGGAATGCACATTGGGTGGTGTGGCCTATGTCCCAAAGTTGCGAAAGAATTTGATATCCATTAGCCATTTGGATTCCAAGGGTTGCCGGGTGTCGGTGGCGGGTGGAGTCTTGAAAGTCACACGCGGTTGTATGGTCCTAGCGAGGGGAGAGGAGAGAGAGGGGTTGTATCGTCTAAATAAAACTTCGAGGAAGATAGGGAAGCGGTGTGCACAAGTGATCGAACGTTCGAGGCATGTCTCGTTTGTGAACAAAGAGGAGACATTGGGTGATAGCTTTCTGAGACTAGACGGTAGTGATGAGATAATACCTACTAGTGGAGGGGATGGATCGAAGTCCCCCTCCGGGTGATGTTGACTCGGTTTAGTTGCACACATGCATTGGCCGATTGGAATCGAGGAGGTGTAGGACTGTGATGGATTCGAAGTGTGTGTAGCTAGTTCAAGGAAGACCGATGAGTTATCGTTTGTGAGCATTGGCAAACGAGAGTCTTTTGTGACAAAGAATTAGTACATCTTTCGAGGGTGAGATTTGGAGGGTGTGAGAGGTGAGGAATTTTTCTTCTCATCTATGGTTATTTCTCAAGGAGGAAGATGGTGTTGATGTGTTTGAATGTTTCGTGTAAAAAGGGTGTATGCTATATCTATTGTGTGGGGGTGTACTCACCGGGTTACATGAGGAGCGAGCTTCACCGTATGGTTACATGGGAAGCATTCAGATGCATGAGACGGAGAGTTCTTAGTTTAGAACTTGGTTCCTCAGCGGGTGGAGTCATTTGGAGTCTTGGAGTGAAGACTTGCGATATCTCACTTCATGGTTGAAGTTTGGGGTGGCTTAGCGTTGGGTGGAGCGTATTGGCTTGCTAGATGTCAGGATGATCTTCGAGCGGATTCGATGTTTGTATTCCGAGTTCGGTTGTATCGTGACGATCTCCTAGGGGAATCGCATTAGCTTAGTAGATGGTGGGACGGTCTTCAAGAGGGTTCAATTTCAGCATTCTAGAGATTGGTTGGATCGTTAGGATCGCCAAGGTGGAGTTTGTTGGTTTTGGCTCTCCTATTTTTTTCAGTTTTGGTTTATTTACAAATTTTCCATTTTGACTCAAATTTATAAATACAAGTGTTATTTCTAGGTTTTGGGGGAGGACAAGTTTGAGAGCTATTTTGAGAGATATCAAAGCTAAAGAGAGATAGAGCTCCCATTTGAGGGATGAGTTCTTGTGAGGTTGTGAATGACTTTCGAAGAGAGATAAATTGTGTGTGTGTGTATAACCTTTGGGTTCCTCCATTTATCTATAGAAAGAAGAAATCCTCCTTGGTGGATGTAGCCCAAATTTGGGTGAACCACGGTATATCGTTGTTATTTTGCTTTGATGATTGCTTGTATGTTTTTATTGTCTCTTCATTGATGCTTGGTTGAATTGATTGGGAGTTTGCACACTAGTTCATTTTGGGACCAAAGTCTTGGGTGTTTTTCGCACACCAAGTGTTTGATAAAATTCCCGAGTGAGTTTTATCGTCTTGGTCGCTAGAGATAGTCTTGATTTAGTGCAACATAATCTATTTTTTGGGCTAAGTCACATGGGTCATTGGGTATTAGAGTCGTCGACAAATTATTTTAATTCTTATGATTATCCACCTCCTCCGAAATAAAAAGCCCTTCTGTTTAAGAAGATTCTATCGGAAACTGCAAATTATCAACTTTCAAAACCATAGATTAGAGTAGAGTAGAGTAGAGACCTAGATGGGAAGTAGTAGTAGAAGTGGTGGAAATTATAGTAACCCATGTCTGACCATGCATCAACCATGGGCTTCTTTGTTAATTCATGGTATCAAACGCATTGAAGGAAGATCTTGGCCTTCTCCCATCAGAGGTATAACAAATTTCATACCTTTACTTTGTATTTATTTTTTGTGTATCTCATGGGAATATTATTGCCCTTAAAGCAGGGTGTATATATTTATATTTTTACTAAAAGTGTAGAATATGTACCACACAAAATACTCAAATATTATTGTTTCATAAAAGAAGTCTTGTTTATATGTTTTACCTGATATCCATCCTTAGTCTATTGTTGATCTCCTTCAGTTTCCTCAAGTTTTCTTGCATTTTATTAACACATCACCAAATACATTAATTAGTCACACAATTGGTATGTGCGAGTGAAAGACATAGATAGATAGATAAATAAATACATAGAGACCTAGTAATGTATGCTCCATAGATCACAACCTAGAGTCTTCGGATACTGATCATAGATCTTTTTCGTTCTGGAGTGCGGAAGAAAGATAAATCATATAAAAAATGTTAAATTTCCAAGTCTATACTAGAGTTTTGTTAAATTTGTTCGAAAATGGACCTGATTGAAACAACTAAGTAAAATGGACCTGATTGAAACAATAATAGTTGTGTCTCCCTTAGGAAGTCTAGTTTTTTAAAATTAAATATCCATGGTGCAAGAGATTGTCAATCACCTAGTCAGTTCCAACATCCACTCAGGTGGGTTAGCTGGACACAAGAAGTGTCTCGAAATGTGTCGACACTTGGGGAGGTTCTTGCGAATATAGCCTACAATGAGGTGTGACACAAACATTCATTCAAAGTTACAAATTCTATTAGATAGTGAAATACACTCCATGCTATCTCGTGTACTCCCTAATACCTATTAGTATACTCCCCTCCCCAATCCGCTGAGGGTGTTCGGGCCGACAAGTTCGAGGCGCAATCGATTATCGATCGATTAGTCACCACATCAACAAGATCCACTCAAGCAGGTTAGCTAGACACATGGATTGTCCCATACTGCGACTACGTCTGCTAAATAAAGATGGGCTTAACACTCCATGTTTGCCCATGTAATCCCCTCCCCAATCCAGATAAGCCTTACCAGAGATTCTAACATGGGCCATCCACGAACAACAAAGAACTATAGTGATATGAGGTTGCCCACAATATCATAGTCGATAGGGATGTTTTTTTACAAGGCACTTTTGGCATTGCCTCTACAAGCTCGTACGCTGTTCTTTCAAGCCTTTCATCCTTAAACGAACAATCAAACAATGGTCGTCAACTGCAGCACGTAGGATCTCCCATATTGCTTGGATTATAGCCTCCGGAGTTGGGGAGGCTATATAAATTTCCCTTCAACAATGTCGCCAACTAGTCCACCCGTCTCTCGCCAGTCCATATAATTCTCTCCCACAATGTTGGTCTTTAAAATTGCAATCACCATCTCTTCATCACATATATCATCTCCACCAAATTTAAATAACTAAATAAATAATTACCAATTCTAGGCTTACATATGATACCAATGTGTTGAAATATTGAGTATACCTAGAATTACAAACAAAATTCATTCATTTAACCCAATAAAATGAAATTACATATTTATATATGTATGTATAAGAGGTATATGGAGCAAACCTACCAATAACAGAAGCTAGGGTTCAGATATGATAAACCTCAGGCTCCTCACCCTCAGGTTTCTCGGTTTAAATGATGTGAACAACTGCCCTGAAGAAGATTGCATTTTCGCCATTGATATTGATAAGATCCAGCAAATAGAGAAAATCAACAAAGAAATTGATAATTAATACACACACACACAGGCACGCACACACACACACACACACATATATATATATACATGGGATTTAAGTTTTTAATAGGTGTTGATGTTTTCGATTTTTAAACCACAAAATCTGACCTGCCAAATGACAATCATTAAAGATGATGTTGTAGAGACCGAAGTTTGTCGAGATTGGGGTTTGAGAGAAGTAGCAGAGTTGGAGCATCCACAATGGTGGAGCAAATGGATAAGAAAAAAGACAAATTTACAAATTGGTAAGCTCACACTGGTGGGTGAGAGATAACAGATTTTGTAAGAGAAATGGTAGCAGTTCTCTAAATTTACTGAACAAGTAGAGAATTTATAAGGACTTCCTACGAACTTCATTTGTTCGTAATAATTCCTATGAACAAATAAAGTTCGTAAGAAATATAAATACTCACTTTTATTATATTTATTGGTTCCTACGAACATCATTAGTTCGTAGGAATATAACTTTACAAGTTATGATTGCCCACCACTGTAAAGATAAGCTCAAGCGAAGGCTAAACTACTTTTGCATTCTCTATAGTTGCCTTTCGTATGAGTCCACCAATATAAATGCTCTTAGAGCGAAAGGAAAGAATTTTGAAACTTTTCGTAAGGGTTAAGTTCTAAGAATGTGACAATCATGTGCCTTAAGATTCTTATATGTGTTAAATTTCTCATTTTGCAACGATGTTGAACACTTATAAATTTTGTAAGTGTTTAAATAGTTGCAAACTTTATAAGTATTCAGACCATTTGCAATTCATTTTTTTATTAGTTGCAATATAGCATATATGGTGCAGTGATTGAAATAGTAAAAACTTGGGGACCCCCTACTTAATCCCAAACGCTTCAACCAAAAAAGGATATGAAGGTAATTTTAACCTTCACTAAGTGAGGGTCAACAAATTGCAAAACCCTATCAAGCATCCATTTTGAGAAGCTAATTTAGGGTAATGTTTAATGTTATGATATTTGCATTATTGGATATACTCATCATAATATTTATCACTTATTATGGAGAAAAACCTTTTGAGCAAAGGTAGGTAATGGTGATCCTTCATGGTATCTACATAGGAATCTGTGCAGCGCGATGGGGATTGGCATGAATTGTGGTCACTGAGGCTAAAACCTTCAGTAAGGAATCTTTAGATAAGTGCCAGCTGTGATCTCTTTTGATCTGTGTACGCATCTGATATTGTGGAGGGAGGGAACCGAAAGAGTCCCATGCCCACTGTTCAAACTGTTGGGTGAGATGAGGAATCATAAGGGCTATGTAATAAACTTTTCTGAAATGATATTGTAACCAAAATTTTGACCGAAAGTGGAGATACCGAACAAGGTGGAGAATTTCTTTCAAAATTTCTGTCAAAATTTTGGTTCCAATAGAAGCACTCTAAACTTTTCTTTATTTCCACTTGACTCATCAATGGTACAATACAGATGAATGGAACAATTTTGTAGAGAGATTGAACTCTTTCAATGAAGAAGAACTTAGAGGGTCAAAGAAAGACAAAGTGCGCCTTTTGGCATCATTCAGAGGTATGGATTTTGTGTATTTCTGCGTGTGTGATTGGGCTACTAAACCTAACCTCCAAGATAATGGTTTTAAATTTTAATGCATTAATTTATCCTTTAAATGGACTAAAACATTATTATATCTAGTAAGAGGCTTGATGTACTACCGTAAATCCTTGGAACTTTAGTACTGGTTGACATCTTGAACTCGAGGTGCAAGTCTCGAGACACATTAAGGCGTAAACCTCAAATTTATTAAAAAAAATATAAAATATTATAGAAAATTCAAATAAATCACGAATATAATGTTAACATAAGAGTAATCACCAAAAAGATCCATATTAATATTATTAACACTAAAACGGTTCTCATATCACAGAGAGAAATTAGTGTATCATCATCAAATATTTAGTTATATAGTATATGTTGTCGATTAATAATATTTACCATCAACATATTCTAAATAATTAATGTCACAAGTCCATCATTATAATTACTTTTTAGTTTGTTCGAACATGAGAAACATCACAAATATTTAACGATGGATCACTATATTACAAAGTGTGTTCAATAGTTAAAATGTGTTACACTTGACTGGGTATTGCACTGGTCACCACTATATATATATATCAAGGTTCTAAAAAGTACGGGGCGTGACAGAGGCATCGAGGCCAAACCTTAAGCCATAGAAGTAAAAAGGCGTAAAAAGGCCTTTAGGCCTTTTTAAATATATTTAAACATTTTTAACTATAACAAGGGTATTGAAAATACTAAAATGGTACATACCTTAAAATATGTCTGAATATATGCAAACTAAAATACAAGTTTTTTTAAATAATAAGAAAAAATAAAAAAATAATAAAAAATGTGCATTTTTTAGAACGAGAGGCAAACAGGTTTGGGATACCATTTGTCTATTGATTGTTTTAAATGAGATATTGGTCTCGTTTTAAAAAAAAGTCTTTAAAATGCGATATAGTATCATTGAAGCGTTTTTATTTTTAAAAAAGTGCGCCTTAAGCCTTTTATCAAGAATAAGGCGTAAGGCAGGGCGAGCTTTTTAGAACACTTATATAGTTGATAACCAATTAAATTATGAGATTTAATTTTGATGAAAACTTGATGATTTGATTCATATTTGGGTTTGAATTTATAAGAGATTAAATTCCTTCATGTAGATAGGATGTCATCCACGAATTTATGATAATTTCCATGTACAAATCTGGGTTTAATTTGGAGATATGATCTTAAATTAAGAACTAGGGTTCTTATTAAATAAATTTGAGGATTTCGTATTAAATTGATGTATGGGGAGGATTTAATTATTCTAGGTTGTTAGAAATCATCTAAATATGTTGGAACATCGATTGGGTTTGCTGTTTGGGTGTTTGGGATTGAACAATAGAGGCTTTAGGGTTGAAAATGGTGGAAAAACGCTGAAATTCTGGGAAGAAGACAAAACAGTAGGTCTTGCACGAAGTCGCATGAATGTCATTCAAGCGAGATAGGCATCTCGCATGAAGTCGCTCGAGCGACACATGGCAGTCGTTCAAACGACATTGCCATCTGGTTCGAACGACAAGGTGAATTTCTGGGAAACTTCTTAGGGGCTGTTTTGGAATTTTCCAGTTTATTCGAGTGAGAGAAATTGACAGTTAACAGATTTGAAATGAGGCAGGTCTACGAGAAAGTATGTGAGTTTTATACTTTAATTAATCCAAAAAGAAGAGTTACTTCGGAAATTACAAAAGAGTTGTGATAATTAAGTAATACTATAAAATACGTAATAATAAGAATAAAATACGTATGGTAAGTATACAAATAGGTTGGGAGAATACTAATAAATTTTAATAGGATGTGTGTATGCCTATTACTTGATATTTTGTCAAGTGCACTAATGAGTGATAACCCGGGGGTGCAAGGTTATGTGGTTAATACACTAAAGGGTGATAACCCGAGGGTGTAATATTTTTATTTAGAGCACTAATGGGTGATAGCCCGGGGGTGCAAGGATATTGTTTTAAGGGTACTAATGGGTGATAACCTGAGGGTACATGATTATTATATTAATAGCACTAATGGGATTTAAACCGGGGGTGCAGGAATTACACACACACACACACACACACACACACACACACACACACATATATATATATATATATATATATATATATATATATATATATATATATATATATATATATATATATATATATATATATGCATAATTGTTAGATATTCTACTAAGAGAAACTAGTAGTTTTGGCAATGAAGACAAATGAATTTAATCTTAAAGAGATAAAGACTTAAATAGTCATATAGTAAACGTGATAGGTAGTAATATGTGACAGGCTACTTATGAAGTATTGTATGGGCAATACGGGAACACTATTGTTAGATGTAAAGAGTGTTAAGTGACTTGAACTAGATAGCTTGGGTAGAGTTACTAGTACTAAATAAAAGATGCGCTAGGAGTGCACAATAGAAGAGAGGTGAGATCTTCACGTGAGAGCACAAATCTAACATGTACATAATACTTGCTTTAAAGTAGTTTTAAATACTTGCGAAACATTTTTTTTACACATCGGGCTCTGACCCGCCTCTTTCATCTCTTTTCTCTCTTGCTATATATATATATATATATATATATATATGTATTATATCAGGCGCATAGCCACCGGGTCACCAGATTTAGAGACTTGGGTCGCTTGGCATGCTGCAGCTGCTGTGGAAGCTATAGGTCTTTGCATTAGATGCTCCTATGTTTCCTCTCAGTTTATCTAGACTTTCCATCTATGGCCTGTGTCACCCATTCCTTAGACATTTTATCAAAGATTGTATTTAGTTTTCTTTCAATTCATTCTAGTTGGATTTAGTTTATTGTGGTTCTTTGGCTTAAGGTTTTGAACTGGAATGTTTAAATCCAGTCATATTTATTTCAGTAAGTGGTTCAGATTTATTATTTATCTTTGTTGATTGGTGAATGGTTTATATTTAAATTCTTGGAATTATTAAATAAAATATTTTTTGGTTACAAATTAAAAAGGAAAAAGTATTTTGGCACCAGCTTGATTTATATTAGGTGATTGTTAAAATTAATGTTTTCGACAGTGATGCTAAGAATGAACCAACCGGATATTCTATTTTAAAATTTTATAAAGGACTAATCACCCGATATTTAATTGGGCGGGTTGTCATAAGTGGTATCAGAGCATCAGGTTCTAGAGTCTTTTAGGATCTGTACAGCTTACTGTGCTTTCAGCTTAGCGTCCTTTGATATAGAGCCTTATCTTTAGGACTGTTGTATTCTTGTTTATGCGATCACATCTTCAGCTATTTGAGATTTTACGATAACTGTGGACTAATAAACTTCTTTCCCATCTCAGATGCCTCCTCGACGTGCACCAAAGGACAGGAATGCCCATCCAGAGCCATAGCCAGCTCCAGCTCGGGGCATGATGAATGCTACAGAAGTTGCTGCCATCGTTGCACAGGCAATAAATGTAGCACTTGCAGTGGTACAGCAGGCACCACCACAGGCACCACTAGTGGCGCCAACACCTGTTCCTATTTTCCCTACTGCATGGGAGAGAGTCAGGGATGCCTTTCAGAAGGCGCATCCTCCAGAGTTCTCAGGCAGTTCTGATGTAGTGTTGGCGAGTCAGTGGAAGAAGGATATACAGAGACACCTTTGTATGTATGAGTGCACCGAGGTACAGAGGCAAGTCTGGGCTACCTTTAAGCTAACAGGGGCAGCCTTACGGTGGTGGGAGTCCACTCCTATTTTAGAGGAGCGGGATTTGATGTCGATTGCCAATTTTTGAGTGCGGTTCGACCATAAGTATTTTCCTTCTGCCGTCAAGACTGAGATGAGGTGAAAACTTTTAGACCTCACCCAGCAAGGGAAGACAGTTGAGGAATATGAGGAGGAGTTCACGCGATTGAATAATATGGTACCTGGTGAGGTGCCTACTAAGGAGAAACGAATCCAGATGTTCATGGATGGTTTGACTTGGAGGATTCGACAGCATCTTCTGGGTAACCTTTCCCTACATTCCTACACAGATGTCCTAAATGCATCATTGTTACATTGTTAGGACAACCGCTTCCATGCTAAGGGAAGCAAGCGGGGAGGAGAGCCCAGCTGGATGGGCAAGACAGGGGGAGGTAGTGCCAGTGGGGCACGATCTGATCAGAGTCAGAGGCAGGGTTCCTAGCAGGGGGATTCTTCTAAGAGGTTTCGTTCAGGATTTTTTAGGCATGGTCACGGGGGCTTCAGACAGGGCCAACAACAGGGAGGACAACAGGGCCATCAGGGCCAAGGTAGGGGTGGTAACGGCCAGTAGGGCCGAGGTTATCAGAGACATAGGGGAGGAAATTTCACCGACAAATGTTATACTTGTGGCAAGACTGGCCATAAGAAGCAGGATTTACCCGATAGGGATAGGGTCCCTCGGTAGCAGGGTGCTCACCAGGAGCCCCAAAGACCCATCTTTCTCACTGCCCTATTAGCTCCAGCACCAGTTCCAGCCTTGCACGCAGCCCCAGTTCAGTAGGGGTAATTATAGTATGAACGTGTCTATAATGTCCACCAGGCAGCAGCACCTCAGGCACCACCCGCAATTGAGGGTACGTTTCCTATACATGGAACTATGGGTCAAGTTTTATTTGATATTGGGGCGTCGCACTGTTTTATATCTACTCATTTTGCATGGGCCTTAGGGTTATTAGTCACGGTAGAGAGTAGAGTGACATGCGTAGACTCACCACTGGGGAATGGGTCTTTGATTTTATTTATATGCCGGGGTGTAAGTATAAAGATTGGTAGCTTGATTTTACCTGCAGACATGATAGTGTTAGATATGCATGAGCACGATGTTATTATTGGCATGGATTGACTCGCGGCGTATAGAGCCATGATAAATTGTTACGGTAGGAGTATTATCTTTGCCATTTCGGGACAGGAGATGTTTTTTGGTGGAGATGCCTCGCCCAGAGGGAGGATCTTCCACCCACTTGTATTACATAGAGGAGGATACCTCTAAGGAGATAATGATTCCCCTGAATTCGATTCCAGCCATTCGTGAGTTTTCGAATGTATTTCAAGAGATACCCGGCCTACCTCCAGTCGAGAGATAGATTTCGTCATAGACTTGATGTTGTTCAGTTGACCGATAGTGCGTGCACCATATCGTATGGCTCCTGCAGAGATGAGGGAGTTACGGGATCAAATAGAGCATCTGTTAGGCCAGGGCTTCATTCATTGGAGTACCTCGCATTGGGGCACTCCGGTGTTATTTGTAAAGAAGAGAGATGGTTCACTGAGGTTATGCGTGGATTACCGGGAGTTGAATAAGGTCACGATACGAAATAAATATCCGTTGCCCTGAATCGATGACCTGTTTGACCAGTTGAGGAGAGCAACCTTCTTTTCGAAGATAGATTTGAGGTCGGGATACCATCAGCTACGGATTAGGGAGCAGGATGTGTCGAAGACTGCTTTCTTGACGAGGTATGGATCCTATGAGTTCAGAGTCATGCCGTTTGGGCTGACAAATGCTCCCACCATATTTATGGACTTGATGAACCGAGTGTTCAGGGAGTTCTTGGATCAGTTTGTCATTGTCTTCATAGATGACATCCTGATTTATTCACACACTGAGGAGGAGCATGTCGAACACTTGAGACAGGTTCTTCAGACCCTACGAGAGCATCAGTTGCATGCCAAGTATGAGAAGTACAGTTTTTGGGGCATGTTGTATCAGAATTGGGGATATCGGTTCACCTGAGCAAAGTATCGACAGTGAGGGAGTGTGGAAAACCCACTATACCGATAGAGGTGCGTAGCTTCTTGGGGCTAGCCGAATACTATAGGAGGTTCATCTGAGGCTTTTCAAAGATAGCGGGTCCATTGACGAATTTGACTCGAAAGAGAGTATTGTGTGTATGGGATGATGCTTGTCAATTGGCTTTTGATGAGTTGAAAGATAAGTTAACGTTGGCGCCAGTTCTTGGTTTGCCCAAGCCAGGAGTAGAGTATCTGGTGTACACTGACGCCTCTTTACGGGGACTCAGAGGAGTACTTCAGCAGGAGGAGCAGGCTATAAATTTTGCCTCCCGCAAGCTTAAGCCTCACGAAAAGAATTACCCCGCCCACGACCTTGAGCTAGCGGCGATCGTATTTGCATTACCGATTTGGAGACATTATTTTTTGGGGGGAAAGTTCCGCTTGTTCACAGACCACAAGTTACTGCAATACTTGTTCACTCAGTGAGAGTTGAACATGCGTCAGCGCAGGTGGCTGGAGTTTGTGAATAATTATCAGTTCGAGATACAATAACATCCAGGGAAGGCTAATGTGGTTGCTGATGCATTAAGCCGTAGGCCGGTAGGTGATGTAGCGAAATTCTGGAGAGCAAAGTGGAAAGAATTGGGACACCAGGATGCGGTATCCCATTCCTTTATGTCTGTTATGTTAGTCACACCCGAGATTGTTACGAGGGTGATACAGGCACAAGCAGCAAATACTTTTTGCCAGGAGAAGATTGCACGGCTCCTAGCTGGGGGTGCTAAGTCCTATTCCGTGAGTTCTAATGGGGGTTTGAGATTTAATGGGAGATTAGTGGTCTCGGAGGGAGAAGACTTACGTCATGTAGTTATGACACAGTCGCACGGATCCAGATTTGTAGTACATCCCGGAAGGGATAAGATGTACCAGGATATGAGGCGGCAGTACTGGTGGAGTGGGATGAAGGACATTACAGAGTTCGTGTCCAAAAGTTCTACCTGCCAGATGGTAAAGGTGGACCATCAGAGACCGCCAGGGTTACTTCAGCCATTGGAGATACCTACGTGGAAATGGGAAAGTATTTCCATGGACTTCATTACTGGGTTTCCTACATCGCAGCGGGGTCACGATTCCATATGGGTTATAATGGATTGATTGACCAAGGTAGCTCATTTTTTGCTAGTACGGACAGACTACACCACGGTCCAGCTTGCACAGTTATTCATTGCCAAGATCGTTAGGCTATATGGGGTGCCCCTAGATATCGTGTCTGATAGAGACAAGATTTTAGTGTTGCGCTTCTGGGAGAGCTTTCAGGAGGCCATGGGTACAGAGTTGAGATTGAGTTCAACTTATCACCCACAGACAGATGGACAAACAGAGCATACCAATTAGATGCTGGAGGATATGCTACGCATGTGTGTCCTTGATTTTGGAGAAGGTTGGGAACCGTATCTTCCACTGGTGGAGTTCGCCTATAATAACTCCTATCAGTTCACGATCGGCATGGACCCATTTGAGGCATTGCATGGCAGGCCATGTAATTCTCCCGCTTGTTGGCTAGAGGTGGGGGACAACAATTTACTCAGACCATAGGTGATTCAGGAGACTTCAGCTAGTATTGAGCTTATCAGGAGTCACATTCGGGTAGCCCAAGACCGACAAAAGAGCTACACCGATGCGAAGCGGTCCTTTCTAGAGTTTAGCGTGGGGGACCAAGTATTACTACGCGGATCTCCTATGAAAGGAGCAATGAGGTTTGGGAAGAAGGGTCAGTTGGATTCGAGGTGCGTGGGACCATTTCCCATTATCGAGGGGATTGGGCTAGTGGCATACAAACTTGGGTTACCAGAACACTTATACCATGTTCATGATGTGTTTCACATATCATCATTGTGGCGGTATCTGCGGGATGACTTGGCCCACCCTCACATAGCGATAGAGGAGATCGATTTGTAGCCCGACAGTTCTTATGAGGAGAGGCCAGTGGCTATCCTAGATTACAGTGAGAGGAGACTAAGGTCAAAAGTAGTTCCACTTGTGCGGGTTCAGTGGCAGCGTCACAATGTGGAGGAGTCCACTTGGGAGCGAGAGGCGGATATGCGTAAGAAATATCCAGATTTATTTGTACCAGGTATGCCTTACTTTCCGAATTTCGGGATAAAATTCCGTTATTAGGGGGAAGTATGTAACACTCCGTATTTTTTAGAACCTAAATAATTATGTGATTAATTATTATTATGGGATTAATTAAATTAATATGCGAGAATTAATTGGTAATTAATTCGAATTTAAAATAATTATTAACTAGCGTGATATTAACGAGAATTATTGAATATTACTGAGTGAATAAGTAATATGGAATTTCTGAATCTGATAAATTATCGAGAGTGAAATATACGACAATTTGGTATTTTAAGTCGGGATACGCGTGTGAGTCCTGTCAGGACTAATTGAATGGAATATAAAAAGTAAACTATTTTAAGGAACTTGTATGGTAATTTCTAGTGCGTCGTTGAGTTTGGGAGGGTCCAAATAGTCAGAAAACACTACCCAGGTATTTTATTTAGACTCCGGGAGGTTTTTAGGCCAAATCGGCATCCCGTAGGGGTAATTTTGTAATTTTGATTTTTGGAGGAATTCAATGGACGAAAATTGGGAGTTATTTTATCACCCACTAGAGGTCCATTAGGTTTGAGAGATATAAAAAGTAAAGAACGGCCACAGGGGTGTGAGGGAGAACAAATTCCAAGAGGGAAGGCCTAATTAGCACCATCTTGCACAACCATCACCACCATCGTGTAGATCGGAACAAGAGGAACACACCCATACCAATAACATCAAGAAATTAGACGACTAATTCAAGGCAAGTGTTTATTACTTGCGTGATTTAGTAATAATTATGTGCATGATTAGAGTAGTTGATAACCCATTAAATTATGAGATTTAATTTTGATGAAAACTTGACGATTTGATTCATATTTGGGTATGAATTTATAAGAGATTAAATTCCTTCATGTAGATAGGATGTCATCCACGAATTTATGATAATTTCCATGTTCAAATCTAGGTTTAATTTGGAGATATGATCTCAAATTAAGAACTAGGGTTCTTGTTAAATAAATTTGAGGATTTTGTATTAAATTGATATATGAGGAGGATTTAATGATTCTAGGTTGTTAGAAATCATCAAAATATGTTGGAACATCGATTGGGTTTGATGCTTGGGTGTTTGGGAATGAACAGTAGAGGTTTTAGGGTTAAAAATGGTGGGAAAATGCTGAAATTCTGGGAAGAAGAAGAAACAGTAGGTCTCACGCGAAGTCGCGCGAAGGTCGTTCAAGCGAGATAGGCATCTCGCGCGAAGTCGCTCGAGCGACACGTGGAAGTCGTTCAAACGACATTGCCATTTGGTTTGAGGAACAAGGTGAATTTCTGGGAAACTTCTTAGGGGAAGTTTTAGAATTTTCCAGTTTATTCGAGTGACAGAAATTACCAGTTAACAAATTTAAAACGAGGCAAGTCTACGAGAAAGTATGTGAGTTTTATACTTTAATTAATCCGGAAAGAAGAGTTACTTCAGAAATTACTAAAGAGTTGTGGTAATTTAGTAATACTATAAAATACGTAATAATGAGAATAAAATACGTATGGTAAGTATACAAATAGGTTGGGAGAATACCTATAAATTTTAATAGGATGTGTGTATGCCTATTACTTGATATTTTGTTAAGTTCACTAATGGGTGATAACCCGGTGGTTAAAGGTTATGTGTTTAATACACTAAAGGATGATAACCCGAGGGTGTAATATTTTTATTTAGCGCACTAATGGGTGATAATCGGGGGGTGCAAGGATATTGTTTTATGGGTACTGATGGGTGATAACCCGGGGGTACATGATTATTATATTAATAGCACTTATGGGATTTAAACCAGGGGTGCATGACTTATATATATATATATATATATATATATATATATATATGAGATATTCTACTAAGAGAAACTAGTAGTTTTGGCAATTAAGACAAATGAATTTAATCTTAAAGAGATAAAGACTTAAATATTCATATAGTAAACGTGATAGGTAGTAATATGTGACAGGCTACTTATGAAGTATTGTATGGGCAATACGGGAACACTATTGTTAGATGTAAAGAGTGTTAAGTGACTTGAACTAGATAGCTTGGGTAGAGTTACTAGTACTAAATAAAAGATGCGCTAGGAGTGCACAATAGAAGAGAGGTGAGATCTTCACGTCACGAATCTAACATGTACATAATACTTGCTTTAAAGCAGTTTTAAATACTTGCAAAACATTTTTTTTACACATAGGGCTCTGACCCGTCTCTTGCATCTCTTTTCTCTCTTGCTATATATATATATGTATTATATCAGGTGCTCAGCCGCAGGGTCACCAGATTTAGAGACTTGGGTCGCGTGGCGTGCTGCAGCTGTTGTGGAAGCTGTAGGTCTTTGCATTAGACGCTCCTTTCTTTCCTCTCAGTTTATCTAGACTTTCCATCTAGGGCCCGTGTCGCCCATTCCTTAGACATTTTATCAATGATTGTATTTAGTTTACTTTCTATTCGTGCTAGTTGGATTTAGTTTACTGTGGTTCTTTGGCTTAAGGTTTTGAACTGGAATGTTTAAATCCAGTCGTATTTATTTCAGTAAGTGATTCAGATTTATTATTTATCTTTGTTGATTGGTGAATGGTTTATATTTAAATTCTTGGACTTATTAAATAAAAGATTTTTTGGTTACAAATTAAAAAGGAAAAAGTATTTTGGCACCAACTTGATTTATATTAGGTGATTGTTAAAGTTAATGTTTTCGACAGTGATGCTAAGAATGAACCAACAGGATATTCTATTTTAAAATTTTATAAAGGACTGATCACCCGATATTTAATTGAGCGGGGTGTCACACGAACTAGTTTAAGCTAAAGAGTAATACAAAGAAAGATAAGTAATTAGTTACTCAGATTTAGAAAGTTGCAAAAGTGAGTATCAATCCTAAACCACCTAGTATATGGGTTGAAAAACCAGTTGCCAAAGGGATTCAGATTTTAGAAAATGTCCAGAAAGGCTAGGAGTTCAAAGATAAAGAGAGGAAGCCAACTATGCTCATATAAGAAATTACAAAACATGGGCTTTCCTCAACATCACTTACAGGTAAGATCATTAACGTCACGAAACAATTGATTAACGGTGAGGAATCAATCATCTCGAGAATGATGGAAGAGGATCACAATGTGGTGGAAAAAATTCCACAAAATGAGGAGGCTGTTTCAATGGATAAAACCTACACCCCTCCTATAATCCAAATCCCAAAAAATAGCTGGAAACCGTTGTGGAAATCAGAGGATGACGTACCTTCATTGGAGACAAATTTTTCAGCATTGATATCAAAGGAATATTTTTGAAATTTCCCCAACCAGCTTACCTAAAAAATTTCTTGTTTCCAAACAATTATACCTCGTCCACCAAACTCTTCAATTGTTCCAACTTCAATCGCGTCTCTTCCTATTGCTTCTAAACCCAATTATAAAAAATGCATTATAGATATTGTCCTTCTAGTATCTAAACCAAATGAAGATTCTATTAGTGGCAAAAAATCCAAACAGAAGAAAAAGAAAAAAAATGGTGACACAGTTGTTTCGTCTAACATTCAAACAAGAGCAAGGGGTATTTCTTCTAAAATATCCCTAAAAAGAAGTCATTCTTTATAAATATCCTTTTTGGAATGTTCACAGAGTTGGAAATAACTCTTCTCTAAGAAGACTCAAAAGGATTATGAGGACGTATGACATTGTCTTGGTAGCTAATCAGGAACCAAAGATTGATGATAACAATCTTCAAGAGTTGTGTCGTAAATTGAAGGTTGATGGGGGTATATCTAATTGTAATAGTAAAATATGGATAATATGGAAATACACTTGTTATTTTACCATCATTAGTGACAAAACTCAAATTTTAGCTATTTCAATCAATCTTCCTCATTTGGGTGGTAGTGCTCTTCTTTCATCAGTTTATGCTAGGTGTGACAAAGAGGACAGAAACGAATTATGGGATGATATAAGTCATCTTGCTTCTTTGAATTTTAGTAATTGGATTTTGGGAGGGGATTTCAATATAATATCTTATCAAGACGAAAAGCAAGGTGGTAATCTGGTGAACCAACAACTATTTTAGAGTTTAACTCCTCCATGTTTCAAGCAGGATTAAAAGAAGTGGCTTATAACGAAGAAAATTTTACATGGTGTAATAACCGTGTTGGTAACGCACGGATTTGGGCCAGATTGGATCGAATCTAGGGAACTGAAAGTTAGTTCAAAGATAATTTTCTTTCCTCTATGGTACAACTAAACCAAGCTAATTCAGACCATGCTATTTTGTTACTCAAGATAAAATATCATAATGATGATAGGCCAAAATAATTCAGAATCCAAAATATGTGGACTACCCATCATTACTTTTTATCGGTGGTTACTAGGGCTTGGAATAACACTGTGGAGACTAGGCTTATGAAATATTTTTCTAGTAAACTGAACTTGGTTAAAAAAACCTTAAAAGCTTAGAAGAAAGAAGAGTTCAACAACATTTTTTTCAGGGTTCAAATTGCTGAAGAGGATCTCATTATCAACGAAGTGATGTATGACCCCAATCCTACCGAGGCTAATAGATAAGCTTAGCATAAAGCCTCAGATATTTTTAATAAAGAACTCAATATTGAGGCAATTTTCTAGAAGCAAAAGGTGAACATTAAGTGGGTACAACATTGTGATCAAAATTCCTCCTATTTTCATTCCCTGGTTAAAAAAAATGCAATTATCTAACCATTCATAAAATTAAAAAAAATGCAAGGTGATTGGTTAGATAAAAAGTTAAAATTGAAAATGAACTCATTGCTCATTTTCGGTCTCTTCTTGGAACTACTTATATTTATAATGACGATTATATTTTTTACAAAATTTTATGCTTTCGGATGTTCCTTCTGAATTAGAAATAAAAAAATGTCATTTGTTCACAAGCAAAAAATAGTGCAGCGGGTCCTGATGGGGTTAATGGGTTATTTTTTCAAAATTGTTGGAATATCATCAAAAATGCTTTAATTTTGTCCATTCAATCTTTTTTTCTTGTAGATGAAAGTCCAATGTGTTGGACTTACACTAATATTGTATTGATTCCTAAAATAGATAACCCATCCGTTTGCAATGATTATAGATCCATTAGTCTTTGCAAATTTTCAAAAAAATCATATAAAATATTCGTGCTAATAGAATTGGGAGTGTCCTACCCAATATTATTTCACCTTCTCAAGAAAGATTTATTAAAGATCAATCAATCTCAGACAACATTTTGCTGGCCCAAGAACATTTAGCATCATTAAATAATCAAGTTCGTGTCGGCAACTTAGTGGTGAAACTTGATATGTCCAAAGCTTATGATCGGCTTTAATGGCAATTTATTCTCAAGGTGCCTAGATCTTTTGGTTTTTATGAAGCTTGTATTGATATGATACGGTAGATAATTTCAAACTGTTAACCATGTGGATTCTTTAAGTCTAATCGTTAAGTGCGCCAACGAGATCCTCTTTCGTCGTCGCTTTTTCTCATTGCTAGTGAAGTTCTTAATCGAAGCATTCAAAACTTGGCATTACGAAAAAGAATCAAACATTTTTCTATCCCAAATGGGTGTTCTCTTATTACCTATCTATCATTTGCAGATGATATTCCTTTCTTCCTTAATATCCACAAAACATCTCTTACCACTTTCATGAATTTTCTTGTTGATTACGAAAAACAATCGGGCCAGCTAGTAAATAAAAGTAAGAGTTGTTTCATAACTCCCTCCAAAAGCAGTCACACGAGATCAACTTAGATTAAAAAAACTATCGGTTTTTAGCAGCAAACGCTTCCAATAAACTACCTGGGAGTTCCATTATTCGTTGGTAGAAAATGTAGAAACTTTTTTAATCCTTTGGCCCTGAAAGCAGCTTCAAAAATTTCGAGATGGAATAGTCAAGTTCTGTCCCATGCTAATCGATCCGTGCTTATAAAGTTTATTCTTCAAACTATTAGGCTGCACATGTTTGTTCACTCAATCCTACAATGGGTCTCATCCAAGAATCAGACAAGGTAAGCGTAAGTTAATTCTAGGGCCAACAAGATGATTCTAATAAGCATGACTGGATTTTGTGGAATAATATATGCTTACCTAAGGGAGAGGGAGGTTTGGACCTTATAGATATTATTAATGTATGCAATGTCTTCACATGTAAGCTCTGGGTAAGTTTTTTGCAAAACAAATCTCTATGGGCTAATTTTATGAACAAGAAGTATAAAAAATTAGCCTGTAATAATTTTAGAGGATCTATAATTTTGGCTAGATTCACTTGGAAACGTATGCAAGGGATTTGGTATCTCTCTAACTCAACTATGGTCATGGAGTCCATTCACTCTTAGGTAGAGAAAGGTTTTGTTTTCAAAGTTGTTTGGGATCTTATTAGGACAAGGGACTGCATTCAATTATCTTATAAAATGATTTGGGATTATCATTTATTCCCCAAAGTCTCTATTTTTATGTGCCATTTACTTCACAAAGGTCTTCCTCTAGAAAAAAATTTGAAAGATATCAAAATTCCTCTCGTTTCCAAATATCGTTGTTGCGTTCGAGGATTTGAAGAAAACAGGGAACATGTATTCAATGTTGGTGAGATTGCCTCTCAAATATGGAAACATTTTGAAGGTTTGATAGGGCTAAAAGTTGTTACTCCATGTCTGAGATCAAGGCTTTTTTTCTGGCTCTCTACCCGAGGAAAAACATTAAATAGATTTTATGTAAGATTATTCATAGCTTAGTTTGTTGGAAAATATGGTGTGCTAGGAATAGTTTGGTTTTTTATAGAAAAAAGATGAATGTTTTGTATATTATTAGGGAGGTGCATGATGAGATTAGGCTCATTTTCAAAGTTAAACCTTATAACTTCCCAATTTCTTGATTTTTAGATCATTCATAGATGACTTTCTATAGCTTGTTAGCTTTCGGAGAAGGGTTCTTCTTCTCCAATCTCAATAAAATTTGCACATTCCTGAAAAAAAGGGTCATTGGATCAAAACAAAACAAATTGACTATGAAAGGGGAAAAGAGCCAGGACACCACCATAATCCGCATCAATAGATTATACACAATATGATCTATTGATGTATCAGATTGTCCAAACATGTAGGACATAAGAAGGAGGAACATTAGCTCTATTATCTTAAGAAATTGGCTCTGAGAATAGAGTCTGTAGTTTTTTACAAACATAACTTGAGAAACTACAAACCCTCACCCTGTAAGATTATATTTTCATCATTGTGCAGTAGAGGTCCTCTAAACTATTGAGCCTTTGGGCCAAGTGAAAATCTGCAAAACAAGATAGATAATTATAAATAAATTGTAATTATATAGTTAATTACAACATGTGCACCTTTTTCCAAGACAATCTCTGTGACCATTAGAATGACTAGGCACATCCTAATCGGGATACCATATTGGGAGGGAGGTTTGTATTTAGAATTTTCTTTTTATGCAATATAGTCATCAAATTCAATATGTTTCCACTCCCATTAAGAGTGACATAAATTTTTCCATCCATGAAAACAAGGATCATTAGCACAATGACCTGCCACAAGAAATATGGAAAAGCATTAGGATACTATAAAATAAAATACTCAAGAACATGCAAAGAAAAACTAGTTTTTTTATGACATACCTAGTTCTTTACATAAAATCCTATTGTCTGACATCATTCAAAAGAAATTAAACACATCACATGACAAACCAGTTTTTGATTTTTATCAGTGCCCTTTATAGCAATGCCCAACAAACAATGTCATTTGATGTCTGTAGACTTGGGAACATGTTTGATTTCTTTTGAATAGTGTCATGTTATTTCACGACAATAGGATTTTATGTAAATAACTAGGTATGTTATGAAAATTTATTGTCTTTGTAAGTCGTGGAGTTGTTCCTTTCATAGTTGTTCAATATTTCTTGTGGCGGGTAATTGTGCTAGTGATCTTTGTTTAATTTGTGGACAACTTTATATAACTCTTAATGGTTGAGAAAATGTATTTAATTGGATAACTACACTGCCTGATAATAAATTTCTTCAAACAACCCATCCTCCGAATCCAATATCGAGTTTGGGTTGTGTCTAGCCTTTCAAATCGTTATAGAGGTTGGATTGGGGAAATGTGTGAATGTCGTAATTACTGACATAATTACAATGCATTAAAAATAAATCAATTTTTCATATTTTCATTTGGCACAATGACTCATTGTTTTGGAACAACACCACACACACACACACACACACATATATATATATATATATATATATATATATATATATATATATATATATATTATCCTTCAACTGCACTGTGAACTGATATTAATAAGCAAGAGAAGCATATTGAGACTTTCAAAAGATTAGGTTTTCCTAATCGTATGTTTTGAGCCGTGGCATGACAACCTCCGCCCCGCAACAACACTATGACCAATCCATTTAGTTTTTGTAACACCTTTTAGTTTTGTAAAATTTTGACAGATTGCCAAAGGGGGCGTTGGAAGTAGGTGTTCTTTTGCCCATGGAGGTAGATCGTGACTATCCTTGTTGGCACAATCATAAACAAAATTATGAAGAACTTGAGATCTATCGCGTGCAACATGCACCATAGTCTTGACATGCTCAATGCCGCCAAGGTCACCTGCTTCAGATTTGAAACATAAATTTCGAAATAAATAAATAAAACAACTACCCAAACACATCATAACTTTTACCTAAAGATGAAAATGTAACATCATACAAAACTTTGAACATTTACACTCCATATATCATCTTACAGAACCAAAAATTTCCTGATAATTAAGATTTTCTTAATGGTGCGTTTATCTACAAAATTGAAAAAAGTTGAAAAGTAGTTCATTTATATAAAACTGTTATCTGTTTTTATATAAAACTGTTTTTATATATAACTTATATATATATATAGCTGTTATATATATGTATGTATATATGTATGTAAAACTGTTATATATATATATAGTCTTACATATAGTTACTAAATATATATATTATATATATTTAGTAACTATATGTAAGTTATATATATATATTTAGTAACTATATGTAAGACTATATATATATATATATATATATAATATTATATATAAATATATATTTATTACATTATATATATACACATTCGGGTCGGGTCCTTATCGGATCAGAGTCATGTATATCCAGATCCGGTCCATTAACTAATCGGGTAATCGGGTAATCGGATAATCGGATCTATAAAATTTGCTCAGATTCGTTAATTCAGGTCGGGTCCGGATTCAGACCCGGTCCATTGACAGCCTTGTCGGTATCGCTTTGTTTAATTGTATATATGGAAGATATATACAAACAAATAAAACACTATCGATACTATCACTCAGTGTGTATAAC
This sequence comes from Sambucus nigra, assembly GCA_949130495.1. Lineage (NCBI taxonomy): Eukaryota > Viridiplantae > Streptophyta > Magnoliopsida > Dipsacales > Adoxaceae > Sambucus > Sambucus nigra. Next base: position 775,515 of record CASBWL010000063.1, read on the forward strand.
ATTTTCCTTAAAAATAAAGATACTTTTTTTTGTTGATCTTCAGGTTACAACTTTAAAGTTTTACACTAAAATGGATAAAGTGAAATAGACAACATTATTGCTTGAACACAAAAATGGTATTTGGAGTGGGAGGACATTATATCTAGATTAGGTCTTTTTTTGCAAGAAAATAAATTAATCTTTTTTTCCCGATATATATATATATATATAGGCTCCCACTATTCCCACTCCTTAATAAGTTTCCCCCACTCCACTTTTGTATTAAAAGACCCTAATATCCTCAAAGCTCATTATTTCTTTTTCATTGATCCAAAACTCAGTTGTAAAAATTAAAAATTATTTTTATTATATAAAAAAACTGTT
>CASBWL010000064.1:2500-5000 GCA_949130495.1 Sambucus nigra
CCTAGAAACAAGGAATTTTTCGGTCGGACGATGCCCAGAAACAAGGCAAGGTCGGTCGAGTTATGCCTAGAAACAAGCAATGTCGGTCGGATGATGCCTAGAAATAAGGTAAAGTCATTTGGGTGATGCCCAAAAATGGGCAAAGTCGGTCGCCCGATGCAAGGCAATGTCGTTCAGCCGACGATACAGTCGGTCGACCGGCGCCCAACAAGGAAATCCATCCGAGGAAGGAACCTCGCGTGCACGAGAAAACTCGACCCATGTTGCCAAGGTAATACCCAAACCACCCAACAAGTATTTAGGGTGATGCATAGAACCAAGGCAATGTCGGCCCAAAATGGGCAAAGTCGGTCGGCCGACCAAAAATAGCAGGACAATGTCGGTCGACCGACGAAAAACAGTACCGGGAAGGAACCTCACGCTACCGAGAAAACTCGGTCACGCTACCGGGAAAACCCGGAGAGGAACCTCAGGCTACCGAGAAAACTCGGTCACGCTACCGGGAAAACCCGGAGAGGAACCTCGGGCTACCGAGAAAACTCGGTCACGCTACCTGGAAAACCAGGTAAGGAACCTCGCGCGTCGGTCAACCGACGAAAAACTCGATCACGATACCGAGAGAACCCGGTAAGGAACCTCGCGCGCACGGGAAACCTCGATCACAGCCCGGCAGCACCCGGTAAGGAACCTCGCGCGTCGGTCGACCGACGAAAAAATCGGTCGACCGACATTTTTTTTCAAAGTTTTTCCAAATGCCTAGGCAAGCTTCCCAGACCTTCCCAACAACATATTATGACTTCCCATGGACGCCCTCAAACTTTGGCAAAGGGAATACCCGAGTACTCATCTTATTGCAGTTGATGTCTACTGCTACCACTTTGAAAATTTCGTTAAGATGTTATATGAGGGGGGGTGAGTCCAGAGCAGCAGAGGTTCGAATTTTTTAGCATGACCGATGACCGCTACCGACGCATGACCGATGCATAAAAACACCCCAAAACAAGTCCACTAAGCCCCGATGACCCAAAAAAGTCCCGAAAAAAGGGTCGCCAAGAGCTGCCCGACCGTCGGCCGACCGACAAAAAACGTCGGTCGACCGTTTCCAGGGCAGAACGAAAACGTTGTCCAAATGTTGCCTGAAAGTCATTCCAATGATGACTACATACAAGGCAACGTCCGCAAGTAACTGAGGTCCCTAGATATGCCCGATACTAGGGGTCACCGAAAGTCGCCCGATCGTCGGCCGACCGACACGGCACGTCGGTCGACCGTTTCCAGCGCATAATGAAAACGGTGCCCAAATGTTGCCTGATGAAAGTCATTCGAGCAAACATGGAACACCTAGGCAAGGTACCCAATGGCCAAATGTTCCTAGAAATGTCCGATAGAGAATGGGTCACCAAAAGTCGACCGACCGGCGTGGCACACCGGCTGACCGTTTTCAGTGCAGAACGGAACTGTGCACAGATGTTGCCTGAAAGTCATTTGAATGATGCCTAGAAACAAGGCAACGTCCCTAGATATGCCCGATACAAGGGGTCGCCAAAAGCGAAACATGCTGTCGGCCGACCGACACGGCACGTCGGTCGACCGTTTTGAGCGCACGTCGAAAATGTGCCCAAATGTTGCCTGAATGCCCATGCAAGTTGGAACCCGATTGGGTATCATGGCAAGGCAACCCAATGTCGAAAGAAATAGTGGCGCCAACCTGGGATGCCCAACCCAAGATGCAGGTTGGCACCCACAAAAGTCCCGACACGATAAGGATACAACCTCACGCGATGCCTAGCAACAATGAAATACATTAAAGGTGATGCCTAAGCGACCCAAGAAATTGGTCGATCTATTCCCATGCACGTCCAGGTGACTCCCAAAATATATAGGCAAAGTCGGTCAGGTCGTGCATAAACCAGGCAATTTCGGTCGGGTGATGCCGAAAAATAACCGAACCTCACGTGATGCCCACCGATACCAGTGAACCAAGACAATGTCGTCGAGGTAATGCTTGGAAAACAGGCATACAACCTCACGCGATGCCTGACGTTGGGTGACCTTTCCCAGTGCAAGGAAATTTTTCGAACTTATCGCAGTTCATGTCTACTGCTACCACTTTGGAATTTTTGTTAAGATGTTATATAGAGGGGGGTGATGTTCCTAGCCAACCTCCCCTTCCTTCGGGAAGGGTCGGGGAACGAGCGCCTAGGCGTTCCCAGGAATACGGGGGAAATCACACAGTGGGATTTGCATTCGATCTTCGTGAAGCTTCGGAATCACGAAGATGGGATGGTTATCCGACTGTGTGATTACCCTCGTGGGGAGATGCGATGTCCTGGCATCCCCCCGAAAGGATGGGGGAGATTTAACGTTCTAATTGCTTTGGGGTGAGATACGTTCATGTGATCTGAGATTACATGTTCTAATCACTCTGGGGTAGAAATGACCGGGCGATCTCCCTTGTCATGTCCCTCAGAATGATGCATGGGCATCAGGCAAGTGTTGC
>CASBWL010000064.1:35000-37500 GCA_949130495.1 Sambucus nigra
GAGTTATGCCTAGAAACAAGCAATGTCGGTCGGATGATGCCTAGAAATAAGGTAAAGTCATTTGGGTGATGCCCAAAAATGGGCAAAGTCGGTCGCCCGATGCAAGGCAATGTCGTTCAGCCGACGATACAGTCGGTCGACCGGCGCCCAACAAGGAAATCCATCCGAGGAAGGAACCTCGCGTGCACGAGAAAACTCGACCCATGTTGCCAAGGTAATACCCAAACCACCCAACAAGTATTTAGGGTGATGCATAGAACCAAGGCAATGTCGGCCCAAAATGGGCAAAGTCGGTCGGCCGACCAAAAATAGCAGGACAATGTCGGTCGACCGACGAAAAACAGTACCGGGAAGGAACCTCACGCTACCGAGAAAACTCGGTCACGCTACCGGGAAAACCCGGAGAGGAACCTCAGGCTACCGAGAAAACTCGGTCACGCTACCGGGAAAACCCGGAGAGGAACCTCGGGCTACCGAGAAAACTCGGTCACGCTACCTGGAAAACCAGGTAAGGAACCTCGCGCGTCGGTCAACCGACGAAAAACTCGATCACGATACCGAGAGAACCCGGTAAGGAACCTCGCGCGCACGGGAAACCTCGATCACAGCCCGGCAGCACCCGGTAAGGAACCTCGCGCGTCGGTCGACCGACGAAAAAATCGGTCGACCGACATTTTTTTTCAAAGTTTTTCCAAATGCCTAGGCAAGCTTCCCAGACCTTCCCAACAACATATTATGACTTCCCATGGACGCCCTCAAACTTTGGCAAAGGGAATACCCGAGTACTCATCTTATTGCAGTTGATGTCTACTGCTACCACTTTGAAAATTTCGTTAAGATGTTATATGAGGGGGGGTGAGTCCAGAGCAGCAGAGGTTCGAATTTTTTAGCATGACCGATGACCGCTACCGACGCATGACCGATGCATAAAAACACCCCAAAACAAGTCCACTAAGCCCCGATGACCCAAAAAAGTCCCGAAAAAAGGGTCGCCAAGAGCTGCCCGACCGTCGGCCGACCGACAAAAAACGTCGGTCGACCGTTTCCAGGGCAGAACGAAAACGTTGTCCAAATGTTGCCTGAAAGTCATTCCAATGATGACTACATACAAGGCAACGTCCGCAAGTAACTGAGGTCCCTAGATATGCCCGATACTAGGGGTCACCGAAAGTCGCCCGATCGTCGGCCGACCGACACGGCACGTCGGTCGACCGTTTCCAGCGCATAATGAAAACGGTGCCCAAATGTTGCCTGATGAAAGTCATTCGAGCAAACATGGAACACCTAGGCAAGGTACCCAATGGCCAAATGTTCCTAGAAATGTCCGATAGAGAATGGGTCACCAAAAGTCGACCGACCGGCGTGGCACACCGGCTGACCGTTTTCAGTGCAGAACGGAACTGTGCACAGATGTTGCCTGAAAGTCATTTGAATGATGCCTAGAAACAAGGCAACGTCCCTAGATATGCCCGATACAAGGGGTCGCCAAAAGCGAAACATGCTGTCGGCCGACCGACACGGCACGTCGGTCGACCGTTTTGAGCGCACGTCGAAAATGTGCCCAAATGTTGCCTGAATGCCCATGCAAGTTGGAACCCGATTGGGTATCATGGCAAGGCAACCCAATGTCGAAAGAAATAGTGGCGCCAACCTGGGATGCCCAACCCAAGATGCAGGTTGGCACCCACAAAAGTCCCGACACGATAAGGATACAACCTCACGCGATGCCTAGCAACAATGAAATACATTAAAGGTGATGCCTAAGCGACCCAAGAAATTGGTCGATCTATTCCCATGCACGTCCAGGTGACTCCCAAAATATATAGGCAAAGTCGGTCAGGTCGTGCATAAACCAGGCAATTTCGGTCGGGTGATGCCGAAAAATAACCGAACCTCACGTGATGCCCACCGATACCAGTGAACCAAGACAATGTCGTCGAGGTAATGCTTGGAAAACAGGCATACAACCTCACGCGATGCCTGACGTTGGGTGACCTTTCCCAGTGCAAGGAAATTTTTCGAACTTATCGCAGTTCATGTCTACTGCTACCACTTTGGAATTTTTGTTAAGATGTTATATAGAGGGGGGTGATGTTCCTAGCCAACCTCCCCTTCCTTCGGGAAGGGTCGGGGAACGAGCGCCTAGGCGTTCCCAGGAATACGGGGGAAATCACACAGTGGGATTTGCATTCGATCTTCGTGAAGCTTCGGAATCACGAAGATGGGATGGTTATCCGATTGTGTGATTACCCTCGTGGGGAGATGCGATGTCCTGGCATCCCCCCGAAAGGATGGGGGAGATTTAACGTTCTAATTGCTTTGGGGTGAGATACGTTCATGTGATCTGAGATTACATGTTCTAATCACTCTGGGGTAGAAATGACCGGGCGATCTCCCTTGTCATGTCCCTCAGAATGATGCATGGGCATCAGGCAAGTGTTGCTCCTCGCTTGCCTGTCCATCCTCCCACCTTGTAATCCCTTGTGTTCTAGTGAACGAA
>CASBWL010000064.1:45000-47500 GCA_949130495.1 Sambucus nigra
AACCAAGGCAAAGTCGGCTCAAAATGGGCAAAGTCGGTCGGCCGACGAAAAACGAGGCAATGTCGGTCGACCGACGTCGATCGACCGACGCCCAGTACCGGGAAGGAACCTCACGCTACCGAGAAAACTCGACCCATGTTGCCAAGGTAATACCCAAACCACCCAACAATTATTTAGGGTGATGCATAAAACCAAGGCAAAGTCGGTCGGCCGACGAAAAATAGCGAGGCAATGTCGGTCGGCCGACGTCGGTCGACCGACGCCCAGTACCGGGAAGGAACCTGACGCTACCGAGAAAACTCGGTCATGCTACCGGGAGAGAACCTAATGCGCACGAGAAAACTCGGTCACACTATCGGGAAAACCAGGTAAGTAACCTCGCGCGGACGAGAAACCTCGATCACTGCCCGACAGCACCCGGTAAGGAACCTCGCGCGTCGGTCAACCGACGAAAAAATCGGTCGACCTAGCAGCAAGGCAATGTCGACAGGGTGATGCCCGGGAACAAGGCAACTGTCGGTCTGGTGATGCCTGGAAACAAGACAATGTCGGCAAGGTGATGCCTCGAAATGGGCAAAGTGATACCCAACAAGGCGATGCCTAGCAACAAGGTGATACCCAAAAATGGGCAAAGTCGGTCCGCCGATGCAAGGCAATGTCGGTCGACCGACGCCCAACAAGGAAATACATTCAAGTAAGGAACGTCACCCGCACGAGACAACTAGGCGCGCTCCTGCGAGTGAACCTCGTGCTCTCGGGTGATGCCTAGAAACAAGGAATTTTTCGGTCGGACGATGCCCAGAAACAAGGCAAGGTCGGTCGAGTTATGCCTAGAAACAAGCAATGTCGGTCGGATGATGCCTAGAAATAAGGTAAAGTCATTTGGGTGATGCCCAAAAATGGGCAAAGTCGGTCGCCCGATGCAAGGCAATGTCGTTCAGCCGACGATACAGTCGGTCGACCGGCGCCCAACAAGGAAATCCATCCGAGGAAGGAACCTCGCGTGCACGAGAAAACTCGACCCATGTTGCCAAGGTAATACCCAAACCACCCAACAAGTATTTAGGGTGATGCATAGAACCAAGGCAATGTCGGCCCAAAATGGGCAAAGTCGGTCGGCCGACCAAAAATAGCAGGACAATGTCGGTCGACCGACGAAAAACAGTACCGGGAAGGAACCTCACGCTACCGAGAAAACTCGGTCACGCTACCGGGAAAACCCGGAGAGGAACCTCAGGCTACCGAGAAAACTCGGTCACGCTACCGGGAAAACCCGGAGAGGAACCTCGGGCTACCGAGAAAACTCGGTCACGCTACCTGGAAAACCAGGTAAGGAACCTCGCGCGTCGGTCAACCGACGAAAAACTCGATCACGATACCGAGAGAACCCGGTAAGGAACCTCGCGCGCACGGGAAACCTCGATCACAGCCCGGCAGCACCCGGTAAGGAACCTCGCGCGTCGGTCGACCGACGAAAAAATCGGTCGACCGACATTTTTTTTCAAAGTTTTTCCAAATGCCTAGGCAAGCTTCCCAGACCTTCCCAACAACATATTATGACTTCCCATGGACGCCCTCAAACTTTGGCAAAGGGAATACCCGAGTACTCATCTTATTGCAGTTGATGTCTACTGCTACCACTTTGAAAATTTCGTTAAGATGTTATATGAGGGGGGGTGAGTCCAGAGCAGCAGAGGTTCGAATTTTTTAGCATGACCGATGACCGCTACCGACGCATGACCGATGCATAAAAACACCCCAAAACAAGTCCACTAAGCCCCGATGACCCAAAAAAGTCCCGAAAAAAGGGTCGCCAAGAGCTGCCCGACCGTCGGCCGACCGACAAAAAACGTCGGTCGACCGTTTCCAGGGCAGAACGAAAACGTTGTCCAAATGTTGCCTGAAAGTCATTCCAATGATGACTACATACAAGGCAACGTCCGCAAGTAACTGAGGTCCCTAGATATGCCCGATACTAGGGGTCACCGAAAGTCGCCCGATCGTCGGCCGACCGACACGGCACGTCGGTCGACCGTTTCCAGCGCATAATGAAAACGGTGCCCAAATGTTGCCTGATGAAAGTCATTCGAGCAAACATGGAACACCTAGGCAAGGTACCCAATGGCCAAATGTTCCTAGAAATGTCCGATAGAGAATGGGTCACCAAAAGTCGACCGACCGGCGTGGCACACCGGCTGACCGTTTTCAGTGCAGAACGGAACTGTGCACAGATGTTGCCTGAAAGTCATTTGAATGATGCCTAGAAACAAGGCAACGTCCCTAGATATGCCCGATACAAGGGGTCGCCAAAAGCGAAACATGCTGTCGGCCGACCGACACGGCACGTCGGTCGACCGTTTTGAGCGCACGTCGAAAATGTGCCCAAATGTTGCCTGAATGCCCATGCAAGTTGGAACCCGATTGGGTATCATGGCAAGGCAACCCAATGTCGAAAGAAATAGTGGCGCCAACCTGGGATGCCCAACCCAAGATGCAGGTT
>CASBWL010000064.1:67500-70000 GCA_949130495.1 Sambucus nigra
TGCCTAGAAATAAGGTAAAGTCATTTGGGTGATGCCCAAAAATGGGCAAAGTCGGTCGCCCGATGCAAGGCAATGTCGTTCAGCCGACGATACAGTCGGTCGACCGGCGCCCAACAAGGAAATCCATCCGAGGAAGGAACCTCGCGTGCACGAGAAAACTCGACCCATGTTGCCAAGGTAATACCCAAACCACCCAACAAGTATTTAGGGTGATGCATAGAACCAAGGCAATGTCGGCCCAAAATGGGCAAAGTCGGTCGGCCGACCAAAAATAGCAGGACAATGTCGGTCGACCGACGAAAAACAGTACCGGGAAGGAACCTCACGCTACCGAGAAAACTCGGTCACGCTACCGGGAAAACCCGGAGAGGAACCTCAGGCTACCGAGAAAACTCGGTCACGCTACCGGGAAAACCCGGAGAGGAACCTCGGGCTACCGAGAAAACTCGGTCACGCTACCTGGAAAACCAGGTAAGGAACCTCGCGCGTCGGTCAACCGACGAAAAACTCGATCACGATACCGAGAGAACCCGGTAAGGAACCTCGCGCGCACGGGAAACCTCGATCACAGCCCGGCAGCACCCGGTAAGGAACCTCGCGCGTCGGTCGACCGACGAAAAAATCGGTCGACCGACATTTTTTTTCAAAGTTTTTCCAAATGCCTAGGCAAGCTTCCCAGACCTTCCCAACAACATATTATGACTTCCCATGGACGCCCTCAAACTTTGGCAAAGGGAATACCCGAGTACTCATCTTATTGCAGTTGATGTCTACTGCTACCACTTTGAAAATTTCGTTAAGATGTTATATGAGGGGGGGTGAGTCCAGAGCAGCAGAGGTTCGAATTTTTTAGCATGACCGATGACCGCTACCGACGCATGACCGATGCATAAAAACACCCCAAAACAAGTCCACTAAGCCCCGATGACCCAAAAAAAGTCCCGAAAAAAGGGTCGCCAAGAGCTGCCCGACCGTCGGCCGACCGACAAAAAACGTCGGTCGACCGTTTCCAGGGCAGAACGAAAACGTTGTCCAAATGTTGCCTGAAAGTCATTCCAATGATGACTACATACAAGGCAACGTCCGCAAGTAACTGAGGTCCCTAGATATGCCCGATACTAGGGGTCACCGAAAGTCGCCCGATCGTCGGCCGACCGACACGGCACGTCGGTCGACCGTTTCCAGCGCATAATGAAAACGGTGCCCAAATGTTGCCTGATGAAAGTCATTCGAGCAAACATGGAACACCTAGGCAAGGTACCCAATGGCCAAATGTTCCTAGAAATGTCCGATAGAGAATGGGTCACCAAAAGTCGACCGACCGGCGTGGCACACCGGCTGACCGTTTTCAGTGCAGAACGGAACTGTGCACAGATGTTGCCTGAAAGTCATTTGAATGATGCCTAGAAACAAGGCAACGTCCCTAGATATGCCCGATACAAGGGGTCGCCAAAAGCGAAACATGCTGTCGGCCGACCGACACGGCACGTCGGTCGACCGTTTTGAGCGCACGTCGAAAATGTGCCCAAATGTTGCCTGAATGCCCATGCAAGTTGGAACCCGATTGGGTATCATGGCAAGGCAACCCAATGTCGAAAGAAATAGTGGCGCCAACCTGGGATGCCCAACCCAAGATGCAGGTTGGCACCCACAAAAGTCCCGACACGATAAGGATACAACCTCACGCGATGCCTAGCAACAATGAAATACATTAAAGGTGATGCCTAAGCGACCCAAGAAATTGGTCGATCTATTCCCATGCACGTCCAGGTGACTCCCAAAATATATAGGCAAAGTCGGTCTGGTCGTGCATAAACCAGGCAATTTCGGTCGGGTGATGCCGAAAAATAACCGAACCTCACGTGATGCCCACCGATACCAGTGAACCAAGACAATGTCGTCGAGGTAATGCTTGGAAAACAGGCATACAACCTCACGCGATGCCTGACGTTGGGTGACCTTTCCCAGTGCAAGGAAATTTTTCGAACTTATCGCAGTTCATGTCTACTGCTACCACTTTGGAATTTTTGTTAAGATGTTATATAGAGGGGGGTGATGTTCCTAGCCAACCTCCCCTTCCTTCGGGAAGGGTCGGGGAACGAGCGCCTAGGCGTTCCCAGGAATACGGGGGAAATCACACAGTGGGATTTGCATTCGATCTTCGTGAAGCTTCGGAATCACGAAGATGGGATGGTTATCCGACTGTGTGATTACCCTCGTGGGGAGATGCGATGTCCTGGCATCCCCCCGAAAGGATGGGGGAGATTTAACGTTCTAATTGCTTTGGGGTGAGATACGTTCATGTGATCTGAGATTACATGTTCTAATCACTCTGGGGTAGAAATGACCGGGCGATCTCCCTTGTCATGTCCCTCAGAATGATGCATGGGCATCAGGCAAGTGTTGCTCCTCGCTTGCCTGTCCATCCTCCCACCTTGTAATCCCTTGTGTTCTAGTGAACGAAGAACGTGGCATGTAGAGGTACTTTGTTCTGCGCGCA
>CASBWL010000064.1:77500-80000 GCA_949130495.1 Sambucus nigra
GTCGGCCGACGAAAAACGAGGCAATGTCGGTCGACCGACGTCGATCGATCGACCGACGCCCAGTACCGGGAAGGAACCTCACGCTACCGAGAAAACTCGACCCATGTTGCCAAGGTAATACCCAAACCACCCAACAATTATTTAGGGTGATGCATAAAACCAAGGCAAAGTCGGTCGGCCGACGAAAAATAGCGAGGCAATGTCGGTCGGCCGACGTCGGTCGACCGACGCCCAGTACCGGGAAGGAACCTGACGCTACCGAGAAAACTCGGTCATGCTACCGGGAGAGAACCTAATGCGCACGAGAAAACTCGGTCACACTATCGGGAAAACCAGGTAAGTAACCTCGCGCGGACGAGAAACCTCGATCACTGCCCGACAGCACCCGGTAAGGAACCTCGCGCGTCGGTCAACCGACGAAAAAATCGGTCGACCTAGCAGCAAGGCAATGTCGACAGGGTGATGCCCGGGAACAAGGCAACTGTCGGTCTGGTGATGCCTGGAAACAAGACAATGTCGGCAAGGTGATGCCTCGAAATGGGCAAAGTGATACCCAACAAGGCGATGCCTAGCAACAAGGTGATACCCAAAAATGGGCAAAGTCGGTCCGCCGATGCAAGGCAATGTCGGTCGACCGACGCCCAACAAGGAAATACATTCAAGTAAGGAACGTCACCCGCACGAGACAACTAGGCGCGCTCCTGCGAGTGAACCTCGTGCTCTCGGGTGATGCCTAGAAACAAGGAATTTTTCGGTCGGACGATGCCCAGAAACAAGGCAAGGTCGGTCGAGTTATGCCTAGAAACAAGCAATGTCGGTCGGATGATGCCTAGAAATAAGGTAAAGTCATTTGGGTGATGCCCAAAAATGGGCAAAGTCGGTCGCCCGATGCAAGGCAATGTCGTTCAGCCGACGATACAGTCGGTCGACCGGCGCCCAACAAGGAAATCCATCCGAGGAAGGAACCTCGCGTGCACGAGAAAACTCGACCCATGTTGCCAAGGTAATACCCAAACCACCCAACAAGTATTTAGGGTGATGCATAGAACCAAGGCAATGTCGGCCCAAAATGGGCAAAGTCGGTCGGCCGACCAAAAATAGCAGGACAATGTCGGTCGACCGACGAAAAACAGTACCGGGAAGGAACCTCACGCTACCGAGAAAACTCGGTCACGCTACCGGGAAAACCCGGAGAGGAACCTCAGGCTACCGAGAAAACTCGGTCACGCTACCGGGAAAACCCGGAGAGGAACCTCGGGCTACCGAGAAAACTCGGTCACGCTACCTGGAAAACCAGGTAAGGAACCTCGCGCGTCGGTCAACCGACGAAAAACTCGATCACGATACCGAGAGAACCCGGTAAGGAACCTCGCGCGCACGGGAAACCTCGATCACAGCCCGGCAGCACCCGGTAAGGAACCTCGCGCGTCGGTCGACCGACGAAAAAATCGGTCGACCGACATTTTTTTTCAAAGTTTTTCCAAATGCCTAGGCAAGCTTCCCAGACCTTCCCAACAACATATTATGACTTCCCATGGACGCCCTCAAACTTTGGCAAAGGGAATACCCGAGTACTCATCTTATTGCAGTTGATGTCTACTGCTACCACTTTGAAAATTTCGTTAAGATGTTATATGAGGGGGGGTGAGTCCAGAGCAGCAGAGGTTCGAATTTTTTAGCATGACCGATGACCGCTACCGACGCATGACCGATGCATAAAAACACCCCAAAACAAGTCCACTAAGCCCCGATGACCCAAAAAAGTCCCGAAAAAAGGGTCGCCAAGAGCTGCCCGACCGTCGGCCGACCGACAAAAAACGTCGGTCGACCGTTTCCAGGGCAGAACGAAAACGTTGTCCAAATGTTGCCTGAAAGTCATTCCAATGATGACTACATACAAGGCAACGTCCGCAAGTAACTGAGGTCCCTAGATATGCCCGATACTAGGGGTCACCGAAAGTCGCCCGATCGTCGGCCGACCGACACGGCACGTCGGTCGACCGTTTCCAGCGCATAATGAAAACGGTGCCCAAATGTTGCCTGATGAAAGTCATTCGAGCAAACATGGAACACCTAGGCAAGGTACCCAATGGCCAAATGTTCCTAGAAATGTCCGATAGAGAATGGGTCACCAAAAGTCGACCGACCGGCGTGGCACACCGGCTGACCGTTTTCAGTGCAGAACGGAACTGTGCACAGATGTTGCCTGAAAGTCATTTGAATGATGCCTAGAAACAAGGCAACGTCCCTAGATATGCCCGATACAAGGGGTCGCCAAAAGCGAAACATGCTGTCGGCCGACCGACACGGCACGTCGGTCGACCGTTTTGAGCGCACGTCGAAAATGTGCCCAAATGTTGCCTGAATGCCCATGCAAGTTGGAACCCGATTGGGTATCATGGCAAGGCAACCCAATGTCGAAAGAAATAGTGGCGCCAACCTGGGATGCCCAACCCAAGATGCAGGTTGGCACCCACAAAAGTCCCGACACGATAAGGAT
>CASBWL010000064.1:90000-92349 GCA_949130495.1 Sambucus nigra
ATGACCGATGACCGCTACCGACGCATGACCGATGCATAAAAACACCCCAAAACAAGTCCACTAAGCCCCGATGACCCAAAAAAGTCCCGAAAAAAGGGTCGCCAAGAGCTGCCCGACCGTCGGCCGACCGACAAAAAACGTCGGTTGACCGTTTCCAGGGCAGAACGAAAACGTTGTCCAAATGTTGCCTGAAAGTCATTCCAATGATGACTACATACAAGGCAACGTCCGCAAGTAACTGAGGTCCCTAGATATGCCCGATACTAGGGGTCACCGAAAGTCGCCCGATCGTCGGCCGACCGACACGGCACGTCGGTCGACCGTTTCCAGCGCATAATGAAAACGGTGCCCAAATGTTGCCTGATGAAAGTCATTCGAGCAAACATGGAACACCTAGGCAAGGTACCCAATGGCCAAATGTTCCTAGAAATGTCCGATAGAGAATGGGTCACCAAAAGTCGACCGACCGGCGTGGCACACCGGCTGACCGTTTTCAGTGCAGAACGGAACTGTGCACAGATGTTGCCTGAAAGTCATTTGAATGATGCCTAGAAACAAGGCAACGTCCCTAGATATGCCCGATACAAGGGGTCGCCAAAAGCGAAACATGCTGTCGGCCGACCGACACGGCACGTCGGTCGACCGTTTTGAGCGCACGTCGAAAATGTGCCCAAATGTTGCCTGAATGCCCATGCAAGTTGGAACCCGATTGGGTATCATGGCAAGGCAACCCAATGTCGAAAGAAATAGTGGCGCCAACCTGGGATGCCCAACCCAAGATGCAGGTTGGCACCCACAAAAGTCCCGACACGATAAGGATACAACCTCACGCGATGCCTAGCAACAATGAAATACATTAAAGGTGATGCCTAAGCGACCCAAGAAATTGGTCGATCTATTCCCATGCACGTCCAGGTGACTCCCAAAATATATAGGCAAAGTCGGTCAGGTCGTGCATAAACCAGGCAATTTCGGTCGGGTGATGCCGAAAAATAACCGAACCTCACGTGATGCCCACCGATACCAGTGAACCAAGACAATGTCGTCGAGGTAATGCTTGGAAAACAGGCATACAACCTCACGCGATGCCTGACGTTGGGTGACCTTTCCCAGTGCAAGGAAATTTTTCGAACTTATCGCAGTTCATGTCTACTGCTACCACTTTGGAATTTTTGTTAAGATGTTATATAGAGGGGGGTGATGTTCCTAGCCAACCTCCCCTTCCTTCGGGAAGGGTCGGGGAACGAGCGCCTAGGCGTTCCCAGGAATACGGGGGAAATCACACAGTGGGATTTGCATTCGATCTTCGTGAAGCTTCGGAATCACGAAGATGGGATGGTTATCCGACTGTGTGATTACCCTCGTGGGGAGATGCGATGTCCTGGCATCCCCCCGAAAGGATGGGGGAGATTTAACGTTCTAATTGCTTTGGGGTGAGATACGTTCATGTGATCTGAGATTACATGTTCTAATCACTCTGGGGTAGAAATGACCGGGCGATCTCCCTTGTCATGTCCCTCAGAATGATGCATGGGCATCAGGCAAGTGTTGCTCCTCGCTTGCCTGTCCATCCTCCCACCTTGTAATCCCTTGTGTTCTAGTGAACGAAGAACGTGGCATGTAGAGGTACTTTGTTCTGCGCGCATGTCTCGATTAGAGGAATCTAGAACACGTTGGATTACCGGCGCGGGAGGGTGGGTTCTTGGGATGTGTCGGAGTGAAAGCTCTTGCACGCCTAAGGAGCATGGGGGGATCAAAGTACACAGCTCCACTTTTGGGTGATGTTGTGTGTGCGTTGATCCTCCCCATTGTCCCGACGAAAAATAAGCGAAACATGCATGGGCGTCAGTGCGTGTGAGCTTTTCCTCTTGTCCCTGTCGCTTTTAAAGGAAAGAAATGTCGTGCCCACCGTCCCGTTCAGGTATTAGCTTGTGCAATCGAATATTCTAGTTTCCTTCGTGTTGCTGGAATTTCGACCACGACTTTTTGCTTGTGCGGCACCTTAAGCGCGTGAGTTGTGTTTGGTTTGTGCGGGTTGGTCGAATCCCTGCTTGTGCAGTGACGGCCCTTTGTGCAAACCTCTTCATGTTGCGTTCAAGAGCTATCTGCCTTGGGCTCAAGTTGGTTTCTTGTGTTGCATACCGATAATGAAGGAATTCGCTCGTGTTATTGTCCCGTTTTCTCCTAATGCTTCTTATGCGGCGTTGGGTGAACCTTGAAGTGCTATTCGCGATCCATGTTTGCCTCGCCATCGTGCGTGTGTATGCAGGGCTCGTGGAGGATGCTTGATCTCATGGATATGGAACCTTTTTTGGGCAAGGGGTCTTCGGGCTTCTGTTTGCCCTAACT
>CASBWL010000065.1:0-183000 GCA_949130495.1 Sambucus nigra
GTTGGCGCACTCAAAATGACCATACGAACAACTTATAAAATATTCACTTTTATTTATCAATATTTAGTCCTGACACGACACGGGCGCGTCCCGACTCAAATTTTCAAAATTATCATTTTATTCACTCGTGACATTCAATATAACCAATATTACATATTACTTTGATCATTAGTAATATTCAACAAATTTCATATAATTACTAACTCTCGTCACGTTAATAATCATAACATAATTAATTTCCGGATTTTTATTAAATAATTATCTCACATTAAATTTAATAAATCACCAAATTAATATAGCATAAAAATACGGGGTATTACATACTTCCCACCTAATAACGGAATTTCGTCCCGAAATTCGGAAAATAAGGCATACCTGGTAAGGACAAATTTTAATATCTCTCGCGCATATCGACCTCGCGCTCCCAAGTGGATTCCTCCACATTGTGGTGCTCCCACTGGACCCTTACAAGTGGAACTATCTTCAACCTCAATCTCCTCTCAGTATATTCTAGGATAGCCACCGGTCTCTCCTCGTAAGAGCTGTCAGGATGTAAGTCTATCTCATCTATCGCAATGTGAGTATGGGCCATATCATCCCGAAGATACCGTCTTAACGACGAGATGTGGAATACATTGTGAATACGATGTAAATGCTCTGGTAGTCCCAATCTGTATGCTACCGGCCCAATCCTCTCGATAATGGGGAATGGTCCCACATACCTCGGGGCCAATTTCCCTTTCTTCCCGAACCTCATCACTCCTTTCATAGGAGATACACGCAGTAACACTTGGTCCCCCACATTAAACTCTCGGAAGAACCGTTTCGCATCGGCGTAGCTCTTCTGCCTGTCCTGGGCTACTCGAATGCGACTCCTAATCATCTCAATCCTCATGGAGGTTTCCTGAATCACCTCTGGTTCTAGCAACTTGTTATCCCCCCACCTCGAGCCAACAAGTTGGAGAACGACAAGGCCTGCCATACAAAGCCTCAAATGGAGCCATACCAATCGTAAACTGATAAGAGTTATTAGAAGAAAACTCTACCAGTGGAAGATGTGGCTCCCAACCTCCTCCAAAATCAAGAACACACATGCGTAGCATATCCTCTAACATCTAATTAGTATGCTCTGTCTGTCCATCTGTCTGTGGGTGATAAGCTGAACTCAACCTCAACTCAGTACCCATAGCCTCCTGATAGCTTTCCCGGAAACGTGACACGAAAATCTTGTCCCTATCCGACACAATATTCAGGGGCACCCCATGTAATCTGACAACCTCAGCAATGAACAACTGAGCATACTGACCCGTGGTATAGTCTGTCCGCACCGGAAGAAAATGAGCCACCTTGGTCAAACGGTCTACAATCACCCAGATAGAATCGTGTCCCCGCTGTGATGTAGGCAACCCTGTAATAAAATCCATAGAAATACTCTCCCACTTCCACACAGGTACTTCCAATGGCTGAAGCAATCCTGACGGTTTCTGATGGTCCACCTTCACTAGCTGGAAGGTAGAACACTTGGACACGAACTCAGCAATGTCCTTCTTCATCCCACTCCACCAGTATTACCTCCTCATATCATGGTATATCTTATCTCCTCCAGGATGTACTGCAAATCGGGACCCGTGAGACTGGGTCATCACTGCATGATGTAATTCTGCTCCTTCTGGAACCACCCATCTCCCATTAAACCTCAAACCCCCATCGGAACTAATAGAGTAGGACTCAGCACCATCAGCTAAAATTCGTACAATCTGCTCCTGGCAAAACGAGTTTGTGGTCTGTGCCTGTATCACCCTCATAACAATCTCGGGTGTGACTGTCATAACAGATATGAAGGAACGGGCTACTGCGTCCTGGTGGCCCAACTCCTTCCACTTTGCTTTCCAGACGTCTGCTACCTCATCTACCGGTCTACGGCTTAACGTATTAGCAACTACGTTGGCTTTCCCTAGATGATACTGTATGTCAAACTGATAGTCCTTCACAAACTCTAACCATCTGCACTGTCACATATTCAGCTCTCGCTGAGTGAATAGATACTGCAGTGACTTGTGGTCTGTGAATAAACATAACTTCTCCCCCAATAAGTAGTGCCTCCATATCCTCAATGAAAAAATGGCCGCTGCTAACTCCAGGTCGTGGGTGGGGTAATTCTTCTCATGCGGCTTAAGCTTGTGGGAGGCAAAATCTATAGCCTTCTCCTCCTTCTGAAGTACTCCCCCAAGTCCCCGTAAATAGGAATCGGTGTAAACCAGGTACTCCTCACCCGGCTTTGGTAAAGCAAGGACTGGCGCAGAAGTAAGCTTCTCTTTCAGCTCATCGAAAGCCAACTGACAAGCGTCATCCCAAACATATGGTACCCCCGCGAGTCAAATTCGTCAATGGACCCGCTATTTTGGAGAATCCCCGAATGAATCTCTTGTAGTATTCGGCTAACCCCAAGAAACTACGCACTTCTGTCGGTGTCGTGGGTTATTCCCATTCCCTCACCGCTGACACTTTACTCGGGTCAACTGCAATCCCCTGCTCAGAAATAATATGGCCCAAGAACTGTACTTCTCGCAACCAGAATCCACACTTCTCGTACTTAGCATACAACTGATGCTCTCGTAGAGTCTGAAGAACCTGCCTCAAATGCTCGGCGTGCTCCTCCTCGGAGTGTGAATATATCAAAATGTCATCTATAAAGACGATGACAAACTGATCCAAGAACTCTCTGAATACTCGGTTCATTAAGTCCATGAATACGGCTGGAGCATTTGTGAGACCAAATGGCATCACTCTGAACTCGTAAGACCCATATCTCGTCAGGAAGGCAGTCTTTGAAACATCCTTCTTTCTAATACGTAGCTGATGGTACCCCGACCTCAGATCTATCTTTGAAAAGAAAGTTGCTCCCCTCAGTTGGTCGAACAGATCATCGATTCGAGGCAATGGATATTTATTCCGTATCGTTACCTTGTTCAACTCCCGGTAGTCCACACACAACCTCAGTGAACCATCTCTCTTCTTCACAAACAGAACTGGAGCGCCCCAAGGTGAGGTACTCCTGCGAATGAAGCCCTGACCTAATAGCTGCTCTATCTGATCTCGTAACTCTCGCATCTCCGTCAGAGCCATACGGTATGGAGCGCGTGCTGTAGGACTAGTATCTGGAAATAAATCTATAACAAAGTCTATCTTTCGACTAGGGGGGGGTAGGCCTGGTATTTCCTGAAACACATCGGAATACTCACGAACAACTGGAATCGAGTCTAACGGGATCACAACCTTATTAGAGGTATCCTCCTCTATATAATACAAATGAGAGGTCGAACCTCCTTCTGGGCGAGGCATCGCCACTACAAACATCTCTTGCCCCAGAATGGCAAAAACAATGCTCCCACCGAAGCAATCAATCATGGCTCTATAAGCTGCGAGCCAATCCATACCGATAATAACATCATGCTCATGCATATCTAAGACTAACATGTCTGCAGGTAATACCAAACTACCAATCTCTACCCCCAATCCTCGGCATATAAAGAAGATAAGCGAACCATTCCCCAGTGGTGAGTCTACCTACGTTACAGCGCTCTCTACTGTGGTTAATAACCCTAAGGTCTTCACATAATATGTAGCTATAAAATAATGCGTTGTCCCAGTAACAAACAAAATTCGACCCAAAGTCCCATGGATAGAAAACATACCCCAAATCGCGGGTGGTGCCTGTGGGGCGGCTGCCTGGTGGACATTATAGATATGTCTGTACTATAATTGCCCCTGCTGCACTAGAGCTACTGGAAAGGTTGGTAGGGCTGGTACCTGCGCTGGTGCTGGGAGAGCGACTGGAAAAAGTGGCCCCTGTGGATCATTACGGGCACCCTGCTGTTGTGGGGCCCTATCTCTCTCCGAACAATCCTGGCGCCTATGGCCATGTCTACCACACCCAAAAC
The DNA here is from genome assembly GCA_949130495.1 of Sambucus nigra. Taxonomy (NCBI): domain Eukaryota; kingdom Viridiplantae; phylum Streptophyta; class Magnoliopsida; order Dipsacales; family Adoxaceae; genus Sambucus; species Sambucus nigra. The sequence goes on from CASBWL010000065.1 coordinate 3,942, forward strand.
ATCGGCCTTCGAAGTTACTCCCCCTCCGACCCTGCTGCTGTCGGTGTCGGCCTTGCAGACTTGGGACTTTATTCCTCTTTCAAAACTGCTTCACTTTACCACGTTGTTGACTAGAGTCACTTTTTCCTTGGTCTTGCTGGCCTTGAGGGGAAATTTGTGGAAAAACTATGTCAGGGTGATGACAATCCATCCACTTGTGACCTGGCTGTACACATTTATAACAGAGTTTTGAAATTCTTTGTTGGTCGGATTGTAGATTATCCCCAGTCTGATTCGGATAAGATTTACGTTTGTGATCGTCCATTCCACAACTGAAACACCTCTTTGTAACTTCACTCAGACCTTGGCTTCGTTGACCCTGACGCTTTTGGGTTTTCCCGCACAATTTTTTTACCCCATGGCTTTTATGGGCTTGAAGAGCTTGTTGTTGCGATTTTTGTGTCTTCCCACACTTGTTATTTCCAGTCATGACAGACTGATTGTACTCTCTAGATCTTTTTCCCCCCATGAGCTGTGTGTTGCGTTCTTGATACTGCAAGACCGCAGTGGTAACTGCTTGTGCTACGATACCTACTAACTCGGCGGTTGATATTCTCTCTGGGGATACCTGAGGTGTGAGTCGATCTTGCTCGTTGACTCCCTTAACCGTTCTAGCTAGTTCTTATTAACGGTCCATCTGAAAATTTAAATAAATTTGGATGAGTTCATCATTCAAATAAACAAATTGCAGAAGTACGAATTCCCAATGTATAGAGATGAACACAACATTCCTAGTATTTAGGGCTCTATATCAAAGAAAGCAACGCTGAAAGCATAATAGGCCGCATAGATCCTAAAGGACAATAGAACCTGATGCTCTGATACCACCTGTGACACCCCGCCTAATTAAATACCGGGCGATCACTCCTTTATTAAATTAAAATCAAGGTGAACAGTTGGTTCATTCTTAGCATCACTGTCGTGAAAATAAATTTTTCCAAATTAACACCCTAATTAATTAAGCTAAGTGTCAAAACCATTTTTCAACATTCCTGACCAATTTTATTTTTAAAGGAAAATTATTTATTTAATTACTAACAACATTTTCAATAAGTAAGAATCATACAACAATTATCCTGGAACATAATCCAATTACCCTAAACATTCAACATCCAAAATCCCACCATTTAAAACTTCAGGTAAAACATACATGCTGAATAAATCCCAAAGTAGCTACTAGAAATAACTGAAATACAAATGTCCCAACATAACAGATAAATAGTGGAAAGGGAGACACATGCCCCAATAACTGAGAATCATAGGAGATGAATCAAGTATATGAAATCGTCTAAGCAAGTGGCCTGCAACTCCCACCTAAGCTGCAACACGTTCCTTCCAAGGGATCCTAAGCAAGACGCCCCTATGGCTGGGCACCTGTAATACATACATATATATACAAGAGAGAGACAGAGAAAAATGGGTCAGAGCCCGATAGTGTATATGATTTAAAAATTGTTTATCAAGTATTTAAATTGATACAGGGCAATGCAACAACATATTAGTGCGACCCTCTCTTGAGAAATTCTCACATCTCTTCTAATGTGCACACCTATCGCACTAACCTTCCCAATGGTCTATCTCATCATATAACACGCTATCCTTTCCCAATGGTTTAACTTATCTTAGATTATTCGCAGGATTCAAAATTTAACGATTTAATTGTTTGAAAAAAATATTTCAATTAGTAACCAAAGTTCTCATTTTAACTTTATAAATCAATAAAGTTTTCCAGTGTCATATTATACTTTCTCAAAACAAGTATTTACAATTTGAGTCATCAACCATGTCCTACATATTAAATCACAGTAGGTAGTTCCAGATTTTAGAATTTCATATATATATTAACTACTCGTACAATATATATATTATAACAGCACCCCAAATAAACTATGGTGCGGGCATACTCTGCTATCCAAATCCCCATATCACTCATATTAAGGGGAATACATTCGAAATCACTCTCGAATTGTGTTAACATACATCCACAAACAATATTGAGGCGAAGAATAGATTCCAAGTCTCTAAGAGGATGGCACATGCCTACGTCTCTTAGGACCGTCTGAACTATCACATCGATAGCCTGTACCAAGGATATCTATCTTCTAGGGTACAAGTCAATATCCCCCATAAAGGTCCCATCGAGATAAGACTGTCCCAGCGCGGTAACCTCAGGGATAGCAAGTAGCGTGGGCATGATTTTCACACATAAATAGTACATGCATACACAATCATATAACTATACTAATATTACCATAACAATATTAGGTATATCTCAAATCCCATAGTTACGACATTTATCCTTATTTTCACATTATTGGTATCGCGTATAAGGGTTCGTCTCTAACCTTAATTCGAAGGATTCTTCTGTCTTATTACGTAACTCACATGAACTCTATCTTCCCAAGTATAAAATTCAGTAGGTGTCCTTTCTATGTTCCAACGTAAATCTCTTACGCAACTCTCCCGTTAATTCATAAATTCATCAACCCGTAAGTAATTATCCCACAAGTACAATTCTCGTCTCATATTAAGAATCCCAAAATCATTCATATGTCCTACTGGTCCTCCATATCTCCCAAAACATTTTATTAAGGATGCCTAAGAATTATTTCACATTAAATTGAATTTTGACTAATTAATAAGGGGAAACATGAGTCTGCCAGGAGGGGTCGATCGATCGAGGTCTGGGGCTCGATCGATCGAACCTTCGATCGATCGAAGCTCTGGGCTCGATCGATCGATCAAGCAGGTATTTCAATTTCTGCAGAATTGCAGTTACGGGTTCCATCTTCTAACTTACACCAAATCCATATTTTACAATCCCAAACGTCTCAAAATTTGTACTACTAACATCCTAACATGATATTATACATTTCCTACGCAAATCATGTCAATTTACGTCACTAAACATGGATTAATCATGCCAAAATTCCTTTAAAACTTCAAGAACCCTAGAAATCTCTAAATCATGGTTCCAATATGTTTTTCCAGAAATTCCTTCTTATACTACATTAAAATTTCATGGATTATTCTTCTACATCACCAACAATTTCCAGAATAAGGTTTTAAGTCATCACTACATGCAAATTCCTATCACAATTTAGGTTTTCTTCAATGTAATTCATCCCTAATCATTCCTAAACTAATATGAAGGATGCACCAACGAAATAAGCAAGATAAACACTTGCCTCGGATTTTTAGAAGTCTGGTTTGGTGTCGAATTCGGTATGGTTACGTTCCCCGTCTAGCGATCTACGCGTTGGTGGTGGCGGCGGTGCAAACGGGTGAGTTTTGGGCCTTGAATTTGCCTTGAGAGCTCTCTACTTCCTCTCCTATGGCCATCACTTGTGTTTAGAGTTTCTAACCCTAGATGACAATCCAGATATCTGATATAACCCTTTGAATTTTCGTGGGTTTAATTACCCAAAAATGTGAAATGTCCAAAATGCCCTCCCGGGTACTAATTAAGCCTAAAAAGGCTCCGAGGCCCAAACTAAACCCCCGGGTACACTTTTCTGACTATCTCGACCCTTACGGACGCGTTGGTGCACTCAAAATGACCATACGAACAACTTATAAAATATTCACTTTTATTTATCAATATTTAGTCCTGACGCGACACGGGCGCGTCCCGACTCAAATTTCCAAAATTATCATTTTATTCACTCGTGACATTCAATATAACAAATATTACATATTACTTTGCTCATTAGTAATATTCAACAAATTTCATATAATTACTAACTCTCGTCACGTTAATAATTATAACATAATTAATTTCCGAATTTTTATTAAATAATTATCTCACATTAAATTCAATAAATCCCCAAATTAATATAGCATAAAAATACGGGGTATTACATCAGGATACTTCGATGAGGATAGAGATGGTACGGAGACGTATTTTGGTAGCTCAGGACTGACAGAAGAGTTATGTCAATGCCAAGAGGTCCTTTTGAGAATTCAATGTGGGGGACCAGGTGCTTCTCAGAGTATCTCCTATGAAGGGAATTATGCGTTTCGGGAAGAAGGGGAAGTTGGAACCTCGATATGTGGGGCCATTCCCTATCATCGAGCAAATTGGACGAGTTGCGTATAGACTTGGGTTACTGGAACACTTGCATAGGATCCATGATGTGTTCCACATTTCCTCACTAAGGAGATATCTTCGAGACGATTTGGCTCATACTCACATTACTTTAGAGGATATCAATCTGCAGCCTGATAGTTCCTATGAGGAGGGCACGGTTTCTATTCTAGACCATAGCGAGAGGAAATTGAGGTCGAAGATAGTACCGTTAGTACGTGTTCAGTGGCGGCATCATAATGCCGAGGAGTCCACCAAGGAGCGCGAGGATGAGATGCGCGAGCGTTATCTAGAGTTATTTTTTCCAGGTATATTTTATTTCCAAATTTTGAGACGAAATTCTGTTATTAGGGGGGAAGTATGTAATACCCCATAATTTTATTGATTTTATTTAATGGGATTAATTAGATTAAATGGGATAATTAATTGGAAATTAATTCGGATTTAAATACTAGCGAGACGTGAGTTGGTATTTGATTATGATAATAATATTGAATATTACTGGGTGAATATGGAAATATATGATTATTGAATTTATTAAAATTATCGCGAGTCATAAATATGACAATTCGAGAAATTAAGGTGGGACGCGCGTGTCAGTCGCGTCAGGAATCAATTTAATGGAATTTAAAATTAAAATATAATTGTATCATCTGTACGGTCATTTTGAGTGCCCCAAAGTGTTCGGAGGGGTCAAAATAGTCAGAAAACACTAGTCAGGGGTTTAGTTTGGGTTCGGAGACATTTTTAGGCCAAATCGGCAACCCGAGAGGGTACTTTAGTCATTTTAATTTTTAAGGGATTTTGACCCACGAATTTTAGGCTTTATTTATCAGCCAATATTAGGGCCATTATCTATAAAAAAGAAAGGAGTGGGAAATGTGAGAAAGATGAGAAGTTACAAGGAGGGTTGCAAAGCCATAACCACCACACACCACCACTATTGCTAGAATTCAGACCGGAGAAAGGAAAAGAACCAACCCTTAACGTCATCAATGGATCAAAACATCAAATTTCCAGGCAAGTGATTTAATCCATTAAGATTCAACAAATAGTTATCCATGTTAGTGTAGGATTTGATGATATCCATTAACAATGATTGAAACTCATGAAATTTGGAGAAGAAACCTAAATTTCGGATAGGATTTGCATGTAGTTTAATTATGGAAGTATTCCATTAACAAAATCATAACCTTCGATGAATTAAAAACGGATTTAGGAAGAGAAGTATGATAATTCTTGAAGAAAATAGAAAAATAGAGTTTTTCATGATAATATGATGATTTGATCCAAGAAAAGTCTACTTGATAATGATTTAAGAGTTCTGGAACATTAAGAATCATGTAATTAGGTTCTATAATGACCTTATATGCTTACTTTAGGATTTAACATCTTGTAATGAAGATTTGGGATAAAACTAGGACTGAAAACGAAGGAAACCCGTAACCTGCATCTGCTTGATCGATCGATCGACATTCATAGGTCGATCGATCGACTGGGCTAGATCGATTGACACCCATAAATCGATCGATCGATCTCCCCAAAAACTGTGAACTTTTCCCCCTTTTTGAATTTAAGAGTTTTCGGCCATCTAACGTTGTAGTTGGGGATTATGTGAATACATTAGGACTTGAGGGAGACCAATATGGATATATTTGAAGCGGGAACATATTTGAATTTGGTTGGAATGTCGTGTTGAATTTACTCGTGTCCAATGAGTAATTTCCTATTTTATGATGTGAGAACATGATTTAAATTCTTAGTAGTGATGAGTTAGGATTTAGGACATAATTAAGGACTTCGGAGTACTGAATTGATATGTGGGAAAAATGGGAGACTTAGTAACCTCTTCGGTTAGGATTTTAAGTACTCAAAACTATACGACCGGAGACTTATCGGCGAAATATATTATGTATAATCTAGAATAATAATAGTGTATGAATTATACCAATGGTATAGGGCGGAGAATATACCTTAAATAAAATAACAGTTATCTAAGTTGTCTGAATGCTTAGTATATGGATTGTTATGTATATGAAATACCTACCATACTTTCTATCACGGGAGTTCGTCTTTCGAATTAGGACCATCTAATCCTTGTGTGCCTTCGGGGGGATTTATATTGGTACCTTAAGGACATAGGGCAGTGAATGACTTATTTGTGAGTTGATAAGTAAGCTGACCATGGGAGCGTACGTATGTGCGTGACCCATGGGTATGTGAACTATGTTCGCCTCCAATATGTGTGATTATGTTTATTTAACGGTTCTTGAGTGATTCGGAACACATAGTCCTTATGTACGTGATGTACCGGGATTCGATAGCAGAATATGCGTACACCGCAGCTCAGCCTAGTGGTGACATATTTGTATATTTGTGCTGAGAATAATATACTTTTATTTATTTTAGACTCTTTGTTAAAGTGTGAATATGAATAATTGAGACATCTTGAATGGGATTATAAATGAGAATTTCCTATCGTAATTGTTATAAATTAATCTGATCAATGAAAAGGTGAGTTACACGCAGGATATACATTATAATGATATGAATAGACCCGTATATTATATGTGAGGACATGAAGTGGTATAGACTAGTTAGTTAACGGCATAACTAGGATGGGTTAAGGATATACGTTAGGCGTGCACATTAGTTGAGGGTACGTAACTTACATGTATATAATATTTACTGTTTAATGCAATTAAACACTTGCTATATTTTTATTTTGTTTTGACCTCGGGCTCTGAATCGTTTTCTTTCAAATCTATTTTTCTTGTAAAACCTTTTTTGGTGCCCAGCCGCAGGGATGCCAAGCATAGGAGTTCCATTACTTTGACGTGTTGTAGCTGCTGTGGAAGTTACAAGATCTTTATATTAGATGCCTTCACATTCTGCATTTGATTCTATTCTGGGTCACTCATCAGTTAGGGCATGTCGCCCCTTTTCATTTAGAGATAGCATTCTCAGACTTTCAGTTTCATTTCAGTTATGGATTTATTTATTTTATTCAGACTTTGTATTGGGATTTATTCAGTATTTGGATTATTCAGGGGAGTGTTACTCTAAAATCATGTTGTTTATTCCATTGTTATTCTATTGAGATTATGATGTGGATGTGGTATAGTTAGCCTATAAATTAATTGTTTACATGTTAATTTAATTTAATAAATTTTGGCAACTCTCTTTTAAAATATTAGGTGTCTAGTAATTGTTTATAAAAATGTTTTTCGTTAGTGATGCTATGAATTGAAACAACTTCACATTTTGTATTAATTTGAATAAAGGAGTAGCTAGCCGGTATTTAATTAGTCGGGGTGTCACACATACTCCCCAACCAAATGTGTGTGTGCGTGTTTTTTGTACTTGGTTAAACACTTGATGCTTAAGAAGGAAAAAAATCAATTAAGGCTTTTGAAAAACAGTAAATTTGATTAATTTGTAACCTGAACTAGGAAAACCAAGAATATCATGTAGAATGTTGATTTTTTTAATTATCGGTGTATGTCTCTTAAATGAAGGTGATGCACACAAGTTGTACTAATTAATAATTGCATTCCAATATTGTCCTACTGTGTTCTTATGTACAAGTACTTATTTGCACCATAAAAACAAGAATAATATTAGGGCTATCCCTTTTTGTTACCCCCGACTTCAAAGTGTTGTACATTGCTTTGTCTTTACTTGTATGGGTCCCGCCATGGCATAAAAGACAAAACAAGGTACAACATTTTGAAGCCGGGGGTACCAAAAAGGGATAGCCCTAGTGTTACCCTAAAAACAAAAATTAAAAGCAAAACAGTTACTTTTCCTATCATCTCTAATAGTCCCTGATTTATTTACTTATGGGTTTCTTTTTACAGGTTATGGATCTTGCATATTTACAGGGTAAGAACTTGAACCTATATGCTATTTTAAAATAAGAATAATTAGTTTATGTCTCTTTTTGATAAGGGTAATGTTAGGCCAACACCCAAGTGTGACAAATTTGGGGTCTCATCCATATTGGTGTGCGCTTGGGCTCCACTATGTTAGCTTGTCACCCCAAATGTGTCAGGTGTATAATCACTCTTTTTTATAATAAGACATTTGACTTAAACTACACCTCTTGAAAGCAATTAGATATAACACCAATTTTGTGCCGAGCGACACCTATTTCATGCAAATCGAAAACTGTACCCACATTGTATGCAATTCGACATTTTTGTCATGCAAATCAACACCTATTTTCATGAAAGTAGTGCTATGTCTAATTATTTTCAAAAAACATGGGTTAGGTGTGATATTGAATTATCAAACCGGGTTTCTTCGGAATGCTCTTAATTTATTTCTTTTTTCATTGGCCTCTAACATACAATGATCTTTTGGGACAGTTCCAATGCAACCATTCCACCTACCCCCGCACCAGTACCCCCTCCACCTGCACCAATACTGGTACCTAATCTACCTTCCCCCCCATCGGGACGTGCTCCACATTCCTCCACTTCAAGTTCCCTAGGCCCCATCCTGATTGGAATTTTTTCGCTTATATTGTTAGTGTTTACTTAATTGTTCTTGCTTGATGGGCACGTCTAGAAATTTTTGTAATGGCTTATGTGGTTCAAATGTGGCTCTTTGGAGATTGCAATATTGGTTATATGGGAAATTGTTTAGGGTTGACAGTGATTATAATTCTAGTTAGATATAATTGTTACAACCAAGATTATTCCTCAGAAGTGGCTATTATAAATGACATTCAATTTTGCAATGCTATCTCAGCTTTTATATTCGAAGAAACTGCCTTGATATTCTATCTTTCCTTAAAATAGAACTTCACCCATGATATGTCATCAATGTATTAAGGGGAAATGTCATCAATTTTACAAAATACTTCTCATTTCATTTTTTGCAAGTATAAAATCATTTGAAAAGTAAGCCTTTTTAGAAAGAAAAAAAGGTTGATAAAAAAACCAAAGTTATTTTTTTTTAAAATTTAAATTCAGCCCGCCTCTAAATTTAAATTCAGCCCACCCCTAAAAGGATTTTTGGTGATTTTTCAAATTATTTCTTGTCTTATGTTACTTTTCGAGTATTAACTAATTTATATTAATTGTTAGGTATTTAAAAGTTTATAATATTATTTTTTAAGTATTTATATATCGCTAATTAAAATAATATCTAATTATTTTTAAGCAATTATTTGGTGAATACTAAAAAATAACCTCAAAAAAATTCGGCTCGGGAATTTCCGCCCGGAAGTTACCATTAAGGTAGCCCGCCCGTGACACCCCGCCTAATAAAATACCAGGTGATTAGTCCTATATCAAATAAAAACAGGAATCTCATCTGGTCCATTTTTAGCATCACTGTCGAAAAACTTTTTAAAACTTACTAACAACCTAGTATTCAAAAAGATGGTGCTAAATTTTATCTTTATTAATCCAAGACAAAAATGCGAAAATAAAATAAAAACATCCAATGCTGAAAGAATCAATCAGCACATTAATAATAATAAAGTCTTGCCGAATAAACCATCGGCTAAAATCCAAAACCAAACCAAACTAACAGAGTGTAATAAATCCCATACAATCTGAAAAGAAACTAAATAAAACCGTGAGCGACATGCTGGAGATAGACTGATATGAATCCCTACACTTGGAATAGAAAAATAGATGCGTCTATCCAAATCCTGCAACACCAACATCTGTTGCAACTGCGTATCCCTGGAATGAAATCAGGCTTGGCATCCCTGTGACTGGACACCTAAAAGGTTTTGAAAATATTTTACATCAAGGGTTAGAACCCCAAATATTTTGAAAATATTTAGCAAGTGATTAAATTGTAATAATTTAAAATGCATGAATGCTTTTCATATTTAAGCTAATGTCCCACTCCCTTGAGGACAAACTCACCCCTCAGCTAATGTGCACACCTATTTATCCCACCTAGTCCTCTACCCCGTAACTAGATACTTGATACAATTCTTGTCAACTGCCCTACTCAATCCCGAGTTTGTTAACACATGATTTAAGTTATTAATCACCTTAACTTAATTAATCATTTTTTTAAAGACATATAAGATTCACTAGTTATATAAATAATACGATTTTCTCCATGTATTAAATTACCTGTATATAATTATTCATCCGATTATATATGTAAAGTTATATTACAAGAATCACACATATGTTGAATATATATAATCCATCCTCACAAGTAATACCTCACCGGATGTAATCTCTAAAGTACTATCATCCCAGGTCTACTCAGTCCCACCTAGAGTTCCGAGACAACTATGGCCCGCTGATTCGGAATGTAAATAATAAACGTAAAGGAGGCGGTCATATTCCCCAAAGTATGAGAACATCATCACAATGTCCCACCTCTACAATTGGACGCTATGACTTGGGGATATACTCGCCCTACTCCTCAAGCTAGGGGATTCACCCACATCGCGCAATCTCCCTTGATAGCACTAGAGTATATAAATTAACTAAATATCTAAACACTAATATTTAATAGCACACAATATATATATATATATATATATATATATATATATATATATATCATTGTTCTAAAAAACCCGCCTAGGCTAAGGATAAACTCCCCGCCTTAGGCTTTTTACCCCTTATTCTTGGTAAAACCCTTGAGGCGCACTTTTTTTCGTAAAAACAACGATGCTTTAGTGAAACGATATCGCCTTTAAAGAATTTTTTTACAAACTGGACCATTATCTCATCCAAAATAATCAAATAGTATTTTAATTTGTACATATTCAGACATATTTTTATGATATGTACAATTTTAGTATTTTAATAGCCTTGTTATGGTTAAAAAATATTAAAATATATTAAGAAGGTCGAAACGCCTTTTGACGCCCAAGGCTCGCCTAGGATTCTAAGGCTTAAGGCTTGGCCTCCACGCCTCGATCATGCCCCGCATTTTTTAGAACCTTGATATATATATTAAATTAAATCCCGACTTTACCATGTAAAATATTCGTAGCACTATCCTAAAACCTTCCCGAGTCTATGGTCTGACTCTAATTAAATTAATTTACCCATTAATTTATTTTATTATGTTGGTGTTACTCAATCAATATATCCGGACTCGCTCACTTGACCCGTATTTTAATATGACCTGAGTCTATGTTCCGACTCTGAAATTAATTAGTTACCTCAATTAATTTAATAACGTAGTGTCACCCGGATTCATCCCTATCTAGTCCAAGGATAAAATAATGTCCCTTAATATTTTTCCAAAGTCCTTCACCCATTTACGAACATCTCTAAATAACCTGAATTTATTTCTTCCTAAGGATGTCGGTCTCACGCACCCTTTCATAGAAAAATCATAACTAATTCAAACAAAATCAGAAAAATACGAGGTCGGCGCCCACACGACCGTGACGAAAATATCTACAATATCATGTTTTATAATAACTGAAGGAGTCAATCGATCGATAAATTTGGTCGATCGATCAATCGATCAGATATCCATCTTCTTCCTCGATTATGTTTCCACCATTTTTGGAACCTCAAGCTTTTTAACTCACTTCCCCATATTTTCTCAATCACAATCAACATTCAATTCATGATATAATAGGTTCTAAACACCCTAGAAACCTTGAATCATCAATAAATTTACATAAATCTAATGTTTACTATATTGGGTATCTTCCGGGTATTATTTCACCGATTTCAATTCATCGTTGAGATTCGAAATCAGTCCTCAATACTTACTAGTTTTCACCCTACAATCTGATTTCAACAGTCCCATATCATAGTCTCACATCAATTGAGTAATTAATCTTCACATATTACTCTAATTCTAAAGACCATTTTAATTGTCAACACAGACCCAAAAACGGATTTTTGATACACCCACGATGATATGAATTGATTATCATTAAATTAAAATTATAGCAAGTTAACCACTTGCCTTTTTGGATTCGTAGAGTACGATCTGTTGAGGTAGAGGAAGGTTTGATGAAGAACGCCAAAATCCCTCTCTTGATTTGTCTTCAAAAACTCCCAAAATTTCTCTCAATTTCTCTCTTTGATTTGTCTCTCAAAGCCCTAGGTCTGAAATATGATTTTTATCGTTCAATACTCTAACTATCTCGGCCCATCTGGACTCAACCTTCGGGTACACTTTCTGACTATCTCGACCCATCTGGACTCAGCCGTTTACTCAGAATTAACATCCGAATTAATTTACTAAAAGTCCTTATCTCACACCCAAACTAGTCTATACCCGACTCCCGATTGAGATAAATAAATGCCCCATCATTAATACACGTTATGACGTAAATGAATTATTACTATTCACTTAGTAATATAAATTCCATAAATATTAACCATTTTCTCTCCGATTAATATTTAAATAAATATTAACATAATTAATTCGATTAAACTACGACACACAAGTAATTTAAAATTATCCGAATTAATTAAAAATTAAATGAAGTGAAAATACGGGGTGTTACATACTTCCCCCCTTACAAAGGAATTTCGTCCCCGAAATTAAGTCATACCTATGGTGAATAACTCTGGATGCTGCTCTCACATATCCTCCTCTCGCTCCCCAGTAGGCTCGTCAATGCAGTGATGACCCCACTGCAATCTAACTAGTGGTATCACCTTAGACTGCAGCTTGCACCCACAACGATAAAACATAGTCACGGACCTCTCCTCATATGAGAAGTCTGGACGTAAATCAATCTCCTCGAGTGGAACTTGCCCGAAATCTCTCACATTCCTTCGATATTTCTTTAGCGATGCCACGTGAAACACGATGTGCATCCTCTGAAGATGCCCTGGAAACCCCAGTCTATAGGCTACCAGTCCTACCCTCTCAAAGGTAGGGAAAGGACCCAGATACCTCGGCGCTAGCTCCCCCTTCTTGCCAAACCTCATCACTCCTTTTATAGGAGACACCTGAACCAACACCAGATCGTCAATATCTAACTCGATGGTCCCGAACCATACAGTGCCTCAAAGGATGAACCTATACTCCACCGGCTCTACTATCTCTATGTTAGGAAATTCCCTTCCTGCATGGGTGCTAATTTCCTTATTGCCAAACGCGTGACTTTCTTTCGAGTAATTACCCGCAATAATACATGACTACACATGTTAGACTTCAACCTTCAACTCAGGGTGACGTACTCCTCATTACATCCCTAGACTATACAAAAAGACATAGTTTACTCACTTCCCGTTGATGGACCATAATTCATTTCGGGTCCTAGTGACTTTTTATTTCCCCACCTCTTACCGACCAAAGGGTGGATAACAAAGCTTTCCCCATAAAGTCTCCAAAAGTGTCATGTAGTCTCTAAACCGTTACGAGGTATCACACGTAACTCTACAAGTGGTAATTACTATTCCTAAAATTACCCAAAATCTAGAATGCAGATTCCTCGATTTTTTTTCCTAGTCGTTTCCTGTCTACGCATCGACTTATGGGTGACACTACTAGCCCGATTCGTAACTCCGTCGCTATCTCCTCCTGACACTTCTTACCAGAGGTAGGACTGCAAGGTCTGATCCAAATTCACAAGAATATTGGATGGCAACCGATAGTGTTTCACTTATTCTCTCCAATTGAATCGTTGGATCTACTGTCCGATCGTATGACCCATCTAAATTAATAATTAATCATTCTGGTCAATCCATTATGCAAATTCGAAGGAAGACCCTGACCTCTGCCCTACTTGGGATAGCCAAAATTATGAATTTTAATAATTCGATAATAAATCCCACCCCTGGAATTACCAAAATTACAAAAATCTTGGTTGATACCCTCGGGTCAACCTTTTCCATCGTTAAATGGTGTACCCGGAGACAACTTCGCTATGTTTCATCTAACACAAATCCCCATGCCCAAAGTATCACATCACATGGAACATCTTACTACCCTTTATTTACTGGGATATACTATAGTCCTTGTACTTGCGTTTGCTCCAAAACTCTATTCCTTGTGCACTTTTTCGTCATGTAGGAATATACATCTTATCTATGCGTAAAACCACCCTAGGCATAGGAATATCTTATTACCAGTGCCTACACCGCCTTTCCACCCCCTATAGTGGATATAGTTCTCCTTGATATACATATAGTCGAATTCTTTCCTTTCTCACACGAATTTCAGTCCACTATACTTCCCCACTTGTTTTCTAATGGCCCCAAAGGCATATATTCCACACGCTTATATACACATTTCTTCATTTTGGACGATTATGAAATCACACTAACCAGGGCGCCCATACACCCTATACCTCGTGCATATTTGCACAACATCACAAAGGTCACATAGATAACATTTTTCTCTCAAGGTTATCCCACAAATCACATTTTATCATACGGTTGTTTTCGATTACTTCACAAATCACAATTTAATTCTTCTCTATGTTGCCCCACCTATTAACTTATGGTGTAAAAGTTTTCTCATTGCTTCTTTCACCGCACTACCCAGCTATACTGGCCTTATAGCGTAATAGTTCTCAGCTCAAAGTGTTTTCTCCACACGTTAAAAATCACCCTTTAAACTGATGGCTAGCATCCAACAATGTCTCTCCACTACCGACATTTATTAGGAATTATGCGTATAACATTTCACAACAGAGCCCAAAAGAACTTTCCCCAATGAATTAAACACTAGAATTGTCGTTCGTTGATTTTCATAGACCCAAGCATATAACTGGGACATCCAAAGCTCTGTCCCTATACTCATAGGTCTGATTGTCGACTCCCGCGTCTCTAATTAGGAGTTATATAATGTGACGTTCGTGCTATCACTAAGTCCTCAGTGCTAAGTCACTAACGAGCTAAATCTCTATACTCTGTGGTCAATCCTCCATGCCCTGAATTACATTAGTAAAAGTCCCTTAGCACAGGGATCTAATAGAACTAGACAACTATACCCTCTGAAGTCTACTTCACACCAAAATTTATCGCGTGACCGACCCTTTTTCAGGTGGAATATTGCAAAAAAAATATACATCCTGCCCTGTAATAGCGAATACGATAGTCTTGCTGTAACCGCCCACCACCTCTTACCCATCGCTAACCAATTCGTACCTAGGATAAAATCATGCTCGCATAGCACTCTTAAAACAAGCTAACCTCGTACCGTATACATCCTCTCAGTGTCTACATCCACCCCTGCAGATGGAACCAAAAAGAGCCCTGCTACCCAATGGTAAATATATACAATCCATAATAACACTAACGATACACCCATTAAACCCGTCTCCCATGCAAATATGGTGTTATATAAAAATTTATTGTGATTCACCCGTATCACACAGAACTTATCCCATTTACCAGAGGATAAAACTTATGCTTCCACTCGTCAATACAATGACAGTTAAAATTTGTTCCTGCACATAATACTCTCATCCGAACCGAACCAAAACTCATATAAGTGTTTCCCTTATCAGGCATCCCGCTCATGTCCTTAATCCGTTGCGCAAAGGATTTACACATGAGTTCCTACTCTTTACTCATAAGATACATCTCTGTGTCATTACCCCTTTTCTGGCCCCACTGGACATTTTGGGATTCTCCTTCCCATGGATATGATAGTCTTGATCCTGATTGCTACCCCATTTTTTCCCTTTGGCTTCACTTGCCCTATGGGACTCGCTGCCGGCCTTGACGGCATTGGCTGAATCCACCATCACTGGTTACAAATTCTATTGACCTTAATCATTAAAATGGGTCCTTTAGTAGGTATTCCCCCCTGTGGTGTCTCACTAGCACCATTTAATCCAGTTCTTCCCTTTGGATAGATTCCCCAACACTTTTGGCTACTGCTTCATAAAAGCCTTGATGTAAACTCATAAACGTATGACTCCTGATGACAATCGACACTTGTCATCCTGGTTGGATTTTCCATTCATGTTTGTATATTCTTCCCATGAGTCCATTATCCATTTATGGACTCCATTATATTCTCTGTACCCTTCGTCAGGTATAAAGTTTGCAAAACTAGTTAACTTATCTATTACGATCGACCTTTAACTTTTCCACTAGTGATAAGTTTCCAAATTCCATTCGCATCTCCGTCTAAATGGCAGATGGAAGGTCTCCCAGTCAAACCGTACCCGATTTTCTTTTGTTCCACTCCACACATATTTCTCTATGTGGGGTGATTGACCCTTGTCAATCAACGTTGCTCTTATGAGCAAAAATTTCGCTCAAAATTTAATACTGCGTGTCGCTACACTCCACCCTACACGATTGCCTTTGGATTCTCTTTTTTTTGTTGGCTTATCGCACTTGATCTCTTCCTCGAATTCCTACAATAGCTTTTCCAATAGGTCCCTATGACTCCCCCTGAATAGTAATCATGGTGACCCTTATTACGATCAACATTTATAGAATACTCCACGTCTTCTATTAAGCCATTCCTCCTACAATCCTTCTAACGGCCCTCGTTGGTCGTCCACGATGTTCGGTGTACTAAGACCAATCGAACTCGCCTATGAATCACATTAACTATAATTAATAGAAGGAGAACATAAATGTACGTATGTAAAGGAATACAACAATCCTATCATAAGTCTCTACATCAAAGAACGCTAAACTAAAACGCAAGAATCCGCACAGATTCTAAGGACACTAGAACCTTAAGCTCTTATACAATATATGACACCCCGCCTAATAAAATACCGGGTGATCAGTCCTATATCAAATTAAAATAAGAATCTCATCTTGTACATTCTTAGCATCACTGTCGAAAAGCTTTTTAAAACTTACTAACCACCTAGTATTCAAAAATCTTGTAACAAATTTTATCTTTATTAATCCAAGATAAAAATGCGGAAATAAAATAAAACATCCAATGATGAAAGAATAAATCATCACATAGAATAATAAAAGTCTTGCTGAATAAACCACCGGCTAAAATCCAAAACCAAACCAAACTAACATAGAGTAATAAATCCCATATAATATGAAAAGAAACTAAATAAAACTGTGAGCGACATGCTCGAGATAGACTAATATGAATCCTTACACTAGGAATAGAAAAATAGATGCATCTATCCAAATCCTGCAACACCCACATTTGCTGCAGCTGCGTATCTCTGGAATGAACTCAGGCTTGGCATACCTTTGGCTAGACACCTAAAAGGTTTTGAAAATATTTCATAGCAAGGGTTAGAACCCAAAATATTTTGAAAATATTTATCAAGTGATTAAATTGCAATAATTAAAATACATGAATGCTCTTCATATTTAAGCTAATGTTGCACTCCCTTGAGGAGAAACTCAACCCTCAGCTAATGTTCACACCTAACACTTTATTTTCCCACCTAGTCCTCTACCCCGAGACAGATATTTGATACAATTCATGTTAACCGCCCTACTCAATCCTCAGTATGTTTAACGCATGATTTAAGTTATTTATCACCTTAACTTAATTAATCATTTTTCCTTGAAAGCCATATAACATTCACAAGTTATATAAGTAATACAAGTTTCTCCATGTATTAAATTACCCGTAAATAATTATTCATCCCATTATATACGTAAATCTATATTACAACAATCACACATATGTTGAATATAAATAATCTATCATCCCGAGTAATACCTCACCGGATGTAATCTCTATAGTCCTATCATCCCAGGTCAACTTAGTCCCACCTGGAGTTCCAAGACAACTATGGCCCGCTGATTCCGAACGTAAATAATAAATGTAATGGAGGTGATCATATTCCCCCGAGTATGAGGACATCATCGCAATGTCCCCCCTCTATAATTGGACGCTATGACCTGGGGATATACTCGCCCTACTCCTCAAGCTAGGGGATTCACCCACATTGCGCAACCTTCCTTGATAGCACTAGAGTATATAAAATAACTAAATATCTAAACACCATTGTTCTAAAAAAAACGCCTAGGCTCCGCCTAGGCTTAGGAGGAACGCCTCGCCTTACGCTTTTCACGCTTATTCTTGGTAAAACCCTTACGACGCACTTTTTTTTAAAAACAACAATGCCTTAGTGAAACGATGTCGCCTTTTAAAGAATTTGTTTATAAACTGGACCATTATCTTATCCAAAATAATCAGATACTATTTTAATTTACATATATTCAGACATATTTTTATGATATGTGAATTTTTTGTATTTTAGTAGCCTTGTTATGGTTAAAAAATATCAAAATATACTAAGAAGGCCTAAACGCCTTTTCACGCCTTTTTACGCCTAGGCCCGCCTAGGCTTCTTAGGCTTAAGGCTTGGCCTCCACGCCTCAATCACGCCCAACGTTTTTTAGAACCTTTCTAAACACTGATAATTAGTAGCACACAATATATATATATATATATATATATACACTATCACACTACCGCATATATATTTTAAATTAAATCCCAACTTTACCGTGTACAATATCCGTAGCACTAGACTAAAACCTTCCTGAGTCTATGGTTCGACTCTAATTAAATTAATTTACCCCTTAATTTATTTTATTACCTTGGTGTCACTCAACAAATATATCCAGACTCGCTCACTTGGTCCGTATATTAATATTACCTGAGTCTCTATTCCGACTCTGAAATTAATTGGTTACCTCAATTAATTTAATAACTTAGTGTCACCCGGATTCATCGAATCTTGTCCAAAGATAAAATAATGTTACTTAATATTTTTCCAAAGTCCTTCACTCATCTACGAACATCTCCAAATAATCCGAATTTATTTCTTCCTAAGGATGTCGGTCTCACCCACCCTTTCGTAGAAAAATCATAACTAATTAAAAAAAATCAGAAAAATTCGAGGTCGGCGCCCACGCGATCGTGACGAAAAGATATACGATCTCATGTTTTACAATAACTAAAGGAGTCGATCGATGGACAAATTTGGTTAATTGATTGATCGATCAGATATCCATCTTCTTCCCCGATTCTGTTTCCACCATTTTTGAAACCTCAATCTTTTTAACTCAATTCCCCACATTTACCCAACCACAATCAACATCCAATTCATTAAATAGTAGGTTCTAAACACTCTAGAAACCTTTAATCATCAATAAATTTACATAAATCTAATGTTTACTAAATTGGCTATCTTTCGGGTTTTATTTCACCGATTTCAATTCATTGTTCATATTCGAAATTAGTGCTCAATACTTACAAATTTTTACCCTACAATCTGATTTCAACAGTGCCATATCATAGTCTCACATCAATTGAGTAATTAATATGCACATACTCTCACCCAAAATTGGATTTTTGATACACCCACTATGATATGAATTGATTATCACTAAATTAAAATCACAGCAAGTTAACCACTTGCCTTTTTGGATTCGTAGAGTCTGATTCGTTGAGGTAAAGGAAGGTTTGATGAAGAACACCCAAATCCCTCTCTTGATTTGTCTTTAAAAGCTCCCCAAATTGCTCTCAATATGTCTCTTTTATTTCTCTCTCAAAGCCCTAGGTTTGGAATATGATTTTTGTCGTTCAATACTCTAAGACCTAGTTTCATCATACTCTAGCCCGTTTTTAGCCTAATGAGCCACGCCCAAATGACCCGAACACTCCCGTGTGGGACCGATTATGGCTAAAAATGTCCCGAGACCCATTTACCACCTTCGGGTATGCTTTTCCAACTATCTCGGCCCATCCGAACTCAGTCGTGCACTCAGAATTTATATCCGAATTAATTTACTAAAAGTCCTTATCTCACACCCAAACTAGTCTATATCCAACTCCCGGTTAAGATAAATAAATGCCCCGTCATTAATACAGGCTATGACGTAAATGAATTATTACTATTCACTTAGTAATATAAATTCCATATATATTAACCATTTTCTCTTCGATTAATATTTAAATAAATATTAACATAATTAATTCAATTAAATTACGGTGCACAATTAATTTAAAATTATCCAAATTAATTAAAAATTAAATGTACTGAAAATACGGGGTGTTACACCGCCCCGGTGTGAAATCCTTGGTCCGCCCCTAGTCATACACGACACAACATGACAAGGACCATTTAGACACGACACGACACAAAATCATGTTTTTTTCACCTAAAATGAACACGGCTTATTTAAAGCACACGAATTACACAATTGGTATTTTTTACACTTAACTAAACACGATAATCTACGATACAAGAGTAAAAGTATGAATAACACAATAAGACACAATAACATGAATCATAATTTTCACATAAACACGATATACCGTGTCATTTTCAGGTCAATTTTGTGTCGTTCTAAATTGTCACCCCTAGAATATTCTCAGGGTATTTAGAGGTCTAATATTATGCTCAAGCAGGATTGGCCCCAATATTTTAAGGGCCTTAGGCGAACTCTTGAATTGGGGTCCCCATATTTTACAAGATATTTTTTTAAATAATTTATAAACTGTAAGGTTTTTTTAATCGAAAAGATGCAGACTTATTCTTCGGGAGTTGCGAAAAATTTAAATGTTTGTTCGTTCAATTTTCAACAAATTGTTTTGGGGACAATTGGAAAATGATGTTATAAATCCATCCAAATCCATTATGAATTAAACCCTTTTGAGAAAAATCAAAAATCACCTTGGATTAATAATCCTTAACCAATTTGGGACTGTGATTATGAAAATTATCACAAATCATACATAAATTCTACATAGAATCCTAAAATCCATATGGGTTCTAACTAGATCATATGTATGATAAATCAAACAATATCACTTCTAAATTACAATCACAGTACCAATCCAGTAATCTAATATGAAGAGGCTCTGATATCACTTGTTGGAATATTAAATAAAATTCATCAACATATTAAATTATTGATATCACCTAATAAAGGAATTTTAAAAACTGTGTACTTGAATCCAAGTGATGATTGAGACTTGGGGGTTGAAGGTCTTCCACAGACTAATCCCTCTCTATCTATCAGTTCTCTCTCATTGATGGGGATGAGGAGGAGAGTGTTTGAGTGCATTAGACTTGGGGACGAGAACCCTTCATTATATAGACATCTAATTAGAACCCCATAAATTTTAATTAGGTGACTCTTGAGTAACCAATAGGTGACTCTTGAGTAATACGACTCTTGAGTAACGAGTAGGTGACTTTTGGGTAACCACGCATTTCGAATTCCATACTTACTGTTGATGTCTTTTAAGCTTACCTAATTAGATCACTTCATTCAGTTTCTAAAATTCCTTTATTAGGTAATCTCAATAATTTAATATGTTGATGAATTTTATTTATATTCTAACATCTACAAGATAAATTGATAGTAAGCATGCTTATACGCTCTCTCTCTCTCTCTCCAGAAATGATACCTCTTATGGTTGGTTTACAAACCTCACATCAGGTATGACAAACCTTAGCCAATGATCTTGCGTCTCATTCTGATACACGTATCCTCAATCTTCATTTACACCTGCACCATCTCACTCAAGGAGACGACTCATCATCAACCTTTCTTCACCGAGCCAAAGCCATTTCCATAAACTTAGCGCAGTAGGCCACCCACTTTCCCAGGCAGAATTCAATATACATGTCTTCAAAGGACTCCGGTCACACTTTAAGGATCTCATCACATATCTTACCACCCGCTCAAAACTGGTTATATTCTCCGAACTTCATTCACTGCTTCTTAGTCATGAATTCATTCACGATGATAAACTATCATCTCTTTCTCTTAACTCATCCTCCTCCTCTACTAACACAAATTTCCCTACTGCTCACCTCACCACCACCAATCAAACACCTCACTCCTCTAACCCACCTTACCACTATTCTAATTCCTCTCGAGGTCATCATTCTCGTGGTCGTGGCCGTGGACGTGGTCGCGATCATTTCTCTTCCTTCCACCACACAAGCACCTATAATGACTATTGTCCACGTTTCCAAATATGTTCTGCTTCGAATCACACCGCCACTACGTGCCCCATTCAATTTAATCCCATGCCTTCTTATCCCATGGCATATTTTACATACTCTCCTTCTTCTCAACCCGGCCTTCTTCCCACTCCACCCTCACCCATAACCTCTTGGTTATCCGACACCAGTGCCTCCCATCATGTCACCCTAGATTTTTCTACCCTTTTTAATCCCACATAATACACTGGTAATGATTCACTCCATATTGGAAATGGTAATGGTCTCCCTATCTCACATTTTGGTACAAGCTCCATTTCTTCTCTTACTTGTCCTCTCAATCTCAATAATGTCTTATATGTTCCTTCTTTATCCAAATCTCTTATTTTTGTTCAAAAATTTACTCATGATAATGATGCATTTTTTTAGTTTCACCCAAATTTTTATGTTGTGAAGGATCGTCGTACCTAGACTTCGCTTATGTACGACACCAGTAGGAATGACCTCTACACGATCTCATCTTCAAATTCTCACTCCTCTTCGCAAGCTTATCACACAATAAAATCATTATCATAATATTGGCATCATTGTCTTGGTCATCCTCATCATCAAGTCCTTTATCAAGTCATCAATCTTCATCAACTTCCAGTTACCTCCCTTCATTAGAAGCACGTGTGTTGCGTGTAAAATGGGCAAATCTTCCATATTGTCTCTCCCACATCGTGACAAGTCCTCCACGTCTATCCTCCATTTAATTTTTAGTGATGTATGGGGTCCATCCCCGACTATGTCTTGTAATGATCATAAATATTTTGTCCTCTTTTTTTATCATTATTCAAACTTTATTTGGTTCTTTCCTACGAATTGCAAATCTGATGTGCATGATATTTTTATTAAATTTCAAAAATTAGTTGAACGACAATTTAAAACTAAAATAAAAAATATTCAAACGGATTAGGGGGGTGAGTTTCGCAAATTGGACACTTTTTTTCAAAATTATGGAATTCAACATCGCTATTCTTGTCCACATACACAAGAACAAGTTGACTTTGTTGAACGCCGCCGTCGTC
The DNA here is from genome assembly GCA_949130495.1 of Sambucus nigra. Taxonomy (NCBI): domain Eukaryota; kingdom Viridiplantae; phylum Streptophyta; class Magnoliopsida; order Dipsacales; family Adoxaceae; genus Sambucus; species Sambucus nigra. The sequence goes on from CASBWL010000065.1 coordinate 26,971, forward strand.
ATATTGTTGAAACGGGTCTTACCTTAATGGCTCACGCCCCCGTTACCCAAAAATATTGGCATTTTGCTTTCGAATTCTCCATTTTTATTATTAATCGTTTAACCACTCGCACTCTCTCAAATATTTCTCCACTTCAATGTCTCTTCACCACCACCCCGAATTACAATTTATTAAAAAAAACTGGGTTCCTTTGTTTTCCTTATCTCCGCCCTTATAATTATCGTAAAATGGACTATCATACCCAACCATGTGTATTTCTCAATTATAGTCCCAATCATTCTAGCTATCGATGTTTATACATTCCATCTGGCCGTATTTACACAGCCTGCCATGTTCATTTTGATGAAACAGTCTTCCCGTTTGCCTAACCACACTTACCCGCCTCACCCCTTGTACCGTCCTCCTCTCTACCATTGGGTGCACTCACCAGTGTTTTATCACCCCAATCTATCTACCAAAATGTGCTACACCTCCCTCCCTCACACCCGCTCCCTTCTGTTCCAAACTCATGCAACCCAACTTCTACACCTTCCAATAACTGCCTGGGTCTTCTTCCATCAAGGCAACCTCACTCCCTGACCTCCCCTCCCCAATAACCTGTTAATCCAGCTTCCATATCTCTTTACCTATAACCTACTTTGGTTCAGTCCACCTTTACCATTACTCCGTCCATGTCACCTGACCCAGTCCAGTCGCAAACACCTGTTGTAGTTCCACTTAGCAAGGTTGGCCCGCTTCCTCCGTATTCTAACCCCAACGGCATTTCCCTTTCCATTGGCCTAGGAAGTACCACCCTAAAAAAATCCTCTCATCCCATGAAACTTTTTCCCAGACCACCTTCTGAAAAAGCTGTTACTTAGGCCGTTTGATACAAGATTAAACTATTGAAGTAACTCCGAACTATTTTTTGCGGAAAATATTTTCTTTACATCAAATTAGTTTAATCACAAGATGTGTTTAATAGAATATGTACGAGATCAGTTTAAAATTTGTTAACAGGTTTAGTAAAATAGTTTAAAACAATTAAACTCAGCACAACCAAAAGAATGAGATGAGGTGATGTATAAAGATTAAGTATAAGATATTTTTAACGGGGTAAAACCTCACCTAACTGAGGAAACATCCACGATGACTTCTAAGTCACAAACCAAAAATCCACTAAAACAAAATATTCAAGTTACAAACTATATAACACACATGCACACAAATCAGTCCTATACAAGTTTAGAAATGTACCCACCAGTTTTACTTATAACTTCTCTGCAGTTCTGATTATTGACATGGCTTTCCCAGTTTGCTAACTTCTACACTTTGTTCCAGTCTTTACGTCGACTCTTGATGATTCAAGATCTCATAACCAATACTTTTGTGTTGTAGTGTGTTAAGTGTTTGTGATGGTGCTCTAACACATGCATGCACATACACACACGCTTATTTTATACAAACAATCCTATCAAATTACAAATAAGATCTATATGCTGTGATTTTCAGTTTCTCTCTTCTTAGGAAACAAAAAACTTTGCTTGACCCTTTAATCAATCCCGAAATCTAAGGTTACCTTGCTCGGAAGACGTTCAAGGTCTTAATAAATTTCAGAGGGTTTTGAAAATATTTTTGAAATTGAAAACCACCGATTGTGATTCTAATTAGGTCAAAAGTCTTGTTTCAAAAGAACCAGAAACATAAAATGATTTATTGATTCTAGGGTTGAAAAACATTTACAGAAAATAAATCAACAAACTGATTTCTCAAGATGAGAAATTAAATATGCAGATCTAAGTGTAATATAACATATAATGACCAGATCTATAATTTCTATGAAACGAAAATACAGATCTAACCTAAATTTTTAAGTTCGAAACAAGATCTTAAACTCAAGAAGATAAAACTTTATCAATGACCTTCAAACCCCTACCGACAACACTGTCAAACGCAAGGATGGTGTTTGGTATAAACTGTTTTAGGATAAGGGAGAATAGGGTTTGAAAACGGGTTAGGGTTTGAAAACTGTTTTAGGATAAGTATAATAACCTTAAGAACTTTTACTAGAAGAAAATTTTCAAGTAAATGTAATCCTTCTTCTTGGAGTGTTCCTTTACCAATGATTTGAGATGATACACAATCACCAAAAATGACTTGTCCTCCAGCAAAGCTGGTTTTGTTTAAAAGTTTAATATCATTCCCAGTCATGTGCTTTGAACATCCAGAGTCTAAATACCAGCCAAAGGGAGTGTGTTCAGCTTTTGAAGCAGTAATCACAATATTACACTTCATCTGGGGCAATAGCTCATCTTTTCTAATCTAAATAGCTCTTATTTTCATTTTGCACTTATTTTCTCTCATTTGATAAAATTTGCGAGCATTAGGTTTTTGTTGAAATTTTTTTTGCGCATGAGTTTGAATTTTATGGAAAGTAGGAGCATTTGGTTTAGGAAAGTGCCTAGGAATCCTTCTTGGAAATGATCTTTTAGGTTTGGTCTTTCTCTTTTTATAGTTAGAGTTTTTATCTGGTTGTCTAGGCAGAACATAATTGTTACGACTTCTCCTTGAATAGTTAAAGTTCTGATATACAGGAGTATTACAGACATAGTTAACTAAGCATCTAGAGTAGCAACCTTCGAAATATTGACCGTATAAGTCACAGTATGAGCAATGTAAATTACTTAAAGAGGGAATCTCCTTAGGAAAATCTCTAAACATAGTCTTCATGGAATTTTGGGGTTGAACCTTATTCCTAGGAAGTACAGTTTGAAAAGCAGAATCACTTTTCCTAATCGGTGGGCATACATATTTAGCCTTAGGTAAAATTTCACACTTAGAGTTCTTGATTCCCTAATATCAAACTTTTGTTGTTTGTCATCAAACTCATTTTTCAGAGAATGAAAATCTGGACAGGTTTCTATAGGTCTTTTGCCTCCTGACACAAACTTAATTGGTTCAAAGTTTTTAGTTTGCGTCTTCAAATTTGGGCAAAACCCTATTCCAGTTCGATCATCAGAATTAGTTTTTGAATCAACAACAAAACCATCAAAACAGTTTGAATTATTTTCAAATTTTGCAAATTTTTTGAAAACAGTTGCTATCTTTTCTTTAGATTGTTCCAATTCTAATAATGTCCCTTTATATTTTTTCTCCAGAGTTTTATTTCCTTCAATTATATTCTTCAATTTTTGATAAAAAGTTTTGACTTCATTTTCATGAGTTAGACATTGGTTAGTATACTCTTCAGCATTAAGTTTAACCATCAGGCTTAGGTCTTCTAGTTTCTTGGTGAGATCTTTAACTATCTTCTCTAGTCTAGTGCTTTTCTTGAGATTTTTCGCATAAAGTGTGCGAATATCAGGGAGGTCTTCAGTGTCTGAATCACTAAGTGTAGTGTGTGAAGTGACCCCTAAGGATTCATTTCTCGAACTCACACACACATTGACATCGTCATTATCGCTTTCCCTTTGACTCACACACCCCGTAGTAGAACTAGCATTGTTCTCAGAAATTAAAGCATCTAAACCAGTAGCAGCATAATTCATAACAGCAGAAGTACAGTTATTATCATCATTATCATACATAGGCATATCATCATTATAGATTATCTTAGCAAAGAAAGACATGCAAGGATCAAAGGCATCAGATGATTCAGGTTCCTCGTTTTCATAATCACTTGAATCATCCCATGTTTTGCAAATGTTGTCCCTAGTACGTTTATTGGACGTGTTCAATTTCACTCTACAGTCTTGTGCAATATGTCCTAATTTTCCACATCTAAAACATTCAATGTTCTTGAAGTATTTATTTGTTCTCATATGAATGTCCTTGTGATGTTTGTCTCGACCTTTCTCATGAGGTTTGTAATTAGATTGAGGTGGATAATTTGGCTTGCCTTGTTGGTTTACCATATTATTTTTAAATTTGAAAATTTTCTTAAACTGTTTTGACATCAAGGCGATTTGATTATCCAAACTATCTATATCACATTCCTCATCAGAGTTATCAGTGGGAACAGTAAGCTCAGGTTTCATCAGCTTAGAGGAAAAACTCAAATTGGAACTAGTCTATTTCCTATGGGACTGGGTCAATTGCTTCTTATATTCTAATTCCATTTCCACAGCTCTCAGTTTACTACTGAGTAATTCAGGAGTGAGATTTTGGTCACTCACTTCCTCAATAGCATATCTTTTGTTATCAAATTTCTGTGGTAATGATCTTAGAATTTTAGAGACAATTTCATGTATGTCATAAGTGATCCCATTAGCATGCAATTTGGTCACAATGTCAGTCAATTTCATGTAAAAGTCATCAAATGATTCAGAGTCTGACATAATTAGAGAGTTATACTGCTGGACTAACATCTGTGTTTTAGCAGCCTTAACTCTAGTGTCAGCTTCATGTGCAGTAATCAGTGTATCCCAAGCTTCCTTAGAAGTGGAATAAGATCCTTTTGAACTCATGTTCATTTATAGACATAAATATGGCATTCTTTCCATTGTTATTGTTTCGAGAATTTTGCTTCTCTTCTTGTGTGAATTCACTTAATACTTTCTTAATCCTCCCATTACTTCCTTCAAGGGCTGGTTTTGTAGGATAAGTATATCCATTTTCAACAATATCCTAGACATCATCTCCCAAGGTTCCTTGTATGAAATCAACTATCCTTACTTTCCAGTAAGCAAAGTTGTTTCCATAAAATAGAGGAGGTCTGGTCAAGTTACCAAATATTTCATTTTTCTCGTCCATTGTTTGATTTCAAAAAAATAATTTCAAAAACACAAGATCTTTTAAAAAGATTTCAAAATCTCTAATACCAATTTAAAAAGATGTTATTCAGGCCGTTTAATACAAGATTAAACTATTGAAGTAACTCCGAACTGTTTTTTGAGGAAACTCTTTTCTTTCAATCAAATTAGTTTAATCACAAGATGTGTTTAATAAAATATTTATGAGATCAGTTCAAGATTTGTTAACAGGTGTAGTAAAATATTTTAAAATATTTAAACTCAGCACAACCACAAGAATGAGATGAGGTGATGTAGAAAGATTAAGTATAAGATATTTTTAACGGGGTAAAACCTCACCCAACTGAGGAAACATCCACGGTGACTTCTAAGTCACAAACCAAAAATCCACTAAAACAAAATATTCAAGTTACAAACTATATAACACACATGCACACAAATCTGTCCTATATAAGTTTAGAAATGTACCCAATGATTTTACTTCTAACTTCTCTGCAGTTCTGATTATTGATGTGGCTTTTCGAGTTTGCTAACTTCTCCACTTTTTTCTAGTCTTTACGTCGACTCTTGATGATTCAAGATCTTATAACCAACACTTCTGTGTTGTAGTATGTCAAGTGTTTATGATGGTTCTCTAACACATGCATGCACACACACACGCTTATTTTATACAAACAGTCCTATCAAATTACAAATAAGATCTATATGCTGTGATTTTTAGTTTCTCTCTTCTTAGGAAATAAAAATATTTGTTTGACCTTTTAATCAATCCCGGAATCCAAGGCTACCTTGCTCGAAAGACAGTTCAAGGTCTTAATAAATTTCAGAGGGTTTTGAAAATATTTTTGAAATTGAAAACCACCGATTGCGATTCCAACTAGGTCAAAAGTCTTGTTTCAAAAGAACTAGAAACTAGAAATTGATTTTTTGATTCTAGGGTTGAAAAACATTTACAGGAAATAAATCAACAAACTGATTTCTCAAGATGAGAAACTAAATATGCAGATCTAAGTGTAATATAAAATAAAATGACTAGATCTATAATTTCTATGAAACATAAATACAAATTTAACATAAATGTTTAAGTTGGAAACAAGATCTTAAACTCAAGATGATAAAACTCTATCAATGACCTTCAAATCCCTACCAACAACACTCTCAAACACAAGGATGATGTTTGGTATAAACTGTTTTAGGATAAGGGAGATTAGGGTTTGAAAACGGGTTAGGGTTTCTCTCTTTCTCTTTTTTTTCTCTCTTCTTTCTCTTCTCTCTTCTCTATTCTCCATTCTCTCTTCTGTCTGGTTAGACGAAGTGGCAAAAGTTCTCAGATGCAAAGGCTAAGCCTCCTTTTATACTGAGGAACGAATATTCGAGAAGGCTGTTCAAAATCAAGGCCTGAGATTTGGTTTTACCAAATTGACTTTGATCCAACGGTGAACTAAAAGTGGTGAGTTAAAAGGCTTCTGATTGGTTGAGAAGGGTTTCACATGGATTGGCTTCAAACTCATGTAGAGCGTTGATCACAATTATCCAAGGGATGATAATGGACCACGATTTTGAGTCTTTAAAGAAACACAAATCAGGTCGGTAGTGTAGTGAAAGGTGCAGGGATGAGATTGAGGCTCAGACGGGCATTTTAGAAATAATTACACACGCACCATATAGTCTTTAGCGCTTTCGGTTCCTACCCAAACCAACTTTCAGGTTTAAATCCATAAAACGAGAAATTACAGAACGACCCCAAAAGCTTTTTAATCCAAATTTTAATTTCCAAAAAAATCATTTAAAAATCATTAAAAATTCTCCAAAATTATAAAAATCAATTTTAAAGGGGATTAAACACACACAACTCTCACACAATCAATTTATGCAATATACATGGAATAAATGCAATCCTAATGTTTGTGGATGATTGTGAATATGCCTTTAATCAATCAATCAAGAGGAATGAAGAGTATAGTAGTGTCTGAGGCTTTTTGGATTTCTAGGTAATGGACTCAATTTTGTCACTATTTCCAAACTAGATGAGAACTTATACAATGTAGACTCAAGTGACTCAAGAGTATAAGGTGCTTCAACTTCAACACTCACCCACCCACCCACTACTCACTCTGTATCTGTCCAGCCCATATAACCTTCGTGTTTCACCTCTGCCAACAAATACATTTAGTGGCATCATGCAATGACTACCGAAATTAAGTCTCTTCTTCAAAATAACACATGGACACTCATTCCCCATTCTCCTAATATGAATGTAATTAGCTGTAAATGGGCTTATCGCATTAAAAGAAAAGCGGGTGATACTATTGATCGCTACAAAGTTCTCTTAGTTGCCAAAGGTTTTCATCAAGAATATGGCCTTGACTTCAACGAAACCTTTAGCCCTGTTGTCAAGGCCACCACCATTCGCACTGTCCTATCCATTGTTGTGTCTAATGGTTGGTCGCTTTCATAACTGGATGTCAACAATACCTTTCTTCATAGATATCTAAATGAAGTTGTCTTTATGGAACAACCAACTGGCTTTCAAGACCCCACCAAACCTTCTCACGTCTGTCAACTTCATCGGCCTCTTTATGGTCTCAAACAAGCTCCCCGCGCATAGTTTCAACGTCTCACTCATTTTTTCACTGCTCAAAATTTTATCGACTCCAAAACTGATTCTTCTCTCTTTATCTATCACTCGAATTCTTCTATTATTTATCTCCTTATTTATGATGACGATATCATCATTACTGGTAACACTCATTCTATCATCCAATCACTCATCACGACTCTTGGTCGTGAATTCTCTCTTAAAAATCTTATCTCCCTCCATTATTTCCTTGGCATTTAAATTATTCCCACCTCTACCAGGATCTTACTATCTCAACAACGGTACATTCTCGATCTTCTTTCTCGTCATGGCATGTCCAATTCAAAACCCCTTAATACTCCATTTCCCATAAATCTCAAACTCTCCCTCACCGATGGCACATCCTTACCTGACCCTACTCCTTATAGACAAGTGGTTGGTGCTCTTCAATACCTTATCCTCACCCGCCCCGATATCTCCTTTGCCGTCAATAAAGCTTTCCAACTCATGCACTCTCCCACGGACACCCATTGGTCTCTTGTTAAACGGATCCTTCTCTATCTAAAGCACACGAACTCATTTGGCCAACACCTCACAAAATCATCCTCATTTCATTTACAAGCCTTCACTGATTTCGATTAAGATGGTTGCATTAATGATTGAAAATCCAAGGGTGGGTTCGCCATTTTTCTTGGCACTAATCTCAATTCTTAGCAATTCAAAAAGCAAAAGACTGTTTCTCGGTCATCCACGGGAGCCGAATAAAAAGATCTTGCCAATGTCTCCGCTGAATTAATTTGGCTCCAATCATTATTAAATGAACAATGTATCCCCCCTCAAAACCTCCCATACTTTGGTGTGACAATATTGGTGCCACTTATCTTTCGGCAAACCCGGTCTTTCATGCACGCACCAAACATGTTGAAATTGACTTTCATTTTGTCTGTGATCAAGTTGCCAAGAAAGATCTTCAAGTTCAATTCATTTCTACGGATGATCAACTTGCAGACATATTCACCAAAGGACCCTCATCCACAGGATTTCAGTTCATTCGTGACAATTTAATGCTTCGATCATGTTCACCATCAACTTGCGGGGGCATATTAACCAGTCAATAACAGTTCGTAAAAGGCTCCACATTTTCAGCTATCTTCGAGTGCATGTTTATGTTCAAAGCTCCGATTTAAATTTCAAATTCTTGTTTTATCTTCTCCTGTAAACTAGGACCTGTTATACTATAAACACAAGACCTGTAGCTGCTCAAAAAATATATACGAAATATACAAAAGGGATTCCTTTGTCAAATATCTAATACCTGCCTTTTTTTACCAATCTGTCATTCTTCTGTTGCAAACATATTACCAAGCTTGTCAGGACGCGAGAATGAGATATATTTTTTTGAAATAAACCCTCATTAATAACACCGTTGTAAATGAGTAAGGATATTAAGATCTCTCTTAATTATGATACTGGTGTTATTTGTCTTTTTTCAGTATGACTATTGCCCATCACATTGAATAGGTATCTACCAGTGCCATAATGTGGTCATTTATTGTGTAGCTATATGTGAAAAATTCAAATTTATCTAAAAAGCATTTTCACATTGACTAAACTTGCAACATTACTAACCTAGGTCTAGTGCTATGTTAGGTCGATAAGAAACTCATGTCATTTATCGTGTTAAGCGGATTTTCCTTTTTTAAATACAATGTGCCATAAAGTTTCTAGTTGTAACATGGATAAGGGCCATTGGTTGTGTTAAGAAGAAATATATTCAATACAAATCATTATATCATTTCGAGTGATAACATTTTTGACGCATGAACTCCACGTATCTGTAGACACTAAATTCATAACTATGAACGGTTACTGGATAATTGGGTTATATTCAGCCAAATATGGTCCAAAACATAATGAACTCGCAAGGATATCCATTCCACTTAACACCCCCATTAATATATATATATATATATATATATATATATACTAGAGGATACCCGTGCCTAAAGGCACGGCGAAAAAATTTAAAGTATGTAATAGTCCATCCCGGACATTCGAAAATTTAGTGAGAGTTTCCTTTATTTATAGGACTATCCACTTATTTAAAAACTCTCCAACAACATTCACATACAATATGAAATACAAAATATTCACTGCATTCACAAATCCACTGCATTGACATTGTGCCTCAAATAAACAAATTATCCATTTAAAAAAATTGGACAGTCTCCTTTGTTTATTGAACTATCCACCCTCTTAAAGGGTTACAACCAATCCAACAATATTCAATACTCTCAAAAGTAAAATCTAACAAATATTTTAATGAAACAAATTTCGTAAAAACAATCACATATACATGAACTGAAGTCGTCCCGCATGTTCCACTAAAATAATTGTCCGTAGTTTTCAAAATGTGACCTGATACAAAACAAAAAATATAGTTAGTCAATTAAAATAGTTAGTCAAATATTCCCATGCCAACAAAATTATGTAACACTACATCTTATTCTTTTTACTAAGTTGTGAGTGTTCAGTACAAACACTAAAATTTATTTTATAAATATTAACTAAAACCTTGAAAAGCTTAGGCATACCGAAATGAAGAGAATCCATAAAAAGAAGCACAAAAAATGGTAGGATGTCTTCTTCACTCATTAATTCATATTTAACTTAAATTCCCTCCATTTACTATTCGATCACGATGCAACCTTTTACTCATTAATGCATCCTGTACTTGTACAAATAAGACGGTCAGATTAATTCAGTGTTATCGAACAAAATAAAATAATAAAATAAAAATGAAAGAGCATAAAATCTTGTCCGTGACACAGACCTGTGCAAATAAACAACATAAAATTTTAATTTAGGTACTCCTAAAATTTTTACAAATTAAAAAATAAAGAGAAAAGATGTTACCAAGATTGAGTGTGAGAGAATACATATTTTAATGTAGAAACATGAAAATAAATGGATTAGATATTTGAAGCAAGTTTAAAACAACTTTGCAAAAAAATAGTAGGGGTGGAATTTGCAAAAAACATACCCCACCCCTTCATCGCCTCCTCTCACAGCCTCATTCCCTCACCCCTCTCCCCTCATGCATTGTTGCTGGCAGCCTGGTACTACGGTAGTACCAGTACCCGACCGCTGCAGTGCTGCTGCTGGTACTACAAATCACAGTAGCATAATAGCTACTGCTATTACGCTCAACAGATCACATCTACATTAACAAAGTAGGTGAGTCCTTAAACCGATGACATTTGCATTAACAAAATCAGTCAAATGGTGCGATGAGTTCAAATGCATTTACTAAAACCATAGCAGTGTGTGGAATTCCTGATTAAATCAAACAATAAAACAACACGAATGAAACACCTAAACATCAAACAATAAACCTAAACATAAAATTAAATCTACATAATATTCATACATTGAAGAGTGTCAACGTGGAAATCAAATCCCGATTATGTTCCAAAACCTTTCTTGAGCATCAGTCATACTAAAAGTCCGATTATGTTTCGAACAAATCTCTGTCCTCTGTAGCTTCTTCATTGTGTTGACAAATCCATCAACTCCTCCTCTAGGCTGCAAAATTAAAATGTGAAGTAATGGTTCATACATTAGTTTTTTATCTGATGGTCTACAGTCAACTGTGAGAATAACAACAATATGCAAAATAATACAGATAAATTAAGTTCATACTAACTCGAGACAGACCCCTGACATTCCACAATATCCAATTTATCATTTGGATAACTGATTTTCATAAGCTTTCGAGTTGGATCTTAATATTCTTTTGTTTCCACTTTGATTCATCATGTTCTTTTTATGCTGGACTGTAATGAAATTATCTTCCTTATCTCGTGGGAGATTAAGGATATGACTTGGTGATAGTTGATATCTTCCTTCCACTTCTGCATTTTCCTCCTCTCAATCTTGGATTTCTCCTTCCTCTATTTCTATTCCCTCGTCTTGGACTTCAAACTTTTTATGATTTTTTTCCCATTTTATTGGCTTTTATCAACTCTAACATTATATGGATCTCTTTCTTGTTTTGCATCTTTTCTTCCTTCCACAACTGCTTCCCCTCTGCTATCTCCACTGTATAGATCCTTGACACCCATTATCAGGTCTAGAACAACCCCATTGGGTCCCACTTATTGGTCTGTTATAGCCTACGCCGTCAACAGACGCTGGAGGACACTATATGGTGGAGATGCATGCTCCATTGTGCTAGTGTCGAGTTACGTTATACCTGTAATTCCCAAAACAATCATTCAAAAATAATCCAGTTATGTTAGTGTCTAGTTCCATCTATTACAATAACGTGCGCATAAAATTTGGTCATAGGGGAGTTCTCATAATAAGAAACCAACAACAGGAAATTAAAAGAAAAAAAATATCCCAAAGCATGAAAAAAAATTGTAGTCAATATACAAATCCCAAAACCAAAATTTGAGTGGATTCTATTGTAGTATCTCTATATTAATTTTACAAAGTATTATGCATCAGTGTCTTCTATTGTAGTATCTCAAAGCATGCAAAAAAATGTTACAGTTACAGTCGCCAAGCTATTGTATATGGCCGAGTCAGCAGAGATGCTGCACTTCTATGCATCAGGGTTGCTATTGCATCAGGGCTGCTACTATTGCGTCGAGATGACATTACCAATTTTTGTCAAGGCTGCTACTATTGCATCAGGGCTGCTACTGCTGCTACTTTTGTCAAGGCTGCTACTATTGAGTTTATCTTGTAGTGTCACTATTAAATAGACTAAAAGTCCATGAATAAAGAACCTATAAATGTAGTTCCCTAAAAACGGGCTAAAAGTCCATTAACAAACAACCTATAAATGAATTCCAATAGTAATCACCATGTTTCTATATGATTGAAAACAAACAATGCAATCCTAGGTACAATATAATAAATCGCATTTGACAATTTTATAATCAGTGTTTACCTTCTTTTGCTTCCAGAAAATAACGCCCGTGATATATTATAAATCACATTACTAATGCAGTTCACAATGAATTCAATGCTCAATAATAAATCAATTACCTAAATGCTCTCAAATGTTCCCTCAAATCTGCTAAATTTCCCCCTAAATGCTCTTAACTGCTTCAACTCTACCAGATATGTCCAAAACTGCCCGCCACATGGTGGTAACCACTCAATATCAAATATTCAGAAATATGGTGTATATTTGCACCCACCACCTATATCTTTTGAACAGATTCATGTGGTGGAAATCAACAGTTGCAATTTCAAATCAACATACGTTTAGTTCAAAGCGATCCATCAAAACTTTACAAAGGGATCAAAAATGGTTCCAATTTCGAAGATTACCAAAATAGGTGAAATAACTTCAGCTTGCAACTGTGTCATATAAAAAAAACTGTCATATAAAAAAAAGTAAAGAATCCTAAATTTCATATTATGCTGTAAAAATAATTTTATTAAAACTAAATCATTTAATCGTTCATATAGGTAGTCATTTAATCGTGACTTTATCAGCAGTATTTGAATGCGAGAGAGATGGAGTTTAGCAGGAAGTTTTTCTTGTTCAAGTGATAGATGTATTTCGAGTGAGAAATAATGGTTCGTTCGTATGAGAATAAGATCATGAAGCCTCAAATGAATGATAATGAGAATGAGAAGAACACAAATAAATGATAATGAGAACAGTTGTGAAAGAGGTTTACCACTTGGACCTACTTGAGGCACGCGCGAAGTAGTATCGTGGTTCTTCGAACGGTCGGTTGGTTACAGTTGAGCAAGGTCCCTCGTTAAAACTCCCCAATTCTCTCATAATGGCCCAACTTGATCTTCAACCACTTTCAAATTTCCCAAACATAACAGAGTATTTACCTGAGGCTTGGAGCAGAGTATATGGTCCATCAACTCATCCGGGAGATAACTCAAGATTGTTTCGTTATAGCAAGAACGAAATTCAAACAAACACATTTGCTGATTAACACTAAAATGGTATGTGATTATAATGGAATTGACCACAAAATATAAATAAGACAAATAAGAATCATAACCACAAAACTATAAATATGAATCCCAATATAAATATACAACTTAAAATAAATCCCATGCTAGTGTTAACTATTCCAATGATAAGCACAAACATACTTTTTACTTATAGGAAAAACATATATACCCAAATGAATAAGAAGAAAATAATATTAAAATCCAGATAACTCCAAAATGAGAGGGGTAGTAAACATCTACCTTGAATGGATTAGTACCAGATAGGGGGAACTCCTGAGAAGCTCGATTAAGCGAGCCTCAATCACGCACTATTTTATTTGGAGAGGCCATTTGACAGATGAGCAGAAAAATATTCCCAGAGCATATGGGCCACATCATAACAATTACACTGTAATAAAAATGGAGAAAAATTTCAAATCAATAGACACTAAACACTAATAAAATAGACAAAAATATAAAAAATTATATGAAAACTCGTTGTGTGACCTGAAGCTTCCAAACCTTCACCCGCACAACAGATATTTGTGGGAACTTTGCAGGAGTCGTAGATGTAATGAGTTGTGCCACTGATAACTTGTTAGATTTACCGGTTGCTCGGAGATCCATCCACGCATCTTACATCTATCAAGAACTTCTGACCCAACTTCATTTCTTCTTGTTTCACCCTATGATACCCGTGAAAGTTTAGCCTCCTTAGTACAATTTTATCTCCATTTATCATCTTGCCAGCATCGGTCATTAGTCCTTGAACAGCCAGAGGAAACAGCAGGTTAGTGCATTTTCACTTCATTCCCCACCTATTAGTTGAAAAACAACATACAAAACTGTGAGCCCCCCATTAATCAAAATGCTTGAAGACAAACCTAACATGTCCAAAGAACAATTAAAGTCTAAAATCAAAACTTCAATCTATGAACATATCTAAAACAAAATTCCTACATAAAAAAAACAGAGAACAAAAACTGTTTATGCTCAATGTATGTATAAAATAAAATTCCTACATAAAAAATAGAGAATAAAAACAAGGAAGCAAATGTGAGTACCATCTAAGATCTCTAATACTACCATCCAAATGTGAGTACCATCAAAGACCTCTAATTTCTAACCAATAATAGTATAGAGGTTAGACTAATTTCAAACCAAAATTAAATTCCACACTTTCTAAATCACGAAATAATTAGAGAGAATGAGAACCTAATACGTATTAGATCTGAGGTACTCGGGTAAAACATAAGTATCTAAAGTTATATCTGCAAGCAAAACAATATGTAAGATCTAAAGAAGAAAATGCATGCCCCAATTTGAGTATCAAAATGTGAGTTGAGTACCAAAATGTGAGTTAAAACACCAAAATCTAGATTACTTGAACTCAATAGGATGGCGACAACCTTGAAGCTCGGAGGGTGAGGGCGAAGAGAAGAGGATAGGGTGGGGAAGAGGAGGGTAAGGCGGCGGAGAGGAGATAGCAGATTTATGAGAGGGAATGAGGAGAGTTGTAGGTTAGGGTTTGTGATAATAAGAGGCCGTGTAAGGTTTTGGGGGTGTAAAAGTTGGGCGGGAGAATGAAATTGGAGAATCAATCTTGACCCTTTATTTTCTCTTAGAGAATCTGGAGCGTTAATGTGCTTTTACATTTTTAGAATTCAAAATCCATGCCATCTTATTATATATATATATATATATTAATGAATAATTGGAAATATGATTTTTTAGTGGTGTTTACTCAAGTCAACAAAAGAGTTCTAGCTATTAGATTTTGTGGTCGTTGCCTTATCGGAACTCGTGGATCCGAGGCAACTTCGACAGACACCACCTGGAATAGTGTTGTCACACCATGCCACCTTCACACCACCACCTATCACTTCCAAACACCGAATCCTTACAATTAACCCATATAAAACACAAAAAAAGCACATACTAACAATGAACGTCACTATAATACCAATTTGATTTAAACGTATCGGAAGAACACTTGCAATTACTCACAAAGTTAAACACACCCAAAAGAAGGCTTCTCTAATTCATATTCTAATTCCTGTGTAATAATTCAATGAACAAGAGAGGGCCGATGCTAGCGTTAGTTAAGAAACAAAAGATTATTAGGAAATAAAATGTAACCAAATGTTAATACCTAAAATGTCTCCTAAAAATCAGCAAATGATAAATAATAAAATTAACACAAATTTAAAATATCTATTCCCATCCTTGCTCCAATCCAATCATAGGGCCCACTTGACCATATTTCATTTTATTTAGGGTAAATTACACACCCCCACAATATTGTGACACCCCGCCCAATTAAATACCGAATGATCAGTCTTTTATGAAATTAAAACAAAATATCAAGTTGGTTCATTATTAGAATTACACTCGATTTTTTTTAATATTTACTAACCACCTAGTATTTGAAAACCTGGTGTCAAGTTTTATCTGAATAATTAACATGAAACCAAAGAAATTTGTAATATCCCATTGAACCTTTAATAATCGAACACACAATGAATATAGAGACAGAATAATAAAAAGTGTGTTTGGAATACACAATCTAGTCTGAAATAATAATATAGCCATCCATAATGAAAACTAGCCCAATAGTCTGAGAAATAATATAGAAGACCTCTATCTCTGAATAAAGTCTGAATAGAAGTGGGAAACATGCCCGACTGAAATAAGTAGCTCATAAGGAATGAACGATGAATACAAAGGCATCTAACATCAAGGTCCTGCAACTTCCACAGTAGCTGCAACACATCAAATGATCCGAAATCCTACGTGCGATGTTCCTGTGTCTAGACACCTAAAATGACTTGCACAAGGATAATAAATTTGGAAGAAACATGTCAGAGCCCAAGTAGAAAACAGTTTAAAATATTTAAGCAAGTATTTAAAATTCTTAAAAGCATATATTATATAGATGTTAGTTTACAGTTCTCACTTGAGAAGTCTCACCTCTCATCTAGTGTGCACGCCTAACATACTTCTAGATAATTCTAGTTGTTGTTATCACACCTAACTGGTTCAACTACGTTAGTCTTTTTAAACTATTACTTATAGTGTCCATCCGTATTTATCACACAATACATTATCGATTATTTCCATATCTTTCTATTCAAGAAGAATTTCCTCAATTACTAGTTAAGTGTTCACATACTTAGGTTATTTAGATTTCACTATCTTTCTTATCTACTAAGCACACACAGTAGAATAAATCACAAGTGTACACACACACACGCACACACACACACACACACATATATATATATATATATATACACTAATATGGCACCCTGAGGCTCAGTTGTGGTGCATGCATACTCTGCTATCAGGTCCGGTACATCACACACTGTATAAAGGACTGTTGGTTTTGTATCTCTCTCGAACCATAAATACAAATCACATATATTGCAAGGGAATATAGTTTCAAGCCTATGGGATATGCACATACTTACGCAACCATATGACCGCCAGCTTATCGTTCTCACAGATAGGCCTTTCCTAGGTTCTATATTCTAAGGTACAAGTCAAAAATCCCCCCAATGGCTCATCAAGATATGACTATTTCGGCAAGGAAACCTCCCGTGATAGCAAGGAGCGTAGGTATGTCATACACGTAAAAATCATAAAATAAGTATACACACAACTCATATACTTGTGTCATCGGTATAGGCATACGCACGTCTTATATCATAAGTCCCATACGTAGTATATTTATATCCCGAATATCCCACATATTAGTAAATTACAATTATACTTCTTGTCGTACATTCCCGAATATATCTCACCACTTGAAGTGTGTCCATTTTTCTATACATAATATCACTAGGAAACTCACTCATATCCTCCTTGTCTAAGTCATCGTTTTTCTCGAATTCTCATGACTCGAATTATCCTTCAATTTAGATTTTTCCTCTCGATTAAGCCTAATTAATTTAGCTCTTAAATTCTCGTCATAGGGCCAAGCCCAAACCTAATTTAGGCCTACTAGTACATCAATATAATCCCCATTATATTTAAATTTAATCCAACAAGTGAATCCCAAACATTTCCCAAAAATTCTAAAGAAAAAGAGAAAAGTGTCCAAAATATTGGCAGCCGAATAGATTCGGCTAGAAACCAAATCGATTCTCCCCTGCAGGTATTGTCTTCTTCGTTAAGAAACTACGGGTTTCACTATTTTTTAACACCAAAAACTTCAGTAATCATTCCCAAACTCCCAAACAATTATACTAAATGTTATACCAACGTATATGAATGATTTCTAATGCACAAGAATAATGAAATCATCAAGAATCATAAGTTAATCAAATTAATTCCAATTAAATTCTTAAAAATCCTAGTTCATCACTTTTATTAAAGAATCATTATGTAACCCATATTTCTTCTCAATTGGATAATCCCAATTCATCAATTTCATCCTACACAACTCAAATAATGTAACCTAACATTATTCTAACTCAAGAATATAGTTTAACCTTCAAAGATTGATTCAATTCTCTATAAATTCATGGGAATAATCATTCTATTCTAACATGGATACATTATATATTAGCAAGTTTAAACACTTTCCATTTATAGTAGGTCTGATCCGTTTGAGAATGAAGGGTATGGTGGTGTTCCACTTCCCCGGATCTACGCGGTGTTGGTGTTGGTGGTGCAATTGAAGTAGGAATTGGTGGTTCTAGCCTTTGAAACCTCCTCTCTTCTCCCTCTTATGGACTCTTTGCAACTCTATGAATTGTAACTCTCGAAGCCTCCTATTCCTAGATGATATAAACCTCCAAATTTTGTAGGTCATATTTTTCCAAAAATACAAATGATTAAACTACCCTTCGGGGTGCCGGTTCGCCCTAAAATGGCTCCGAGACCCAAACTAAACTCCCAAGTAGACTTTTCTGACTATCTTGACTTAGATGGACACATTGGTGCACTCAAAATGACCACTCAAATGACTTAAAAATAAATTACTTTTTATTTCATTAAATTGAGTCCCGACACGACTGACACTCGTGTCTCGACTAAAATACTGTAACTGTCGTATTTTTCACTTGCGATAATTTTAATATATTCATAATCTCATATTACTTTATTCACTAAGTAATACTCAATATAATTCACATCAATATATACTAATCATTATCTCGCTAGTTAATATTTATTTTAATCCAGATTAATTTTCAATAAATTTTTCATATTTAATTTAATTAATCTGACATTTAAAAATCATAAAAATTACGGGGTGTTACATACTTCCCTACTAATAATGGAATTTCGTCTCAAAATTAGGAAACATGAATACCTTTTATGAATTACTTTGGATAATTTTTTTTCGCGCATCTCATCCTCGCTCTCCCAAGTAGACTACTTGACATTTTGATGCTCCCACTGGACACGTACAAGTGGAACTACCTTTGACCTTAGTATCCTCTCACTATTATCTAAGGTGACCACCGGTCTCTAATCATATGTAATATCGGGATGTAAATCAATATCTGCCAATGCAATGTGAGTGTAAGCCAACACATCCCTGAGATATCGTTTCAACGCAGAAATAAGG
This sequence comes from Sambucus nigra, assembly GCA_949130495.1. Taxonomy (NCBI): domain Eukaryota; kingdom Viridiplantae; phylum Streptophyta; class Magnoliopsida; order Dipsacales; family Adoxaceae; genus Sambucus; species Sambucus nigra. The sequence goes on from CASBWL010000065.1 coordinate 45,830, forward strand.
AACACATCATGGATACAATGAAAATGCTCCGGCAACCCGAGTCTATATGCAACTGGACCAATCTGCTACCCATATTAAAGTCCAGAAGGTATCGCTTGGCATCGACGTAGCTATTCTCTCTTTCCTGAGCTACCCGTATTCAACTCTGAATCATCCCAATCCTAGTGGAGGTATTTTGAATGAGGAGCTTGTTGTCCCCACCTCTAACCAACTAGAGAGCGAGCGACAAGGTCTATTGTATAACACCATGAACGAAAAGTTCTGATAGTGGGAGATATTGCTCCCAATTTCTGCTAAAATCAAGGATACACATTCGTAATATATCTGATTCTTTCGCTCAATCTGTCCATCCGTCTGTGGGTGATAGGTCGTACTCAATCGCAACTCTGTACTCATGTCCCTCCTAGGAACTCTCCTAAAATCAAGATTTTTTTCCCTGCTGGACAAGACCTCAAGTGGCACCCCATGTAATTTCATTATTCCAATTATGTCATTTTTCTCTTCCCACTATATCTCTACTAACGGTGTCCTTTAGTCCAACGGCCTACCCCTAATATTCCAATTCGCGAATAATTTTCTTTAGTCATCACATATCTAAATATTTCTTCAACACTCTACCAATTTATCCTGGTGCCTACACAACACTCTTCAATTTCGTTCCCTTTTTACCACACTATTATGAGCCTCTCTACTCATAGCTAAAGTATTTCCCTTACTGGAGAAAACTCCAACTTCCCCATGTGTCAACTCCCTTATTCATTTACTCATATTGCACATATAGTTTCACATCGTTCTAAAGTTTGAAACATTATGCTATTTTCAGTACCCCTACATAATGGTAGTCTTTAGTCCGACGGTTTATAGTCTACCCTTCGAACCAGTGATCAATCCGTTTGTGGAATATCTCTGCAATCATACCCGACTGTTCACGTTAGACTTTCACATCCTCAGTTGGTTCTGACGGAACTGTCATCGTATTATTCTTTGGCACAGAGTAACTCCTGATTATCCCCGAAAATCTAAAATGCACATTTTGTGTACTTTTCAACACTATAATCATTCCTTTCCGTCCACTTTTTGGTTTCTAGTGATTCACCTCACGCTCAGAGTCACTACATTCTCTTTGTCCCAATTTGTTTCAGTTTCTAATTTTCTCATGCGTCTACATTTATTTGATAAATTTCTATATTTACTCATCGTGAATGATACTGAAAATCTTAACTATCGAGGGCATCCATACACATTATGTCCCATGCATTTCTGTACAATTGCATTAAACATAATAAACTTGTGTTAAATTAATTTTCGCGTACTTGGCGTGACCATACAGTAAGGTTATACTCAAATAACTTACTAATCGCAACTTAATTATTAACTAGGTTATTCCACCGATATACTCGTGGTATAAACATTCTACACTAGTTTTCACACCAGCATTATTCGATACTACGACCTTAATTGGTAATATAACTATTAACTATCGGTTATTATCACATATACGTACAATATATAGGGTACTAAACCTGAGTCCGAAGGACCAAACTTGTATCAACCTCCAACGTTCGCTAACTTTCATGCATGGGATGTCTCACAAAGGGAAATCCAAACAAGGGACTCCCCCGATACACTACTATCTAACCTTGCCGACCGTCGAGATCCGTTAGGTCCTTAGTCCATAACATGTACCCCCAAAGTCATGTATGCTTCTACTCATTCATTATCATGTCATTAAATATGACATACAACACGGCGCTCTTACTATCACAAGTTCTCGACGCTATATAAATAACGAGCTATATCTATCCGTTCGATAAGGAAAACATCGCACCCTGAATCACATCAGTAAAAGTCCCCACGCACTGGGATCAAATATAATTAGGTAACATGCTTACAGAAGTCTACGATACAATAAAATTTAGACACACACACACACATATATATATATAGGCCCCACCCTCTTTCAGGTGATGCCTCGTAAAACCATGCAACTCATTCTGGAATAACAAGCACGATATTATTATCACACAATCTATTATCGCTCAAACCCTCGGTATGCTGCGACTATATGTGTTCATAATAAGTCCTACTTTCCTAATATATATATATATATATATATATATATATATATATATATATATATATATATATATATATATATATATTCCCCACCCTCTTTCAGATGATTCCTTGTAAAACCATGCAACTCATTATGGAATAACAAGCATGATATTATCATAACACAATCTATTATCGCTCAAACCACGGTATACTGTGACTAAACCTGTTCATAATAAGTCCTACTTTCCTAAATCGCAAAATTAGTAAATCGTAACATAAAAATTATTTTAGTGCCCACACCCGTTCCCTTATAGGTGACACCAAAAAGTCCCGCTACCAATGGTGAATGTATTTATCATAAGTCTAGTACCGACAATGCATCTACTAGGCTTGAGTCTTAATCGAATTGTAATGTTAACAATCATATGTTATGATGCATTCATGTCACCCAAACTAATTCCGTACTCGCAAGGATGAAACAAAAATATTAACTCCATTTTCCATCTGCCTTGCCTGATAGTCGGTTCCCTAAACGTAACTCTCGCGCCGGAACTAACCCACAATCTATTGTAGTGGTTATATATTTAGGATCTCAGGATCTTATCCTGCAGTTAAACCTTGTCTCGCTTTGGGCAAACATCCTTCATGTGTTCTCCCTTCCCATAAGTAGTATGAATGCCAGAAATCTCTCTTGCTTCTGGAATTGACCCTACTGGTCTCCCCCGTCATTTCTTTAGCCCCAACGATCCTGAAAGGTGAACGTGCTGCTATTGTTGTTAAGTACTTTACTAGTCCTACCTGAACCTACCAATATCGTGTTAGTAATATTTAGACCTAAATCTCTTAATCATATTCTCCTGCTAGAAGTCTTGCTCTTGCTGCTGTTGTGCCCCACTGGCACCATTTCCACCATTCTTCCCAATCAGACCGATCACACTTTCTCGTTGTGGACACGTTCAATATAGGTGGCCCTACTCTCGACACATAAGACACTTTATGTGCCATCCCCTGGCTCTGTCGGGTGTCCTTATCTGAGACCTAGTATTCTTGTTCTTGATTTGCTACCCCTCATTGTTCCTTGGCCTCCACTAGACCTATGGAACTCGTTTTTGGTCTTGGCGGGCCCGACTGAATCCACCATTATTTGGTAGGAGTTTAATTTAACTAAATCATTTAAATGGGTCCCCTACTCATAATACCCTCCTTTGGTGCTTCATTAACACCGTGTACTCCAGTTTTTCTTTTCGGATATATACTCAACACTCTTGGCCCCTTTCTCATGGAAGCGTTTATATAAGTTTATAAGCGTACATCCTTGACGACATCGACACTAGTCATCCTAGTCGGATTTCCCATCAACTTTTGTGTATACTACTCACATCGAAAGTCCATTTGCATCTTTGTTTGAACAACAAATTGAATATTTCATGGTCAAATTGCACCCAAATTCCTCGTTTAATTCCATATATGCTCCTTCATATGTGGTGGTTGACTCTCACCACTCCATGCAGCTCCAAAGAGGTAAAACTATTGCCCAAAATTTAATTATGGGTGTCATTGCATTCCAACCCATATAATTATCTTTGGATTATCTCCTTCCATTAACCCATCACACTTCATTTTTTCCCAAAATTCTTACAGATGACTCTTCAAAAGAGTCCCTCCACCTCTCCCCTTACCTACTACACTGGGTGAGTCTGAGTTTATACCACTGTTATCTATGATAATGTTTGAGAGAGCTACTGCAACCGAGTGATTATCCTAGTGTCACCTGTCGGAACAATAATTATGGCGACTTTTATCATGATCACCGTTCTCAGAATATTCCATGGCTTTCTCTTTGACTTTCCTCCTATAGTCCTTCTAACGGCCTTCGTTGGTCGCCCTATATTGCTTGGTGTACGAAGCCCGACCGAACTCGCATATGAATCATATCACTAAATTTAATAGAAGAAGAACGTAAGTTTCATAAGTAGAGGAATATAACAATCCTACAATAAGGCTCTAAAACAAAGAACGCTAAGCTGAAACGTGAAAAGTCACACAATTCCTAAGGACACTAGAATCTGATATTCTGCCCAATTAAATATCGGGTGATCAATTCTTTATTAAATTAAAAAATAATATCGAGTTGGTTCATTCTTAACATCTCCATTGAAAACTTTTTAATATTTACTAACCACCTAGTATTTGAAAAGCTGGTGTCAAGTTTTATCTGAATAATTAACATGCAACCAAATAAATTTGTAATATCACATTTAACCTCAATAATCGAACACACAATGAATATAGAGACAAAATAATAAAAAGTTCATCTGGAATGCACAATCAGTTATCCATAATGAAAACTATCCCAACATAATAGTAACTAGAATTGTCTATAAGTACGTTAGGCTTGCACACTAAATGAGAGGTGAGACTTCTCAAGTGAGAGCCGAGAACTAGCATGTATATAATATATGCTTTTAAGCATTTTAAATACTTGCTAAAATATTTTAAATTTTTTTCTACTCGGGCTCTTACCCGTTTCTTCCAAATCTATTTTCCTTGTGCAAATCATTTTAGGTGTCCAGCCGCAGGGACGCCATGCATAGGATTTCAGATCATTTGACGTGCTGCAGCTGCTATGTAAGTTGTCAGACCTTTATGTTAAACGCCTCCGTATTCATCGTTCATTCCTTATGAGCTACTTATTTCATTAGGGCATGTTTCCCACTTCTATTCAGACTTTAGTCAGATATAGATGTCTTTTATATTACGCGTAATTGGTTCGAATACGCCAGTCTTTTTAAACTCTTACTTATCTTTTCCACCCGTATTTCTCACACAATACATTATCGAATATTTCCATATCTTTCTATTCAAGAAGAATTTCCTCAATTACCAGTTTAGTGTTCACATACTTAGGTTATTTAAATTTCATTATCTTTCTTATCTACTAAGCACACACAGTAGAATAAATCATAAGTGTGTGTGTGTGTGTGTGTGTGTATATATATATATATATATACACTAATAAGGCGACTGTTGGTTTTGTATCTCTCTCGAACCATAAATACAAATCACATATATTGGAGGCGAATATAGTTCCAAGTCTATGGGCTACACACATACTTATGCACCCATATGACCACCAACTTATCATTCTCACGGATAGGCCTTCCTAGGTTCCGTATTCTAAGTTACAAGTGAAAATTCCCCCCAATGGCTCATCAGGATATGACTGTCCTGACGAGGAAACCTCCTGTGAAAGCAAGGAGCGTAGGTATGTCATACACATAAAAATCATACAATAGGTATACACAAAACCCATATACTTGTCTCATCGGTATAAGTATACGCACGTCTTATATTATAGGTCCCATATGTAGTATATTTATATCCCAAATATGCCACGTATTAGTAAATCACAAATATACTTCTTGTCGGACTTTCCTGAATATCTATCACCACTTGAAGTGTGTCCATTATTATATACATAATATCACTAGGTAACTCACTCATATCCTACTGGTCTAAGTTATCATTTTTCTCGAATTCTCGTGACTCAAATTATCCTTTAATTTAGATTTTCCTCTCGACTAAGCCTAATTAATTCAGCCCATAAATTCCCCTCATAGGGCCAAGTCTAAAACCCAACCTAGGTATACTGGTACATAAATATAATCCCCATTATATTTAAATTTTAATCTGACAAGTGAATCCCAAACATTTTCCAAATATTCTAAACAAAAAGAGAAAAGTGGCCAAAATCTGGGCAGTTGAATAGATTCGCCCCTATAGGTATTGTCTTTTTCGTTAAGCAACTACGGGTTTCACCATTTTTGAACACCAAAATCTTCATTTAACATTCTCCAACTCCGAAACAATTATACCAAATGTTATACCAACGTATATGAATGATTTCTAACTAACAAGAATTATGAAATCATCAAGAATCATCAGTTAATCAAATTAATTCCAATTAAATTCTCAAAACCCCTAGTTCATCACTTTTATTCGAGAATCATTATATGACCCAGATTTCTTCACATTTGGATAATACCAATTCATCAATTTTGTCCTACGCAACTTATGAAATTTAACATAACACGATTCTCACTCAAGAATATTGTTTAAGCTTCAACGATTGATTCAATTCTCTACAAATTCATGGGAATAATTATCATATTCTAACATGGATACATTATATACTTATAAATTAGCAAGCTTAAATAATTTCCTTTTATAGTAGGTCTGATCTGTTGGAGATGATGGGTATGGTGGTGTTCCTCTTCCCCCGATCTACGCGGTGTTGGTGTTGGTGATGCAATTGGAGTAGGAACTGGTGGTTATAGCCTTTGGAATCTCCTCTCTTCTCCCTTCTACGGCCTCTTTGCAATTCTATGAATTGTAACCCTCGAAGACTCCTATTACAAGATGATATAAATCTCTAAATTTCGTAGGTTATCTTTCTCCCAAAATACAAATGACTAAAATATCCCTTCGGGGTGCCGGTTTAGCCTAAAAGCGCCCCGGGACCCAAACTAAACCTTCAGGTAGACTTTTCTGACTATCTTGACCCTTTCGGACACATTGGTGTGATCAAAATGACCATTCGGATGACTTAAAAATAAATTACTTTTATTTCATTAGATTGAGTCTCGACATGACTGATACGCGCGTCACGACTAAAATACTGGAACTTTCGTATTTTTCACTCGCGATAATTTTAATATATTCATAATATCATATTACTTTATTCACTAAGTAATAATGAACATAATTCACATCAATAAATATTAACCCTTGTCTCGCTAGTTAATATTTATTTTTGTCTGGATGAATTTCCAATAAATTTTATCATATTTAATTTAATTAATACCACATTTAAAAATCATAAAAATTACGAGGTGTTACAAATATATACGGGTTTATGGGTCAACCCCTCATTTATAAAACCTGACAATGAACTCCTTATCTTTATGACCTGTGATAACTAACGCAAAATTTTAGGTCCCTCCTATTTTATAACTTAAAATGAGTTGAATCTATTACAATTACCCAAATACTCTACCTCTCTTTCTTCTCTCTACATATTTGTCGGTTTCAGATTTCAAAATGAAAAATAGATCTCGTACATCCAAATACCCAAATTCGATTTTCAAATCATTTTTAGGTTGAAACCCATGGCTGAGATATATAAACACCGTATATGTATCAAACACAACCTTATATGTATCAAAATGAATACTTGATACTGTGAACTGAGACATATACCCACGCATGAGTTTGTTTGCGGTAGGAATCACCGCCAGTGGATGAAAATAGAGGGGCCGTTTGGTTCTCTAAAATTGTTAGAACAAGATTAGGGGTATCCTAGACATTCTGCGACATAAAAATGTTGAAAACCTGAAATTTTGGGTTTGTTTTTACGGTTCATAAGTTTAAGGGGTTTATTGTAGTTTTGTTTTAAAAAATGAAAGCGGTCATCCGTAAACCTGAAATAGTTCAAGGATTTAGTTTAATTTCCCCTTTTATATATTTATTCATTAATGAGTTGAGAAAAAGGCGCAAAGCTTACCAACTTTAGAAATGAACTAATGTGCGATACATTTGGTTATAAATTTTTAAGGATGGACCCCATAGAAGTAATAAGCTGATTCTTTGTAGATTTTTGTAATTCTGGATTTTGGATTTTTTTATTATTCAATAAATGCTTGGTTGTAGATTATCGTAATATTTGATTTCGAAAATATATCTGTTATGTAATAAATGCATTGATGTAGGTTATCATGGTAATCCATATTAGGAAACTGAATATATTTTATAATAATGTATTAATTGCATTGATGTAGAATATCTTAATACTCCAATTCAAGAATCAGTTTATAAATCAAACCATCGTTTGCACTATCACATACATTTTCAAGTAAAATAGAGGCGACTCGTTCATATCTTCCATTCCATATCTTGGCCTTTACAAGGTTTCAATCCCTTAACTCCCCATTTTATTGCTTAGTGATATTCTATATCTTGTTGACATTGTTTGGATGTCAGTACCTTTTCTTGTTTTAGATTTGAAAAAAATTCTATTGTGCTTGAAAATTTTTCTTTTATTTTTTCAGGGTTTTCAATACATTTTTGACAATAGGAGGAGGTCCAAAGCATACTAAGAGGTAAGATTTGATAAATTTCAAGATTTAAATGCAACAATGGCTTTTTAGTTTTTTTATTATATTATTATTCATTAATGTTGGATTATGTTGTGTGTGTTCTATGGTAATCTTATATATTCTTAACACTAAAATGGATTAAAGTGAAGTTTGTAATAAACTATTATATATATATATATATATATATATATATATATATATATATATATATATATATATATATATATATATATAAGTCCTTGTATAACCCAAGGAAAAGAAAAATGTAGAAAAATCCTTTTGTTTATGTAGTTTTATCACAAAGTTTTGTTTAAAACTCCTTAAAAGCATGCAATTTATGTAGTTTTGTTACGATCTCAAAGAGAATTTTCCTGTTCATATAAATATTCTTCCCATACTCAGTTCAAAAACTTACGACCTAGATCAGATTTCCTTCAAAAAAACATTTAAATGATAAAGCTATTTTTTCACTTATTTAATATCATTTTTTTCACACGCCTAAACCTGATGTTATATACAAGAATATGACCATTGTTTATTGGGCATTTGATAAAAAGTCCACAATTTACTCATATATTAATTTTAGTCCAATATTTTAAAATAATAATTTCAGTCCCGATATTGACATAGAGTGACATTAGTGGGACAAATGAAACAGCTGATGCGACACTTTCACATCAACACTCTCTGCCACGTCAGCATCGATGATGATGTAACACTGCTTTCTATGCCAGTATTTTCTGTCGAGTTTGCCAGAAAATGCTAACGTGACATTAAAACGTCCTCAACAGTTGATGATGTGGCGGTGACAGTATCATGCTAGGCTGCCAAGTTTCCCATTTAATGACACTATCCTTTAAATATTTAATGTCATCATCGAGCTTTTTGTCAGTTACAAAAATAAGGTGGGTTTAACTTATATACTAATAGAATTTTATTTGAGTTCTAAATTTATTTTTGATAGATATATCGTTTCCTAGTTGCAACCTACCACTTGGTTTCAATGAAAATTTTGCATTCTAAGCTGGTTGGACTTCATTTATCATAGTTGTTTATTGCAATGTTTACTTTAATGCTAGATAATTGTAATAGAAAAATCAACTCTTATAATAGAAATTTTTTTTGGAGTTTAATGTGGGGGATCAAGAGTTTAAAAGTTTTATAAATCAAAGATGAATTTTGATGATTTTGATTTAATCCTTGAAATAAAAACCATATATGATTAATCCCTTTTTGATATTAGAATTAACATCATGAAACTTGGGTTTATTTGATGAAGAAATTTGGGGTTTATACACGTTCTTAAGTAAGAAAGATAAAATGCAGATTTTCTGAATTAAAGTGGGATTACATTGATTAATCGAAATTCCATGATGATTTTGATATGACTTGATGTTATAAATCATATACATACTTGGGTATATCATTTGGGATGAATTATAAGGAGTTTGGGATCATTTGGTAGAGGTTTTGAGGATGAATTACATTGCAACTTGTCTATAGAAATATGTAGAAAAAGGAGAAATATTTTATGATAATTTTTAGGACTGTTTTAAGCAGAAATTAGTAGTATGCTCGTGAGTTCTTGTATAAAATCACGTTCTGCAGAATTTTATAGGTTTAAGTTTTTTCAAAATCGAAGCAGAAAAGCCTTAAATTGTAATATTATATTTCTGGGCCAAATGTAACTTTATCGAGAAAAAGGATTATTGGGAATTAAAATATAATCCGGGCTTGTTATAATGAGTCTGAGTTTTGAACCAATAAGTATAGGTTGAAGGTATCTACTGGAAGAATTAATTAAATCCTTTCGGTTAACAAGAGACGTTAGGAGTAATAGGAAATGTGAATAAAATGTGAATTGTTAGTTTATGGGATAAACTAGAAATCTACTACGTGTGGGATTTGTATATGGGGTGAGAGTATACCCATTTGTTGATATATATATACATAGGTGGAGCAAATACCTATAACATAATTGAGGTTTAAAATACCATGATACGTAAGATATTCGAGATATACGTATACTACGTATGAGACTTGTAATATGGGATGTGCTTATGCCCTATTGTTGATATATATATATATATATATATATATATACCTAGCCTACTTGCTATCGACGGTAGGTTTACGCGTTGACGACAGTCATATCCTAATGAGCATTTGGGGGGATCTTTGACTTGTGCCTCGGAATATAGAACCTAGGTACGGGCTATCTGTGATAATGATAGTGATGACGGTCATATGGGTGTGTAGGTATGTGCGTAGCCCATAGGCTTGGAACTATATTCGCCTCGAATATGTGTGATTTGTGATGATGGTTCGAGTGAGATACTGAACTAATGGTCCTTTGTATAATGACGAGATGTACCCGGACATGATAACAGAGTATGAACGCACCGCAGCTGAGTCTCGGGGTGCAGTGTTGTATATATATAATAGAGTGAATGTGTGTGTATATATATATATACACTTGTGATATGATCTACTGTGTGAATTAAGTAGACATGGATGATAAAGAAATCTGAAATGAATTAAGTTGGTAAACGCTTAATTATATTAAATTGAAAAAGTGATTATCCATATTAAAAGAGAAATTGGATATATATGTATTACTTATATTGCGAGAGAAATACGTGGGAACTATATTGGGCTATGTTTAAATATTAGACTGGAAAGAATTAGTTAGTATGGAGATTGGTTGAGAGAACTCATCCTTTATCTTCTTTTTCTTACTTATTAATTTGCGCTCTTCAGTAACATTGATTGTAATGCTGTAACGATTGTAGTATTCAATGTGAGGTCAAACGATACTCGTGAGAGACTAGGTCTGGTAGGGCCTGAGAGAGCTTACATGCTATATCAACTGACCTCGCCGTGGAAACTTCGGAGGGACTTGGTTTGGAGGATTTAGAAGTGAGGCAGCGTCAGGGATTGTCCAACCATTTTAGATACACCTGGTAAAATATCGAGTGACCTTTTACCGTGGAAGCTTGCGCGGAGTAGCTTCGACTTCCATCGTTTACTGAGCCTTGAGCTAAACAGTCCCCTACCAAATGTCACATCCACTTACGTGATGTCACCATCCAGCTAAACACCGACCAATCTAAACTCGAGTAAACTAGTGTGGTATTGGGGTTGTTAAATGGTTTGGTGAGCCACCTCTGTGGTGACAGTTTTCTGATGCACACTGGTTTGGAAAAAGGCTTGTCTTGAAATTTAATGTTCATAACGTAGGACAGGCTTGCCAATATGCATTTAATGCTTGTGATGTAAAGTCTGGTAGGGAGGTCTTTCACATTAATGAAGACTAAGACATCTTGGGAAGGGGTGTTGGGCTATTTATGGGCCTCAACCACTTCAGAGATGAAGGAGTTCTTTTTAAAGATTATTGTTAGAGAGATAATATATCAGAGAGAAGTTATTACAAATCAGAGCTCTTACTCACCCACCATCGTCATTTATTGTGAATCTTTTAATGCTAAACTAGAGATCCTTCAGTGTTACTTGGTGTGTTGGCTGCCTGCCAAGGTGTATCTAGGGTGTTTACTTCTCTCTTACTTTGAATGAGTTACTTCTGAGTTTTCTTTATTATTGTTTGAGTTATACACGAGTGACTTGTGAGTTCAATATGTGTGTTGATCATATATAAGATTGTGTGTTCACTGATGTTTATTGGAGGGTTCTTGGGTTATCGTTCATCACCATACTTATAGGGGTTATACCTCAACTTGTATTACCATATTCCCAGGGTACGAGGGGACTACCCACTTACATAGTTTAATTCATCGTTTTTGCTACCCCCAACGTACATCAAATTGGTATTGTACATCAAATTCGACGACTTTAGCTTGTTTCACTACCGAAGACTTCATCCAGCGTCCACAATCCATCCCGCCCCCATTACATCTCCGATCTTCCCACTTAGGGTCAAATTTGAGTTCGCGACAACACAACCACATCACCTGCAAACCTCAACAACTTCCGAACCACAACCCAAGTACTTCCTCATCCATCCTAGTCAAAAACCACCCAACTCTACAACCATCAAGGATCAACAACCTTCGTCAGAGCAAGGCGACTCTCGTCAGCACGAAACGAACACGATCGGACTGATAAGAGGTGCGATCAGGCAAATCAAAGCCCGGTAGCCATAGGTAGTAGGTTGTAAGTCCTAGGCAAAAACAACTGCAATTTCTTAACATCGGGAGTAAATCCAACCTCCGGGACCCCTTTTTCAATTTTCGGTTGACATTGGCACCGCTATAGGGGTCTAAGGCTGCCCAGTTTAGAGGTAAGGAGACCACTAGGATTTCCATTGCCGAGTTGGGGCTTTTAATTGAAAGTAAACAAGGATGGGACCATAAATCTACTGAGGATTCTGGGTGGCCTAATTGGTCTTTGTCTAATCTTGGCCAATTTTTAAGAGGCCCAAGTGGTTAGTTGTCCAAAATTTGATTTTATTTGGGTTGGAAAATTTGAGCAACCCCCAATTTCTAAAGTGTTGAAAAATATTTTATTTGGGTCCCAAAATTTTGATTCAAATATTTTTCAAGTACGTTTTGTTTGGCATGGTCATTTTCAATTTTCACCTCATGCTCGAGGACGAGCTTTTTTGAAGGAGTGGAGTGATGTATACGCATGGCATTTGGGGAAAATTTTGATTTTTCGAAGGAGGGAAAAATTTTGATTTTTAATTGTAATTTATATTATTATTAAAATAAATGAATATTCCTTTGGAATATTCTAGGTTAAGGTATTTTAGTACTTTAGTCCTTTTAGGGTCTTTATTTAGTCTCCAAGTATAACTAGAGGTTATGTTTAAGTTTTTTTTATTTGGTCCTTCTTAGTCTTTTAGCTTTTAGGGTTAGCTTGTCTAACAAGCTAAGCTGACTTTATACATAAGGTCTTTGTCCTCTATTTGTAAGGACAACTTACTTTTATAAATGAAGAATTAAAGTAGGAGTTGTCCCTATTTTATCGTTGTTGTTGTTTTGTATAATTCATCGCTTCTGCTACCCACTGCACATCAGCATACATCATCAAACAATCTGATAACGGATGTACGTGTCGAGAATTTCGGTCTGCAAGTAGTGTGAGGACTCACAAGGGCATAATATATTCCCACTTCCTATATAAGTAAGCAAAAAACTAGAGGAGACAAGTGATGTCACAGGTTAGGGATGAACCTCTCGCATCAGGTCCAAATTTATTTACTTCCCTTAGTCTATAAGTATTTTCGTCACAATTGTACAATGTCGAATATCTATGTCAACTCTTGCAATCATCTATGTTAAGTCTTGCAATCACACACAATTATTAGATGGCTATATGGCCCCACTACTTACTGGAACCATTAGGGAATCACCGCTCAATCACGAAATCCTATACGATTTAACTAACGACTAAACCCATTAAAACTAGGTTCTCGTTGGACTCGTTTTCATATTCAAAGTTCACAAATGACCCCAAGACAAACTTGATGTGCTGAACAAATTATAGTGACGCATCACTACCATTTGACTCATTAGAGTGGGATAAGTAATATGACTTACACAAAGATGTTCTCTCTCATCCTATCGATCCACAAATAAACTATGTGAATTAGGAAGTCTCTAGTCATGTAGTTGGGGATGGTGACTTTCAGCACCCCTGATTGTCACAATGACATTGTGTCTCCCTCTACCTCCACCACGCAATTGCCATAGGATCAAGATATAATGGCTCAAAGCCCATGGGGTATTTAAGCAGCTAACTAGTATAAGAGTACGGTTATTTTTGTATGAGGTCCTAAGGTTAGTGATGCCGAGTTGGGGCCTTTTGGGACAAATCTCAAGTTTGGGAGATTATAGTGGGTAACGGTCAATGGGTTCGATTTGTGTGCTCCAAGGTTGGAGCTTGCCGTTGTCACGAAGGTCAAAGAGGCGAGGAGTCGGGGTTCATTGTAGGTTTGAGAAGGCCTGTCGGTGGGCGAACAACCTTAAGGCCTCTGGATGTTGGACTCCTAAACAACAAATCCGCGATGATCTGCTATGCGGGAGGTAGTTGCCCGATTGCTACTTTTGCCATGTGAGTGACTCCCGATTCTAATTAAAATATGTAAGGGTATGTTTGATTGCCATTATTTTACATGGAAAATTAAAAATTTTAAGGTATTTTCCATATTTTAATATTGTTTGCAAAATTTTCTACATAAAGAATTTCCACGAAACTTGGTCACGTGACCTATTTTCTTTCAAAAAGCAGGAAAACAATTATGAACAACCCTCCAAATATTCTATTTCCACCTTATATTTTCCAACCCGCGTACGACCTCCTCGTCCATATCTCGACCTTACTCTCCTGCAATTAAAGGGTGCATTTGATTGCAAAGTTTAAAAATGAATTGAAAAGGATTGATTTCCATAGAAAACTATTCAGGAAATATTTTCCATGAAAAAGTATTCTGTTGGTTGCTTGATTGCTTTTATTTTCCGACTAGAAAATTAGCTATTTTCCAACTTTTGTTGTTTGATTAACATTGTTTCCAATTAGGAAGTACGAGGCTTATCGAAACTATATACGTAATAATTTATCATTTTTTCGAAAGTTTCAAATTTAAAACTTAACAAATAAATATTATTCAACTTTCAACATTTATAACCAAGACACATGTCATTAATCAATAGTAATATAAATTCAAATTGTAAATTACTTAAACATTGATTCATAACCAAAAAACCTAGAATGTCTAAAAAACTACGAACTATCCAATATGTGTCAACTGTAAGAATAATAATTAACCCAACAAAATCAAGAAGTCTTAAAACTATGAAAATAGGATGTCATTTGACGACTCAAGGCCTACCCCACCTTGTCAACAATCCAAGCACGTGCAAACTCGTCATCATCTAAGTCAATGAATATTCGATCTTATTCTTTGTCTTACTAAAAACTTTCATGAGTTGTATTATATCCGTTTTCTCTTTGTTTTTAAGTGAGTTTGCGATGTTTTCTTTTCAAATGCAACAATTTGCATTTTTTAAGCAGCCGCAATCTTTTTTGATGAATCAATAATAATAGACAAGGTAGCAGAAGCATTGTTCACAGTTTGCCTGCATTTACGCCAAACTTTTGAGTTTGGTACATGTGAGGTTTGTATGGATGTGATTGGACAGTTTGTCTCAGTTGTAACATTCTCATCTTCCTCATTTTCATCGTTTGAGCCCACCTCAACATTTTCACTAGCATAATTTGCATTCATTAGGGAAAATTCATTTCTAAATATGGTCTGATCACCCGTTGCAACGTCGTCACCAAAAATAATTCCCAAATTATGGTAGTGAAGCTACACCTTCCCCTTTAACTTCACATTAGATTTTTATAAATACAAATTATATAAACATTGATAAAAGGGAAAACATAGGGCATGAGTCTCCGATCTTTGCGGGATACAGGGGGGGTTAGATGTACGCAGCCTTACCACTACATACGCAGATAGTATATTTTTGTTACTCGAACCTATGACCTTCAGGTCACAATGGGCAACCGTACCATTGTTTCAGGTTCACCCCTTTATATAAACATTGATAAATAACCAAATTTCATTAAATTAAAATTATAAAAAAATAAATATTTGTAAATGCTACTAAAAAAAATTGATGCTATTTTAGTGTATTCTTGCCAAACATTGGGATACGCTGTGGTCCGTTCGGTGTTGGTGTCCCAGCTCAAATCTCTAACCTTGAATAGGTCACGAAGACTCGTATAATCTTTTTTCAAAGTCTTTAAACGTCTTCTTACATTTTTCTCAACAGCAAATACGCCAAATCTAGAATACGTGCTCAACCACCTTCAAAATCTGAGTTGTTGTGAATCCATTGTCCACTTGTTTTGCCCCCATTAACACTTATTAAATGAGCGTGTTTACCAACTGCTCATCCATCTCATCAGTCTAGCGAACTCTTGCTTTTTTTACATTATTCGTGACTGATTGAGAAGAGGGTTGACTAACTTCCTCAATATTAGGGTGAGGGCACGTGGTTTTGGTAGGTTTATGAATTATTAAATTACTTAAATGAACATGAAATGTTCACCAGATAATGTCAAATAGGTTTAATTGAAGCTTATCATCAAAGTGGAAGTTATGTGCCATTTTATGTCCCACGACCATGTGTTATCGCCCAGATATTGAGGAAGTTAGTTAACGCTCTTCTCAATCAGTTTAGGGTAATGCAAAGAAAGGGTAAATTCATTGGACTAATGAGATGGGTGAGGAGTTGGTAAACACTCACATTGAACAAGCTCTAGCGGGGACAAAACGAATGGATAATAGATTCACAACAACTTAGACTTTGAAGGTGGTTGAGTGCATATATTCTGGATATGGCGTAGTTATTGTCGAGAAGAATGTAAGAGGACATTTGAAGACTTTGAAAAAGGATTGTACAGATCTCCGTGAGATATTCAAGGTTAGTTATTTTGGATGAGACACCAACATCAGACGGATCCAAATGTTTGGGAAGAGTACATTAAAGTAACCCCATTTTTTAGTGGGGTTTACAATCATTAATTTTTTTATATCTTTAGTTTAATGAAATTTGGTTATTTATTAATTTTTATATATTTTATATTTAGGATAAACTTGATGCAGAGAAGTCAAAGGGGAAGGGTGTGTCTTCACTTCCATGATTTGGGTATTATTGTTGGCGATGACATTGCAACGAGTGATTGGACCTTTCCCCCAATGAATGCAAATGATACAGTGAAAATATTGAGGTGGGCGTACACGATCAAAATGAGGCAGATGAGAATGTTACTAGTGAGGCAAACCCTTCAATCACATCCAAGTGAACCTCACAAGAACCAAGCTTAAAAGTTCAAAGTAGATGTAGGCAACCCGTGGACAATGCTTTTGTTGCCTTATCAGTTATTGTTGATTGATTAAAAAAGTTTACGATTGCTTTAGAATTGCAAACTGTTGCATTTGAAAAGCAAGCAACGCAAACTCATATCAATTGGAAAGTTATATTTGACAAGATCAAGGCCATTAACGTAGAGAAAACTAATATAATGCAACTCATAAACGTTTTCGAGCAAGGCAAAGAATAAGTTCGGATATACATTTTCTTAGATGATGATGAGTTTACAAATATTTGGATTGTTGACAAGCTTGGGTAGGAGTTGTCAAATTGACATCATATTTTAATAGTTTGAAGACTTCTTGATTATTTTGGGCTAATTATTATCCTTACAGTTGGCATATATCGATAATAAATACTTTTTTTGATGTTCTAGTTTTTTGGTTATGAATCAATGATTAAGCGTTTTAATATTTGAATTTATATTAGTATTATTTTATTGAAATGTGCCTTGGGTTATAAATGTTGAAAGTTGAATAATATTTAGTAGCTGAGTTTTAAAATTAAAACTTTACAAAAAAATAAACTTATGTATATAGCTGTCAAGAGCGTCTTATTTTCTAGTTGGAAAATAATGCTTATCAAACAACAAAAGTTGAAAAATACCTAAGTTTCCAGTTGGAAAATGAAAGCAATCAAACAACCACTAGAATAGTTTTCCATGGAAAATATTTTCCTTGAATAGTTTTTCATGGATATCAATTTTTTAGTTCATTTTCCAACTTTGCAATCAAATACATTCTAACATCATACTTTATGATTAAATTAAGATGCAAAATTTTGAAGGGAATCAATCATACATTATTACACGTATTGACAATACTTGTAAGAACACAAGTCTCCGATTGAGTCTTAATGTAGTATTGGCTCAATTCCGGACAAAAACACTCGAGTCATAGGATTAAGTTCTTGAGCATCCTTCAAGCCTATGACCTGTTACAGTTGAAGACGTCGCGTCCCGCGTTTCAAGAAAACATATTTGTCGTGTTTCATTGCCTCATTTCACGTCATCAACATGAGGATTTCATAGTTTATAAAAGGTATGAATGTATTAATATATATATAGGAGCTTGGAAATTTATTTTGGGTGTTAGTATTTTTTTTGAATTCATAGTTCTAAAGATTTTGTTCTCGGACACCTTTCCGTAGAAAAATCATATCAAATTAAAAAAATCAAAAAAATATGAAACTGGCGGCCATGCATTCATGTCGAAATTATCTAGAATTAAGGTCTGAAATCTCGTTAGAAAAGTCGTTCGAACGACCTCATTCGAACGAGATTTCAAACAAAATTTTAGAATTTTTTTCTATTTTTTGGTTAGAAGTTTCGTTCGAACATACTCGTTCGAACGAGATTTCTAACAAAAAAATAGCGAGAACAGTTTTAAGCCTATTTTTTCCACTACTTTGCCCCACTTCCGTTTTGACATACTTCTTAAGTGCGAGAACTAACTTTTTGAAGACAACCTTTTCACATTCTTCTATCTCCAAGAGAGAGTTTGAGAGCAAAATCCTAAGAAGAAAAAGTTCATGTTTGAGTGTTCAGTTTTCAAAGAAAATCCTTTAAACACCTTTGTTTCACCCATATTATTTATTCCAAGTTTATATATATATATATATATCATTGCTTGGAGTGTTTAGCACCGAGTTTCACTCTACTATTTGAAGAGTTCGTTTGGGTTTCCTTCTACATCCCATAAAGAAGAAGTTCGTGTTTTTGGCTTCGGCATTCTCACATGGTGAAAGGAACTATGTGTGGTTGACGGTTGCTTCCTCGTTCCTCATTGGTGGATTCCAAGGTTCTAGTGGACTCCGGGATTGTAGGCTAAGCAGAGGTAGTTACAATAAGACGCATGGGGGCTTGAAGGAGTCGAGTCGAGTGTTTTAAGTCATCTTTCTTGTAATTATAAATTTCGTACTTAGTGGACTTAAGGCTAGGGCCGTCCGAGGTTGTTTCCCATTGTGGGGTTTTCCTCGTACATCGCGGCGTAGTGATTTATTGTTTATTTTATCTTTGGCATAATTCACCTAGAACGCATGCTTAGGTAAAAAAATAAAATTTGGTTTAATCACTACTTAATTAATTTGGTGCTAAATTAATATTGGGTAATGTTTATGTGTATTTAATTCAAGTCTTTAATTTAATTTGGTAAAATTAGTTTGGCCTAATTTGGTAAGATTGAAAACATGTTTTAGGCAAATTTCTAGGACTTGAAGTGAATTAAGTTGGTTTAAGTGAAATTTAAATTGTGTATGTGTTCCATCATATTTCACTTGGTTTAATTTTAATTTAGAAGAAATTAAAATTTGCTTTTAGTTGAACCATCTCTCACTTCCGCATATTTATGAAAGGAAATTACTTTTTGTCCTTCAACAAGTGGTATCAGAGCCGAAGCGCTAATTTATCGCGCCAAAGATCCGTTTTTCGGCTTTTATATTTTTTGTGTTGCTTGTATTTTTAGGTGGTTTTCATTTTTTTACTCACTCTCATTTTTGTTTTGTATCTCTCGATGGGACGTCTTAATCATAATTTGTCAATTTCAAATGATAATGAAGTTTTTGCTAGTGGAATTTAATGAGCTCAATAACTGTAATGAAAATTTAAGAGAATTAAATGTGAGATTTGCAAAAAGAATTAAGTTTCTTGAAAATGAAAATTATTGTTTTAAAGCTAAAGTTGAATTTTTGCAAACCTCGCTATCTCAAAAAGATATTTTTTGTGAAAAGATCATGGACATAAATTACAATTTTACTATCTTAGAAAAGTCCAGGAAAGAGAGTGATTGTCAAGAAAAGACTCTTAGGGACAAGTTTGCTCACATTGAGGGGGAGCATGATAACCTTCTAGGAGTTATAGAAAATTTAAAGAAGGAGTTTCGTAAATTTGAGGAGTCTAATTTATTACTTGAGTCCGAAATTTTAAAAATGAAAAATAATTTTCAAGACTCGAGTAGTAGTTGTAATGGTTTTAGCTCATCTTGTTCAAATACTTCCATTGCTAAAGCTAAGACCATTATTTATTTTAGAGCATCAACTTTTTCCAAGGACTTTAGAAAAGGTCACATCTTAGGTAACATTCCTTGTGTTTACACATGCTTGCATTGTGGTAGGAAAGGTCACCTTAGGTCATTTTGTTTTGATATTAAAAGAAGCCCCAAGAAGTCTATGTTTAGCATTTCATTAGTTCCCAAATCCCATCTGTTTAAATATACATCTATATGGGTTAGGAAATCATTTTTAGACGCGCTAGATATTAGATTTGTTGATTCTCATTTGCTTTCACATGAAACCTCCCTTGCTAAATTTAAAGGTTGAATGTGTTAGTTTTGTTTGCATACTCTAGCTTTTTATGCTTCATATTATATATCATTGCTAGGTGTATGCATGTTTAGTCATTTTCTAGTCATTGCTTTATTTCATATCTCATGCTAGAAATCATGACTTGTTTATCTTTTGTATTATATTTTTTGTTGTCATTAAATGAAAAAATACAAAAAGATTTTTGTTTAACATTTGTGTTTTATTTTTTGGTAATTTAAGATTAATGAAAAATACAAATGATTTTTTTTTGTATTTTGAGTACATATTTTTAATTTTTGGTTAAAAAAAATTCAAAAACTCGAAAAGATTTTTTTTGTGTGTATTTTAGTTTGACACACTCTATATGGCATATACTTGTATTTGAATCCCATCTTTTACGCTCCCATGTGGCTAGAACTTTTAGTTTAGATTGTTAATCCTTATTATGTTCTTTACCATGCCTACATGGAGTAGTTGGATTTTGTGTTGATTAAATGGATTCTTTTTTTTATATGCCTCAATTCACACATGCACGAGCTCTTTTGAAATTTAATCGTCACATGTTATATTTGAGCTTTGTGAGGTGTTCTCCTACCAATCTTGTCATCTACATATTTGTGACCTAGGAGGACTAGTGCATGTCAAAATCCATTGCACGTGAGATTTGTGAGATATAAAAAAATGTTATATATGAATGTGCACGGGGAAG
Organism: Sambucus nigra; assembly: GCA_949130495.1. Classification (NCBI taxonomy): domain Eukaryota; kingdom Viridiplantae; phylum Streptophyta; class Magnoliopsida; order Dipsacales; family Adoxaceae; genus Sambucus; species Sambucus nigra. The sequence continues at coordinate 66,955 of CASBWL010000065.1, forward strand.
GGCTCCGAAAGGATTTGTTATCCTTTGCGAATAGTAAGCCACTATTTATTTGGACCTAAAAGAAATACGTGGTCCAAATGCCTAAAAATAGAATAATGGCATTAAAAGAAAAATAATTGCCAAGGCTTATGTTTAATTGATATTATCATTTAAAAGAATAATATATGCTTATTGAGGCAGATTGGATGGTATATCAACGGTTTGCACAATGTCCGTTTATCCTAGTTGTCCTTTCATTGTCATGACTCTATTGGTTTGTAGAATCATCAAAAGTCTAGGCTTGTATGCATTATGTATATTTGTTCATTGAGTTCAATTTATATTGTCACATAGGGTTATATTCAAATGTGATGGAGTTTGAAATCAATTGAGAACTCCATGAACATGTTTTAAGTGATTTGGTCTAAATTTAATTGTTACTGGTTCACACCCCAATACTTCCGTTTCCATATGACACATTTTTGCCATTCGAGTATGAAAAACTTATCGTATTTTGTGTCATTTGTGTGTTTATATCTATATATACTTGCATGAGCATTATTGGTATATTTAGTCTATGTATATATATGATATTTTTCTATCTTTGCCTTGCTTTCTAGTCCATCTATGCTATAATTCATAATTGGTATCTATCTAGTTGCACTCTTTGTTGATATCACATGCTTAATACTTTATGTATCATATTGGTATCATTTTCTTGAATCTTAGTTGGTATCCATAATTATTTGTTGATTCAATTATGCATTTGTTGCCCATATGCTTTCATGTTCTTATCACTTTCAACTTCATCGTGTTTAAAATTAGTTTGTATCCTTTGTCTATTCCTGAACAAAAAGGGGGAGAATGATAGGAGGACAAATGGTATCTAATCCTATTGTAATCGTATCTTAGTTTAGGAGATTTAACTTAGGGAGAGAGCGTTATCTTCTTAGGTGGATCATAGTTGATAAAGGGGAGAATTAATTTAGGCGGAGTATTTATTTTACATGCATTTAATATCCTTGATATTCCCTATGCGTTTAATAGTTTTCTTAAGTGTGCAGGAATTCTTCTAAGTGGAAACTTTCATCGGCAAAGATATTGATCCTTGGGTTTTTGAGTCAAGCTATGTAATTTTTTATTTTGGGTGGGATTTGCTTTATAGTTCGAAAGTAGAGCTTGACGGCCCTTTAGGATTTTTGTTTGGTTTTTGTCCCGAAATAGCCGAAGGGGGAGATTTATAAGGACACAAGTCTTAGTGTAGTATTGTCTCAATTCCGTACAAAAACACTTGAGTCATAGGATAAAGTTCTTGAGCATCCTTCAAGCCTATGACCTGTTACAGTTGAAGACGTTGCGGCCCGCGTTTCAAGAAAACATCTTTGTCGCGTTTCAGTGCCTCGTTTCACGTCATCAACATGAGGATTTCATAGTCTCCAAATGGTATGAATGTATATATATATATATGAGATTGGAAATTTATTTTGGGTGTTAGTAATTTTTTGTTAATTTTTTTTGAATTCATAGTTCTAAAGATTTTGTTCTCGGACACCATTCCGTAGAAAAATCATATCAAATAAAAAAAAATCAGAAAAATACGAAACTGGCGGCCACGCGTTCGTATCAAAATTATCTAGAATCAAGGTCTGAAATCTTGTTAGAAAAGTCGTTCAAACGACCTCGTTCGAACTAGATTTCAAACGAAATTTCGGAATTTTTTTCTGTTTTTTCGTTAGAAGTTTCGTTCGAACATACTCGTTCGAACGAGATTTCTAACGAAAAAAATAGCAGGAACAGTTTTAAGCCAGTTTTTTCCACTTTCCCACTACTTTGTCCCACTTCCTTTTTGACATACTTCTTAAGTGCGGGAACTAACTTTTTGAAGACAACTTTTTCACATTCTTCCATCTCCAAGAGAGAGTTTGAGAGCAAAATCCTAAGAAGAAAAAGTTCATGTTTGACTGTTCATTTTTCAAAGAAAAATCCTTTAAACACCGTTATTTCACCCATATTGTTTATTCCAAGTTTATATATATATATAATAAAGTAGGATGGTGTTTTCACTATTCATAAGTTGGGGGCATACTTTGTGGTTGAGATTGAAGCCACCTAGGCGCGAAATGAAGGGTTGAGATTAATTTGCACTTAACACATTCCCCCAAACCCTATCTCATCCACCTCCCTCTCATTCATTTCTTCTCTGTCCCCGTTTCAAGACAAACCCTCCCAACACTTACCCTATTCTTCGCCGCCCTACGCCTGCACTGTCTCCCTACGCCTCCACCGCCCGCATCTGGCAGGTAATCTCTCCCACAAATGGAGGTTTCTAATTTAGGGTTTCAATTTAGGTTTTTTATTAATTTTGGGTTTCGATTTTGGGTTTTTATTTCAATAGTGGGTTGTTGTGTACTTTTGGGTTTCGATTTTGGGTTCTTAGTTGCGAATATGTTTTACATTTCGATTTTGGGTTCTTAGTTGCATATATATGTTTGTGTTTCATTTTTGTGCTAGATCTACACAATGTGTTTTGATATTTGAATTAGTTATATCCACATTTGACACATGATTGTGCAGGTAAAATTAGGACATTATTGTAGATTGATTTCATTCAGAACATCGCTTGGAAGCAAATTGCGAGGATTAAAATTTAGTTAGGTCTATACTTTTTTTTTAATCTTAGATCTTTAGAGTTTATTTTGTGTCTTTTTATTTCTGTTGTATTACACTCTCATGAATATCCCGATTTGACATCATTATTGTAGATTAATTTAATTCAGAACATCACTTTGAAGCACATTGCGAGGATTCAAATTTAATGAGGTCATTAGCTCCATACATATTGTGGGAGATCAAATTTGGTTTTTTTATGCATAATATATATTATAATTTGTTCTATTCTTTCATTTTGCTGGTACAAACTATGTTGTGTCTTCAATATCTACCACAATCGATCAATGTATGGATATTGTTATATATTGTTTGTCAATTTGATTGGGGCTCCGAATGTATTATTTTCCAGTTTATTTAATTTTGTTGGTTGCATGTGTATCGGTTATTTCTTTTTTGTTTCTTATATAAGCAATATATAGTTTTCATAATTAGTGTGTTAGAATTTCAAATGACAGATTCATTTTTCTTTCATCTCTCTTTAGGAAAATATGTCCCTATGTTCGTGTTTTATTTTAAACCAGTATAGTAAGTTACTGTTTGAGATTTTTCAGTTGAAAAAGATAGATGTATTGGGGGTTTTGACTGAAGTTTCATAAAATCAAGGTTTGACTGATGTATTGGGAGTTTAGCTAAAGTTTAAAATGTCCACTTCATAGCTACATGTATAAGTCTATGATGCATATTACTGAAGCATATTCTGAGCTACTGACGCATAACTTGCTTTTAATCTCCTAATGAAGGATTTCAGTAGCTATTGTTAATTCATAAGCTTAGCATCGATGGTACAATATTGCTTAAATATTAAATAGTTTATATATAGTTTAGATTCGGACATGTCATGTGTTTGTATAAATCTCGCATCTTTAAACATTTTTAGTGTTGCATGTATATATTTATGCTTTTAATTACCAATTCTGATTTTAAGCCACTTTCTACAAATTATTTTGAATAATGATCTTTAGGGTACTTTTGGCACGTTCATGTATATCACAACGGTTCCTTATATCTTAGCTGATTGTTTGCTTTGTAAATTGATTAATAGGAATAACTGTTTGCCTTATATTGTGACCTCAATTTTTTATTTCATAGGATTCAAAACCAACCTAAAAAAGATGACCTAGTAGTCATTTTGTTAAATACTTTTTAGAAACCTACATTATTATTCAAAAACATGTATGAACATGTTCTATTTGTATTTTAGGCATGCATTTTAAGCATGTATTCAAAAACATTGTTCTCCATTTGTTCATTCCACCCTTTTCTTCTTTTACGTGTTTTTGGTTGTGCATAGATTCTTTATAAAGGTGCGAAGCCAAGAAAGATAAACTGATATAGTTTGGGATAACTACTTTCATAATTAGTGTATACATTTGCATTTAGCAATTTATTTGGATACCAATTACGAGGATCTCTCTTACATAAATGAAATCCTAAAATTCCACCCTGTGAGAGAAGGTCAGGACGGAATGGAGATAAAGTTTTATTTTGAGTACGTTGTGCTACCTACGACTCAATGTTAGTGAGAAAGAATAATGATACGCCCTTACGATAAGTGGAATTTTGGAGAAGCCCACTGATCAATCCATAAGTTGAATGTATACCTATATGAGCATATTTATAGGTAGAGTGAGTGCCTATATGGACTGTACATGAGAATTAGGTTCGTGGGTACCGATTACGAACAATACATGTACTTTGGGTGTGGTTCGAGTAGACATTTCAAACTTTTAAGTCCTTAACGCGTGATATGAGGACATTCTATTGGAGTATGACATTTAGGGTATATAAATTGTGTAAAATATAGCTCACAAATTGTCTACTCATGTGCGATGAAATATATGTACATATATTAGTGCTCGAGATGTGATCCGGAGACAAGTAATTAATAACTATTGGTGATCGAAGTGAAATTCCGAGCCAATAACCCCAAAAGTGTTATAGAAGGGGGTGATTATAAAATAAGTGTTGGTAGTATATGTTATGTGTAAGATATATATACCTATTGATTTTTACTACTTATGTGCGATAGTAAGTGTGCTTAATCTCTGTATTGGGGTCGATGATGTTCCGGACCAATACATGGGGGATCGATTTGGGGCCGATATTTTTTCGAACCAAATCAATGATAAATATTGAGATTGACGAAAGGTCTGAACCGACATGTGCATTACATTTACCTTGGGGTCGAGGAATTTCCGGACCAATGTAAATGATAGGATTATTATGGCCGATGATTTTTGCCGGACCAATTTTCCTTAAAGTATATATTGTGTATGAAATATATACCTTATAATATTCTACTTATGAGTGATAGTAGGCACTTAGATGTTATATAGAGATATACATCGAATGGGTAAATTAAGTAGGGAGAAACTTAATTCCAAGAATTAATGTTGGATTGGGAAATCTTTGAGAAATTAAGTAGTGAGACTTAATTATAATATATGCGGCATGGGTAACGTGCGATAAGAAGTTATTACGAAGCAAGGCATGTACTTGGGGCGACCGTTAGGATGTGATGATTTGACATTGGGTATTAGAGGATGCAATTATGTCTTGGGTCCTTAGCCTTAATACCAGCCTTATCCTAATTTCGAGGACGAAATTCCTTTGCAATGGGGGAAGTATGTAACACCCCGTATTTCTGAATATTCCATTTAATTAGATTGGATAATTAAATGAGAAAAATATTCCATTTAATTAGATTGGATAATTAAATGAGAAAATGCCGGCTTAATTTAAATTACGTAAGAGTAGTAATTTAAAGAGTTTTTATTTAAAATTGTAATTTTGGTATATTAATCGAAAGATAGATACCGATAAATATTGCCTCATTTTATTTACTTAGTGCGAGTGGTAAATAGTTACTTAACGCGTGTAGACCGTGTTGGGGTGAGAACGAGTAATATTTTTTTTAGTGACTCAAATGATAATTTAGAGGTCACCAATGAGTCCGAAAGGGTCAAATTAGTCAAAATAGTATACCCGGGGGTACTCGTTGAGTCCCGGGGTAATTTTGGGTTAAACCGAGATCGTTCGGGGGCGTTTTGGTCTTTTAACATATGAGGGTATGATGACCTACGAAATTGAGAGTTTTATATCAGCCATATGATAGAGGAATTAGGGTTAGAACACCCATAACAACACCAATACCATTAGAGAGAGGAGAGGCACAACTTTCTAAGGCAAAAGAAGATTTGGGAAGAATTCAAAGGGATTTTTACCATCAACTTGTTGGGGAAGAAGGATTGAAGGATGAAGATCATCAATCATCAACAAGAACCACGAAATCAGACCCTACTGATCATAAGGCAAGTTGTTTATTGCAAACATCTTAAAGTTATAATACCCATGTGTAGGGTTTTGAATAGTTTTGTTTAAATCAATATTTTGATTGGAGGAAGACGATATTTATGCATGTTGGGATAGGAATCGCATGTAGAATGATTTAACCTATGTAGAGGGTTAATATTCAGATTAGATTTGATGATTTTTCGGATTAAAATATGGGTTTTGAATGAAAATATGGGAAGAACACCATAACTAGGGTTTCAAGAATTTTGGGGTTTAATTCATTATTTCTTTAAAGGAATTGGAGTTTTGATGTATTTGATTACGTTAGAAACTATCCTAGTATATGTGGAAATATGTTAGGATCATTGGGTCGAAGTTTGGTGGACTGTAATGGAGTTGATGTTTTGTTAATGGAGGAAACGTCTCAACGAAGAAGACAGACTGCGTCGGTCCCTGTTCGATCGATCGATCGATATAGAACTATCGATCGATCGACGAAGTCGATCGATCGAACCCAGCCGTCGATCGATCGACGCAAGCTGTTTTCTCAAAATTTTTGTGTTTAAATCCTTCGCTGAGTTTGGGAATGAATGGGTATTTTAGGATTTACATTATACTTATATGGGAGTAAGAATAAGACCAGTAGGTATATGTTGAGGTCCAATAAGGCCATTGGGTGTAGGGCTTGGATTATGAACCGAGGAGAATAATCCGATTTAGTAGAGTATCGGGGAATTCGGAATTTGAGTTACGGGGCGAAGTAAATTCAATTTAAGTAATAGACCAGTAGGGTAAGCAATAACTACTGAAATTATATGTAAGGGGTAACTAGAACCCTTAGAGTTGTGTGTATACTCAAATAAATACGATTAATGAGATAAATCGTAAAGCGAATATTATACGGTAAATATATGAGATTAAAATATTACGTACGTATACGATTAATAGGTCGGGCGTGTACCTACTGAATTATGTGATCTTTTAGGTAGAGAGATTATACCTAAATTAATTATGTTAGGGTCGATGAGATATTTCGAACTAACATAAAGTTATTATAAGTTTGGGGTCGATGAGAAATACCGAACCAAACTTTGAACTGGTGTCGCGATGAGAGAGTCCCGAACCAGGATATGTGTATATAGATTTTTAAAAATAATTGGGGTCGATGTATCATGCCGAACCAATTCTTACTTGGGGTCGATGAATCATTCCGAACCATGAGTCCTTTATGTGTATAAAAGGGGAAAAATAGCTGTGACTAATATTTAGTATATATTGTGTGTGAAATATATATACCTGATGATATTCTACTTCCGTGTATTAGTAGATTGATATATTATGTATTTAAAGATACATACTGAATTGGTAAGTTGAGTAGTGAAACTTAATTACGAAATGAACCTTTAGATAGAGAAAATCTATTTAGTAATTCAAGTAGCGAAACTTAATTACATAAGAGGGAAAGTTAAAAATTGTGGGAATTGTAGTAATTTTAGTAAGTGAAACTAAATGAGAAGTCTTGGTAAAAGATAACATAGATTATATGTTACTTGGGAATTAATTAACATACGCGTGATGTTAGAAAAACGGTTGTACTGTATGGGCGGTACTGGAACTTGGGTACAGATAAGTTCAGTTTACTACTTTGGTTTAGTTAGCTTGAGAAATACGGCTAGATAAACTAAGTGTAGAACGTTAGGTGTGCACAAAAGATGAGGGGTGAGTTAACTCAAGAGAGTGTACGAGAACCTAACATGTGTAATCAATAACCGCATTTTATATTGTGATAAACGCTTGCAAAATGTTTTCAAAATGTTTTGAGTACTAACTCTTGCTATAAAATATTTTCAAAACCTTTTAGGTGTCCAGCCACAAGGATGCCAGGTATGATGATTCCATTCCAGAGACTCGGAGCTGTAGCACAGTGGATGCTTACAGGATTTTGACTAGGCGATATCTCTCATTCAGATCTAGTACAGGATCTCACACTATTCTATGTATGGACTTGTTGTCCGGTTTTAGTCTAAGTTATTGGTTTCAGTCTGGTGGTTACTCTATTGTTGTTTGGGTTTTCTTTAGCCGATAGTTTGTTCGGTAATACTTTTATTCTGTTGTAATTTTACTTGTTGTTTGATTTATAGTACATGATTATTTGTACTTTGTTCCGCATGGTTGATTTATCGGTTTTAAGAAAGATAAAATTTGGCACCGGTCTAATTTTACTTAGGGTATTAGTAATTAAAAAGTTTTCGACAGTGATGCTAAGAATGAACCATTTGAGAAACTTGTTTTAATTTAATAAAGGACTGATCACCCGATGTTTAAATTAGGCGGGGTGTCACAGATGGTATCAGAGCGTCAGGTTCTAGTGTCCATAGGATCTTTATGGCTTACTACGTTTTCAGCGTATCGCTTGATTGATATAGAGCCCTATCTTAGGATGATTGTACTCCCCTACGTACGTAGTTTACGTTCTCCTGCTATTTAATAAACGTAGTGTTATATATATACGAGTCCGATTGGTCATGGTACGTCGAATATGGTGGTAAGTCCAGCATTGATGTTAGCAGGACTACAGGAGGGAGGAGCTCGGCATAAAGCATGGGGTGTTCGAAGATGGCAATCATAGGAGAGATGACCGTGGTCGAGGTCACTCCTAGCGTGTAATGGAAGTAAATGCTGCAAGGGTTGTTGAGGCATAGCAGGCATTTTCCAAGTGTCGCGACGGCAAGAGGGATGCTAGTCTAGACCGCCCAATGCAGTGATAGTGGGAGTAGGTCTGAAGAAAATTTGATGAGAACGAGCCGTAAATGTGATAAAATGGCGACTGTGCATGTTAACCAATGGAAGTAGTATGTCCAGAGGTTTTGGCAGTTAGGACGAAATAGAAATACTCAGAAGTGAAAATTTGAGTAAAATTTTTGGAGACAACGTGGCGGAGATGCAAATCACCGCATTTGGACCGAAGGTCCGTATATATAAATAGAAGAACTTTACGTATAGTTTAACCGAAAAGTTCTCCAATGATGATTCAGAAGCGTAGTGAATGGGAATATATGAACCCCTCACATGTAAGCCTGGTTGAGGCCAATCGTAAGAGAGAAATTATCCTGTGAAGTGAACTTGTACCGATGAGATAGGTATAAGGGAAAAGAGCCCTTGAGAAAATGGACTCTCGAGTTATAGCTTGCAATTTTTGGTAAAACTCTTCTTGAACGACTTATGTATATGAAGGCAGTATGGTACTTCTTACAAGGTTGGTGTAAATGCTCCTAGGAGCGAAGTCAAGAGAGTTTAAAGATTTAGTCAATGAGTAAGACTGAATGTAATGGGCTGGTGCAAGCCATAAGTGGAAACTCACTAGTGGATTTAATGATTAGATCCTAAGTCGGGACTGTTAAGTCCCATAGTGCGTTCCTCTTGGTCAGCAGAACTAAGGGAACCAAGATGATAGTGTTCAGGATCGAGACTACCCAGTCCGAGACGAGGGGTACCCAAACCGGTCAGCATGGCCTGGAGCCAGGAATGTTTTTGAAAAGATGTCTAGTGTGGATTCTAGGGCCACGCGTTTTATTTTTAGCTGGAAGTTATTTGAAGAAATAATAACTCCAATAATTTTTGCATTTCGGAGAGGACAAGCGTGTTATGTCCGGGAACCATCTAAATCACCCGAGCGATGGATAAGGAAGTATATGAGTTTTAGCCTCAAGTGAATGGGGTATATGACGACTCCTCACCCGAAAAAGGGTCGAGTTGTCATTATTCATCGAAATGTGAGAAATTTCGGAGATTATGAACATCTCTTAGTAATTGATTTCGGTGTGTGGGAACCTAAATGATGTGAGTCAATGTTTGTGGTATGACTGCTGAGCGGAGAGATCGAGCTCGCTGTTGTAGTTAGTGCTAAAGACTTAGTGATAGTATAAGCGTAATGAAACTGACTCCTTTAGCAATATTGGAGTATGGTTGCACATATTGTCGAGAGATCGAATTTGAGTATATCGACTATGTGTTGTTCCGATAATGCTCAGTAAGAATACATGGGGAGAAGTCCCTTGTTTAAGTTCGGTTGCGAAAGGGTATACGACTGAATTTTTATGCACGTCAGGAGATGAGACTTTGTTAGATGCTAGGACATCAGTGGAGCCGGTAGTGTTGTGGAGAAACACTGAAAGGCTTACCTCACCACGAAGGGATAAGTGGGACTTTGTGGGCAAAGATTTGATTTTTGTCTCTAGGGTATTGAGAATACCCACAAGATTTTAGTCACGTCGTGTAGACTAGGCCAGAGTTGAAGAAAAGCATGTTACGGGTGCGACATTTGCAATGTCTTTGCAAATGTACCCGGAGAAAAGGGTGTATGGGCACCCTAGTCAATTGAATTCCTTAGACATCCGAAATAGAGGGATGCGGAATATTTTTGGTACGATGGTGGGGAAATTAGGAAGCAAGTTGCATCGATGAAATGGGTTGAACGTCATGGGAGATGGACGATGATCCAAGATTATATGTGCTGAGAGATCCATCACACCCTATTGGATGAAAGTCGGTGGGAAACCGTTCAAAGGTTATCTCTTGATATGGGAGACCTAACTGTGGTGAAGAAGTAGCGCAAGTTTATCTCTTGACTGAGTGTTGAGGGTGACCTACATGTTACTAAACTGTTGATTCTTATCAAATAACCAACCTCAAAAGGTGCGCCAATTGCGAAGAGTGCACGGATTGTAAAGTATAATAAACCCGGAGAGAGAGGGGAATAGAGTACCACTTGAGGAAAGATAACGTAAGTGGGAAGCGATGTTGAGAGGAGACATAGTGAGATTGTCTTCAGATACACCTCTAGTTATAGAGCGAGTTAGACTCGAAATGAGCAACTGGAATGTAGTAGTGAACCTACATTTCCAATGATGGAATGAGGAGACAAACTTATAAATTATTGATGGGTTGTGAACATCATAATTTAGCCAACATTTCGTTGGGGGTAGCGAAATGGGGTGACCAGGATGGATTAGTGTATAGTTGAAAAGGGAGAGTGCACAAGTGCACGATGCCGCTCTATATGATTGTGAATCAGGATGAAATCCTAAAATTCCACCTTATGAGAGAAGGTCAGGAAGGAATGGAGATAAAGTTTTATTTTGAGTACGTTGTGCTACCTACGACTCAATGTTAGTGAGAAAGAATAATGATACGCCCTTACGATAAGTGGAATTTTGGAGAAGCCCACTGATCAATCCATAAGTTGAATGTATACCTATATGAGCATATTTATAGGTAGAGTGAGTGCCTATATGGACTGTACATGAGAATTAGGTTCGTGGGTACCGATTACGAACAATACATGTACTTTGGGTGTGGTTCGAGTAGACATTTCAAACTTTTAAGTCCTTAACGCGTGATATGAGGACATTCTATTGGAGTATGACATTTAGGGTATATGAATTGTGTAAAATATAGCTCACAAATTGTCTACTCATGTGCGATGAAATATATGTACATATATTAGTGCTCGAGATGTGATCCGGAGACAAGTAATTAATAACTATTGGTGATCGAAGTGAAATTCCGAGCCAATAACCCCAAAAGTGTTATAGAAGGGGGTGATTATAAAATAAGTGTTGGTAGTATATGTTATGTGTAAGATATATATACCTATTGATTTTTACTACTTATGTGCGATAGTAAGTGTGCTTAATCTCTGTATTGGGGTCGATGATGTTCCGTACCAATACATGGGGGATCGATTTGGGGCCGATATTTTTTCGAACCAAATCAATGATAAATATTGAGATCGACGGAAGGTCTGAACCGACATGTGCATTACATTTACCTTGGGGTCGAGGAATTTCCGGACCAATGTAAATGATAGGATTATTATGGCCGATGATTTTTGCCGGACCAATTTTCCTTAAAGTATATATTGTGTATGAAATATATACCTTATAATATTCTACTTATGAGTGATAGTAGGCACTTAGATGTTATATAGAGATATACATCGAATGGGTAAATTAAGTAGGGAGAAACTTAATTCCAAGAATTAATGTTGGATTGGTAAATCTTTGAGAAATTAAGTAGTGAGACTTAATTATGATATATGCGGCATGGGTAACGTGCGATAAGAAGTTATTACGAAGCAAGGCATGTACTTGGGGCGACCGTTAGGATGTGATGATTTGACATTGGGTATTAGAGGATGCAATTATGTCTAGGGTCCTTAGCCTTAATACCAGCCTTATCCTAATTTCGAGGACGAAATTCCTTTGCAAGGGGGAAAGTATGTAACACCCCGTATTTCTGAATATTCCATTTAATTAGATTGGATAATTAAATGAGAAAAATATTCCATTTAATTAGATTGGATAATTAAATGAGAAAATGCCGGCTTAATTTAAATTACGTAAGAGTAGTAATTTAAAGAGTTTTTATTTAAAATTGTAATTTTGGTATATTAATCGAAAGATAGATACCGATAAATATTGCCTCATTTTATTTACTTAGTGCGAGTGGTAAATAGTTACTTAACGCGTGTAGACCGTGTTGGGGTGAGAACGAGTAATATTTTTTTAGTGACTCAAATGATAATTTAGAGGTCACCAATGAGTCCGAAAGGGTCAAATTAGTCAAAATAGTATACCCGGGGGTACTCGTTGAGTCCCGGGGTAATTTTGGGCTAAACCGAGACCGTTCGGGGGCGTTTTGGTCTTTTAACATATGAGGGTATGATGACCTACGAAATTGAGAGTTTTATATCAGCCATATGATAGAGGAATTAGGGTTAGAACACCCATGACAACACCAATACCATTAGAGAGAGGAGAGGCACAACTTTCTAAGGCAAAAGAAGATTTGGGAAGAATTCAAAGGGATTTTTACCATCAACTTGTTGGGGCAGAAGGATTGAAGGATGAAGATCATCAACAAGAACCACGAAATCAGACCCTACTGATCATAAGGCAAGTTGTTTATTGCAAAAATCTTAAAGTTATAATACCCATGTGTAGGGTTTTGAATAGTTTTGTTTAAATCAATATTTTGATTGGAGAAAGATGATATTTATGCATGTTGGGATAGGAATCGCATGTAGAATGATTTAACCTATGTAGAGGGTTAATATTCAGATTAGATTTGATGATTTTTCGGATTAAAATATGGGTTTTGAATGAAAATATGGGAAGAACACCATAACTAGGGTTTCAAGAATTTTGGGGTTTAATTCATTATTTCTTTAAAGGAATTGGAGTTTTGATGTATTTGATTACGTTAGAAACTGTCCTAGTATATGTGGAAATATGTTAGGATCATTGGGTCGAAGTTTGGTGGACTGTAATGCAGTTGATGTTTTGTTAATGGAGGAAACGTCTCAACGAAGAAGACAGACTGTGTCTGTCCCTATTCGATCGATCGATCGATCTAGAACTATCGATCGATCGAACCCAGCCATCGATCGATCGACGCAAGCTGTTTTCCCGAAAATTTTGTGTTTAAATCCTTTGCTGAGTTCGGGAATGAATGGGTATTTTAGGATTTACATTATACTTATATGGGAGTAAGAATAAGACCAGTAGGTATATGTTGAGGTCCAATAAGGCCATTTGGTGTAGGGCTTGGATTATGAACCGAGGAGAATAATCCGATTTAGTAGAGTATCGGGGAATTCGGAAATTGAGTTACGGGCGAAGTAAATTCAATTTAAGTAATAGACCAGTAGGGTAAGCAATAACTACTGAAATTATATGTAAGGGGTAACTAGGACCCTTAGAGTTGTGTGTATACTCAAATAAATACGATTAATGAGATAAATCGTAAAGAGAATATTGTACGGTAAATATATGAGATTAAAATATTACGTACGTATACGATTAATAGGTCGGGCGTGTACCTACTGAATTATGTGATCTTTTAGGTAGAGAGATTATACCTAAATTAATTATGTTAGGGTCGATGAGATATTCCGAACTAACATAAAGTTATTATAAGTTTGGGGTCGATGAGAAATACCGAACCAAACTTTGAACTGGTGTCGCGATGAGAGAGTCCCGAACCAGGATATGTGTATATATATTTTTAAAAATAATTGGGGTCGATGTATCATGCCGAACCAATTCTTACTTGGGGTCGATGAATCATTCCGAACCAAGATTCCTTTATGTGTATAAAAGGGGAAAAATAGCTGTGACTAATATTTAGTATATATTGTGTGTGAAATATATATACCTGATGATATTCTACTTTCGTGTATTAGTAGATTGATATATTATGTATTTAAAGATACATACTGAATTGGTAAGTTAAGTAGTGAAACTTAATTATGAAATGAACCTTTAGATAGAGAAAATATATTTAGTAATTCAAGTAGCGAAACTTAATTACATAAGAGGGAAAGTTAACAATTGTGGGAATTGTAGTAATTTTAGTAAGTGAAACTAAATGAGAAGTCTTGGAAAAAGATAACATAGATTATATGTTACTTGGGAATTAATTAACATACGCGTGATGTTAGAAAAACGGTTGTACTGTATGGGCGGTACTGGAACTTGGGTACAGATAAGTTCAGTTTACTACTTTGGTTTAGTTAGCTTGAGAAGTACGACTAGATAAACTAAGTGTAGAACGTTAGGTGTGCACAAAAGATGAGGGGTGAGTTAACTCAAGAGAGTGTACGAGAACCTAACATGTGTAATCAATAACCGCATTTTATATTGTGATAAACACTTGCAAAATATTTTTAAAATGTTTTGAGTACTAACTCTTGCTATAAAATATTTTCAAAACCTTTTAGGTGTCCAGCCACAGGGATGCCAGGTATGATGATTCCATTCCAGAGACTCGGAGCTGTAGCACAGTGGATGCTTACAGGATTTTGACTAGGCGATATCTCTCATTCAGATCTAGTACAGGATCTCACACTATTCTATGTATGGACTTGTTGTCCGGTTTTAGGCTCAGTTATTGGTTTCAGTCTTGTGGTTACTCTATCGTTGTTTGGGTTTTCTTTTGCCGATAGTTTATTCGGTAATACTTTTATTCTGTTGTACTTTTACTTGTTGTTTGATTTATAGTACATGATTATTTGTACTTTGTTCCGCATGGTTGATTTATCGGTTTTAAGAAAGATAAAATTTGGCACCGGTCTAATTTTACTTAGGGTATTAGTAATTAAAAAGTTTTCGACAGTGATGCTAAGAATGAACCATTTGAGAAACTTGTTTTAATTTAATAAAGGCCTGATCACCCGATGTTTAAATTAGGCGGGGTGTCACAATGGAGCTTATAATATCAGACTCTAATTGAATTTTATAAGATATGGAGCTTATAATATCAGATGTTTACATCTGATATTATGATGATTCTAATATAACCCATGTTTGCATGACCCTAATTCACGGTTTAGTTATTGTGCGTGACGTGTTTTGAGTGTTCTTTATTTGATTTTTTTGTTTACTTCCTTGATAATTTAGCCACGAAACAAAGATTTATGCGCATGATACTGTTTGCTATTTGCTATTTGCTATTTTTTCCTTTATTTGATTCTTTAATTTTTTTGGTTAATGCAGTGAACATGGGTCCGGGTAGACACATAATAAAGTCAAGATAATTCTCCTCGCCCATACTTGAGACTAATTAGGTGCACATATGCGGGGTTGTCACCTGCTGTAACTATTACTTTCATGTATGAATTTGAGATCCATATAATTGAAGAGATCATAGACATTGATCTTGACACCGAACAGGTTATTGTGGTTAACTCCAAGGCATACACGTATAACGATGAAGAGCTCGATTTAATTTGTTTTTATTTGTTCATAAACAAATCTTTAAATGTATATTTGGTTTGGTTCAGTCATAAATAGAGCTTTAATTTGGTTTATATATAGTTATACCTCTATATTTGGTTCATTTTGTTCATATTGGTTCGATTTGTTCATATATAGCTATATATATTTGGTTCAGTTTGTTCATATTGGTTCGAGTTGTTCATATATAGCTATATATGTAGAGCGTAGCTTTAATTCATATATTTATTCTCTTATAATCAAGTGGTCTCGAGCTATGTTTTGAGCGGCATGAGAGCCTCTAATGTACGAGATGGACAAAATCGCTGGGTGAGCACAACTGGCAAGGTGAAGCCACTTTCTAGCTGCGAAACACTTCCAGCCCAAGTTGATCGAATAAAGAAGGTGAAGCCATTGGTTCGGTTTGTTCATGAGCGTAGCTTTAATTTGGTTTATATTGGGTTATACATGTATATTTTGTTCACTTTCTTCATATTGGTTCGGTTTGTTCATATATAATTATATATGTAGAGCATAGCTTTAATTTGGTTTGTATTATAGAGCTGAGATTTTGGTTTGTTAATGAGATTTAGTTCATATATTTCTTCTCTTATAATATGGTGGTCTCGAGCAATGTTTTGAGGGACCTAGGAGACTTTAATTTAGTTCGTATTTGGTTCGGTTTGTTCATAAGCATAGCTTTATTTTGGTTTACATATAGTTATACCTTTATAATTGGTTCATTTTGTCCATTTGGTCCATTCCTATATTGCAGCAGATTCAGGTATGCTCAAATGCACTTAGTCCCCTCACCTTAAGGTATGCTCAAGTGCATTTGTTGAATCTGCTAAGTGCATTTGAGCATTTGAGAAGATTCAACATTTCAACATGTTGCAATAGTCCCCTCTCCTTAAGGCTGATGTGATTCAATAGTTGAGGTATTTAATAAGTTATGAACCTTGCCAGAAATATTATCAACCCAAATTCCCTATAGAATTCAGACTGCAACCCAAACAGATTCCAATAACCATTCGCGGTGTGTACCCTCCCATTAATTAGAACATCAGCCCAACAATATTTTCACTGATCAATAACTGACAGACTTGGTTTCTAAAACCAACTCAACTAAGTAACACTTTTCTGCTGACCTTCTATATTCAATGTAATTGGGACTATTGTGATGCATGAATGTGATATTCAAGAATAGAATAACTCTGAACGGATTCTAACTACTGATTATTGAGCACCAATATCACAGTGGAGCACTTGAAATTACGAACAAAGCTAAGTGGCCCTTTTATTTTATTCCCGTTATTTTCATATATCAATTTTAATATCTTCCCAGCTAGTGACCGAATATCTATTAAGGCCTGATTGTCTCTCATAATATATGTCATGATCGCCACTCGGCTCAGAAACTGGTTTCTAATAATATATCTATTAAGGCCTGATTGTCTCTTATACTTTGATAGAGCAATTTTGTTATATATTCTCTCCTAAATCTGCTTGAATTGATATTGGAGTTTCATAGCAGCTCTCTGAGGATTTCTGTAGTCCCATCTCATATGTAATTTTGTTTGAGGCGTGCAACCTGATCATGATCACCGATGACTGACCGAGCAATAAAATCCATCGATATATTTGACGATTGTAATGCAGTATCTTAACTTCATAAATCAACTGCAATGATTATTTTCCCGTTGCGTTCTACTTTAGCGAGGACTCCCGAAGCCAAGTCTCCCTCGCCTTAAGGCTGATGTGATTCAATAGTTGAGGTATATTATAACTAGCTATCAATTTTTTTTACACGTTTTCTAATTTGGAGTTTATTTCTATGTCTCCGTCTATGTGGTTTTTAAGTAGCTAACTTTTAGAATTAGGATTTTGTGCCTGCATCATATTAAACTTAAATAGGTTTGGTTCACGTGATTCTTTTTTTACCTATACAATTGTATTTATTGATTCTTATTGATAACAAAATTCATTACATATATGGCTTATAACTGAAATTTTGTGTGTATATGTATAACTTATAACATATTTTAGATGTATATTGGTTAGGGGTTCGCGTGTGCGTTTCTTGGTGGACTGATCTTGGATACTTTCCCAATTTGAAACCTAAATCCAGCAGACACACCGAAGATCAATACATAATATAGGTTTGATGACGTCAAGCATCAGGTATAATGTATTTTGTTGGTGAATTTTTGTACAGGTGTTTAGAAATGTATTTTGATGGGGATGATGTTGTTTATAGCAGGACGAATCACATAAACAAATGACATTGGACAACAAGCCAGGTCAAGGAAGCGATGGAGTAGGTGGGCCCACCGCTGTAGCTGTTGTAGCTCAAAAGTGTTATCTTTGGCAGTTCATTGCCTCTTTCGATCAACACATTGTGGTCCAGAGGCGGGTGAAGAACCCACTGAAAGAAAATGAAGTAGTTGGAATAACTAATTACATTGACTTCGGCTTTGAGTTATAGACCAGCATTGATGATTACAAAGCTTCAAACAATATCGAAGATTCTACATTTCAGGTTGTTGCATCTTGGCAGGCCAATAAAAACTTCTTAGTGAAGGGGAAGTTGGGGCCTCTCGGTTCGTCTATAGCCTTAGCATTCAAATCATGGTGGAAACCTTCTTTCACTTTTAGCATCTCAGCTACTAGAGATCATAATGTTGGAAAGACATCATTAGGATTTGGTATCTCTGTTGACAATGTTAGAGAAGCGAGTTATGAAAGGGCTGATCTGAATTCTGTAATGCTGACTCTAAATAAGGAGCATCTAGCAGAGGGCATTCAGTGGAAAATGGTCAAGAGACCAATGTTACAACCAGATGTTAATTCAGGGAAGTTTGAAGGTGTACCCAGGGAATTGAGACCTTTGGGTAAAATTTTGTAATATTTATGTAATTTATTATCTTAATTTTTGAATGGTTCCAAAAAGTAGGTTGTCGTGCACTTGGACAATTTCCATTGATTTCAGTATTGTAATTTCATTGGTTTGAACCAGTGAACGAGGCCACATATATCTTGCAATTTCAGGCTTGAATTCTGTCAATTTATATTGTTATTATTTTACAAAAAAAAATATTCACGTGCACTAATTTCTTAATATTGCCAACGTGCCATAAAATTTAACTGGTGTGTACCCATGTTTTTTAATTTCAACTCACATAATGTTTTAGCTATCATATGTTTATGCAAACTGAAATTAAGAGATATTAAGATGGCTGTTCTTTACAAATTTGTAGGTCTCACTCTCTTTAGCTGTCAGATTTGGGGGTTGGATTTCCAGAAATAGATCTTCATGAAATTGATCAGAGGAAGGTGAGGTTCCACTCTCCCCATTTACCTCACACCTTCGTGCGGATCTTCATCCTACCGAGGTAAATAAATCCACTTTTTTATCTATCTAATTAAACAGACCATACTCATTTAGGTGTTTGATTGATTTTCTAATAACCCCCGTATCCATATTTTAATTGAGATATGATGATTATAAGTGTTTTAAAATTTCATTTTGAATGTTCTGTTGTCAATTATTTCATCAACTCTTTAATGTTTGGCAATTTGATGACAAAGCTCTATTGGTTTTAATATCATGTATGGTCTGTTTATGTTTCTGATTTGTTTCAATTTGTTTTTAGGCTGATTTGTTTCTATTTTAATTTGTCTTTTACAGGTATGTACTGATCTATTTTAATTTGGTTCTGATGTCAAAGCTCTATTGTTGCTGATTATATGTTGATACAAGTCTCAAGATTAATATAATAGTGGCATGGCAGTTATTATGTTGGGAGAGTGATAAAAAATGGACATATATTTCTTTCACTTAAAACATCATTATTGGTAAACATTGAACAATCATTTCAGAATATAGAAATTTGATACGACAGAAATAGGCAGTCTGGATGGTTATTTCCTAAAATATCGATATACCCGAATCTCCGCGATTGTTGACTAGAAAGCTCTCAACATTGCCACGACAATCAACTGATGTGCTGTAGTTGGGGTTCTATATCTTTAAACTTAGGGAGGATTATTATGTTTGATTCCACACAAAGACAAATAATATGCTGAAATCCTTACTTATAAAGGCTAATCTTAAACAGACCTTTCATCTTGACCACTTTAATCCACGTAGAGGAATGCACAACAGAAATAAGAAAGCGATGGAGCTCATCGCCAAAGGGTGAAATGCTGTGAAGGAAGTTGATAGAGTGATTGATTACTACAAACTCAATGATAAATGCCTCATCCCTCTCCTCAGGACGACAAAGGAGAACTTTGAATTGGATCTGGAGGTTGACAAATCAAATACATATTGGGTGTCCAAACTGCATCACAAATACTGTATCCCTGGGGCATGTAAAGCTATAGGAGCTGCATTATTAGCCAAAGCTGTAGATATGGGCGATCCAGATACAGAATAGTAATTGGGATAATGTTTAAGAGTTGAGAATGATTACGTTCAGTCAGGTCAACAAGCCTTCTATTATTTGGAGAAGGCAATGGACAAGTTGCGTCCAGGTGCTCTTTAGGAGGTATGGCCATCGAGAGGAGGCAGACGTTGCAAGGAATGCATGGGTGGAGAAGTGTTGGGATCTCGATGCTCTTATCGCTCACAAGTTTAAGGAGATTGAGGCATTTTTGAGTGACTGCAACTAAGATATCCACAGGCTAAAACTTGAAAATGGTCTACAATATGATCTAATTTTGTTTGGTTATTTTACTATAGAGTTGTTAGTTAAAGTGAAAAATTACCATCACACTACCATATGTTTTGATATTCAACCTTTTGTGCAGGATATGACTGCAATTCTATACATACTGGATGCACGCATGATAATATATGCAGTATAAATTGTGGGACAGTTTAATAGAAAAACGATAAACATTTCAAAAACTATTTTCAACCATTTTCTAAAAACTTTACGTGAATGTTTAAAAAACATTATGATCTTTGGTTTGTTTTCGGAATTAAAAAACATTACAAACTTTAGAAATTTTGTCGGGGAACGAAATTTTCACCATTTTGCAATTAGGTACTTTGAAATTTTTGGAATTTACGTCATGCTTTCAGGCACGAACATATATAAAGAAGTTGTTCATGTGTTCCGAACTCGAGATCAACTGTAGCTTTAGTGAGGGCACTTGCCATCGTATTAAGGCACGTCTTTATGCATTTCAAAACTATCAGTGTGCCTTCAGGCACGGGCATACCCTAGTGTATATATATATATATATATATATATATATATATATATATATATATATATATATATATATATATATATATATATATATATATATATATATATATATATATATATATCATTGCTTGGAGTGTTTGGCACCGAGTTTCACTCTACCATTTGAAGAGTTCGTTTGGGTTTCCTTCTATATCCCATAAAGCAGAAGTTTGTGTTTTTGGCTGCGGCATTCTCACATGGTAAAAGGCACTATGTGTGGTTGACGGTTGCTTCCTAGTTCCTCATTGGTGGATTCCAAGGTTCCGGTGGACTTCGGGATTGTCGGTTAAGCAGAGGTAGTTACAAGAAGACGCGTCGGGGCTTGAAAGAGTCGAGTCGAGTGTTGTAAGTCATCTTGCTTGTAATTGTAAATTTTGTACTTAGTGGACTTAAGGCTAGGGCCGTCCGAGGTTATTTCTCGTTGTGGGTTTTTTCTCGTACATCGCGGCATAGTGATTTATTGTTTATTTTATCTTTCGCATAATTCACCTAGATAGCATGCTTAAGTAAAAAGATAAAATTTGGTTTAATCACTACTTAATTAATTTGGTGTTAAATTAATATTGGGTAATGTTTTTATGTATTTAATTCAAGTCTTTAATTTAATTTGCTAAAATTGGTTTGGCCTAATTTGGTAATATTGAAAACATGTTTTAGGCAAAATTCTAGGACTTAAAGTGAATTAATTTGGTTTAAGTGAAATTTAAATTGTGTGCGTGTTCCATTATATTTCACTTGGTTTAATTTTAATTTAGAAGAAATTAAAATTTATTTTTAGTTGAACCATCTCTCGCTTCCGCATACTTATAAAAGGAAATTACTTTTTGTCCTTCAACAGTACTAGACTAAAAGCTAAGGCCAATACCCAAATCTCTCTCTCTCTCTCTCTCTCTCTCTCTCTCTCTCTCTCTCTCTCTCTCTCTCTATTCAGAGATCTTTTTGTGTTAATTGTTACCCAATCCAAGTCTAGTCTAGACTTGCTCAAAGCCAAAGGAGAGCGTTGGCTATGCTCATACTTAATTTACTTTATAGATCAAAAAGTGATGGTAAGATCATTAAACACACTTTCAATTGTCGAAATTGCTACAAAGTTGTTATGGTTGAAAATTAAAATAAAATTAGGATGATTCATTCATAAGTTTTGCATTAAGAAATTTTAATTGTAATCATTCCAAATCCAAATTTGATGAAGGTAAATAAAAAAGTGAAATACATTACAGGAACTTATGCACACCTTACGCCAACACCACCACATTCACATTTTAGATTGAGGAACAATATAACAATTTCATTGGGAACGAATCTTGAACAATAAAGGTAATTATCAAACTCCTCTCCCTGGCACACAATTTGAGTCAATTCTATATTTTTCCAATTCAATCATTACCAAATTACTTATTTTTACAATGCCCATAGTACTTTTCCTTCTTTAGTTTTCGTCTGGAATTTGTTCTTAATAGATATTTCTATAAATGACGTCTTTTTTCATTGAAAAGATCTTTAAAAGAATTTATGTGTTAAAGAATTAATATTGTACTACTTAAGAGCAATATGAAATTTACTTCATGATTCATACTTTTAACACTTCCTTCGCACTGGAAAATTGTATTGTTGGTAAATCTTATGATGTAAACGCATTAGAAGAACACCTGTACGAACTACATTCGTACACACATTACAAAAAAAAATCTATATCTAATTTATATTATCATTCCTTCATAATAATTTAGTCATTACAAGAAAAAGTCGAATGCCCTTATTAACTAGCAATATTAGCTTGAATACTAACTCTAACTTGATTAAACTAGGTAACAAAGATCATTCCTATCCAAACTTTAATCCCCATTCACCCTCCTAAAGTTAGCAAACAATAAATAATAAAAATAATAAAATATACAAAATACACAAAATCTCTTCTATCCTTCCTAAAAGCTCAACAATGAGCTTTAAAGGAAAATTTCAAAAGCTTGTGCATGTAGAATAATAGTTCAAAGTTTTTTTAACTCGTATTGATTTCTACTAAAATAATGGGGCCCATATATTAAATTGGTGACCTCATGTTTATAATTCTTCCCCTACTCATTTACTAAAAGACTATCGTAGATAAGGTTTCCCTTAAAAAGCAACATTTGAATGATAAAACTAGTGATTTATGCTTGGGGCCCAAGGAAAATAATTGTACTTTTTTAAGCTTTCATATTGGTAGAATAAATGAATATTCATTGCGAATATTCTACAATATGCTAGCTATTTTGATGTAAATGATGACAAATGGGAGCAAGAAAACATAAATCTCTCTAAAATATCTCAAATCACTATATCTCAAAATGGAATAATGATTCAAATGAGGCTACATATGAGTATTTATAGGAAGAAGGTTGCTTGGACTTTAAGCTAAGAATGTACTTACAATCCTTAGGAGCGAATAACCTTCCTTCTTCTAAATATTAAACAAGAAAAAAATACAATGAATAATAAAAATAAAAGAAAGAATAAAAATGGACCAAAAAAGCCCTTATTCACATCACTCCCCCCCCCCCCCCCCCCCCCCCCCACAATTGAAAAAATTCGTCCTTAAACTTAGAGGGGAAGGCCTTCAGTGTCACCATCGAGTATAGTAATGAGAGTAGGCTGGGTGGAATCTCCGGTGTCTCCTCAAGATACTCAGGATCGCTCAAAGCTAGGAAAGCATGACGATGAGGAAGGGAACAATATGAGGCTCTAAGGACAATCAACCCATAATTCTAACATTTGAATGGTACAGGGTGAGTGGGTTAAGGAGGAAGGACTGTGGGGGTAAGAGGAGCTGATGTAGACGGGGTCACAGGAGTAGTAGAAGTAATCGGTGCTAGAGGAGCTGGCGTGGAGCGACCACGAGGAGGAAGATAAGACTGATGGAAAGGCTCAACTTTAGTGACGTAATCCACCGCCTTGGCAAAGTAGGTGATGTCACGTAAAGAGAGATCACACTGGATATAGCTCTAAAGGTCGTGAATATACCGACTGATCATTTGTTCCTCGCTCTCACCGAGGCGGGCATAAGTATAAAGAAGATGAAAGTGCTTGGTGTAGGCCAAGACTGTAATGTCCTGACGAAGAGACTGGCCCGTGAAAAGAGATCACGCTCATAAGTGGTGGGGACAAAAGCTATCATCAACTATGCATGAAGCTCCCTCAAGAACATGACGCTGCTGCAAATCATTCCACCAGACACTCGCATAGCCCTGAAATTTGGTGGCCGCTAGCAGGACACACCAACGACCTTTCAGTCGCTTGTACTCAAATATCCTCTCCATGGCAGCAAGCCAATCAATAATCGTATCAAGTTGTAAGTGGCCATCAAACATTAGGAAATCGACCCAAATGTCACCCTACATACTCCTCGATAGTAACTGAAGTGCCAAATGTGTAATGGCATAACCACCTTGTAGGGTTAAGGCATCCTCATCTAGGTCATCATCGCCAGGTGGAATCTCGAAAAGTAATGTTCGTTGTGGTCTTCTTCGAGGTGGTGGATGAGGAGGGTCAGGGACTGGTGGTGGTAAATGGGAGTGTGGAGGGGGAGTATAAGGTGGAATGGTCTCTCGTGGTGGAGAAGGAGGCGGAGCTGGGACCAACGGTTTGTGGTAGGGACAGTGGTTCATTTGGTGCCCCTTTTGATAACACAAAAAATAATGGCGCTCGGAGAGGGGTACGTATGGAGTAACCTTCGGAACTAGTGAGTAAAAAAAAGAGACATCGGTGCGCTACTCTCTGGGAGGAGGAGGATCAAACTCTTGAGCGGAGTGGGGTCGGGGTAAAGGTGGTTCATTATATGGGGGTAGTCTAGTCCATTCCCGTACCCTCTCATGGGAGTCAACGGGTGCGGAATGAACGGAACGAGCATCCCATGTAGAATGGGAGTGGGGTACATGTGTCACATGACCGGGTAGTGGTGAGGTGCGGAGAATGGGTGGGGGAGGAAGTGTTGGGAAGGAAATATAGGGTGGGTGAGGGCGTGTGATATCAGATGGAGCGGGGGGCATGGAGGGAAGATGGGGAGGTTCGAGGTCTTTTTGCGAATGATGGCGAGGGTAAATGGAGATAGGAGGCAAGGAGTAGTCATGGGGAGGTGGAATGGGAGAATTGGGTGGGTGTGGTAGTGGGGCATTGGGTGTGGGGGTGGGCTATTCTTAGGTCCGGTTTTGTGCGATTTGTGTTTTCAAAGAGTGGGTGGGATGTTCTAGTTTGGGTTGTAAATTATGTTTTTTTGGTATTCTGGCCAGTGGGTTGTGGTGGTAGTGCACCATATTCGGTGGTGGTGCTTTCTTAGATATATATGGGGTTATAGTTTTTGAGATTAAGGTTTTTTTTTAGGTAAGGGTGTAGAATGGGTTGATTTGGGGGGATTAGGGTTAGGGTTTTGAGATGTTATTGGGGCGGTGCGAGGGCGGTCCTTGGTGGTTGTTTGTGGAGAAATTCGAGCGTCAATGTCATCTACATGGGCCATCAATCGGTTGATAGCCTCCAAAATTTGTTCGTGAGGAGTAGCCACAGAGGTGTTCATCTTTCTTAGACACTCCTTGACGTTGTTTACGAGTTTTTGTTTTGTAATAGCAACAACAACAACAACAACAAAAACAACCGATGGGGAAAAATGGGCTTTGAAACCAATTGATGTATGCCAAATAGGAGCAAGAAAAGATAAATATCTCAAAACTCTCTCAAATCACTATATCTCAAAATGGAAGAATTCCTCAAATGAGGCTATATATGGGTATTTACAAGAAGGAGGTTGCTTGGCTTCTAAGTTAATAAAATAATTACAATTACGTCTCTAGGAGACAATAACCTTCCTTCTTCTAAATACTAAACATGGAAAAAATGCAATGAATACTAAAAAATAAAAGAGAGACTAAAAATTGAAAAAATGACAAAAAGTCCCTTATTCACATCATATTTTATGATGTAATGGTTGATGCCATCACCCATGACATCATCATATTCTACAAAGCTCTCCACCTTTTACTTGTACCGTATAAATACCCTCTTAAATGGGAAGATTGGAGAGAGATATGAAAGGAGTTGGGAGCTATCGTTGTTTATTTCTAATAGCATGTGTGTAAAATCCGTTGAATTTACATTAAATTGGTATCTAGAGTGGCATTCGCTCCTGATGTAGTCAGAGCAAGCGACCTTAGTCGAAGCTTGTTGAGGTCCAATGACACTGTTGACCCTTCGACAAATATATACAAAGTCGTTTCGATCTTGAACACTGTTCCACATCATGGCAACTGGAGATCAACAATGCCTTAAAATTGGAGTTCCAAAAACCCGTCGAAAATACCCGTAGGTCTAAGGCTTCTACGACATCCGAGTGGCCACAAATGCTCTATTTTATCTTTGGATACGGTCCTAACCTATCCGACTAATATCGGACCTCCGGTGAACCATGGTGGAGGTCACCAATATCATCCTCGTTCTTTTAAGGAGCCACAACCGATAACTCACTCTGAAAATTTTGGATCCGAATACAAACACCCTCAATCTACCTCATCCCAACTCTGGAAGACTAGCACTATAGTGACGTGACCTTAGTTATCAAATCGTGAATTGAATCGTAAATTGGATCCCTATGAAATGTGAATCGAATCATAAAAATTGGTATATAATGCAGTAAAAAATATAAAAATGCATAAAAAACACATTAGAACATGTAATAAAACATATTATGAATTAAACATATTTGTTACTTTTTTCTTAACCAATTTGATGACCAAATAAAAATAATGACACCTACATAAAGATTACACACACAAATATATTACCTCAAATGGTTGCAAATGTAATACATAAATATTAAATGCAAAAATATAATAATACAATATGATATGTCATATAATAATAAAAACAAGGGATCTTAAGTATTTAGTCTCACTTGTAAAGATTAACTTCTGTTCACTCCCATGTTTTTAATTTTTTAGTTGTTGGTTCTATTATAACAAATATGGGACAAGTGTGCAAAAAGAAAGAGGGTTGGTTACATAGAAGTTATGGGCAATTTTGGGTGGTTATGGGACTTGTTACAATTTTAAAATAATATGGGATTAAAGCCTAACAAATCTTTGAAGATAGGACTAACGCAAAAAAAAACTATAAAAACAATACAATATAAATATATATCATATAATAATAAAAACAAGCCTTATTACAATCAAGAGAAACCTCTTTATCTTTCTAGCAAACAAATTATACAACCAAGAAACTGAGTCGAGTAATGATCGAGCTAAGAGAACACAGTCGCAGAGTGTTCATTGTGCACAGTGCACCACTAAAAGTTATAGTTTTCATTTTTAGAACATTCTTTTCTCTAAATTTAGTTTTGTAAAGGTAAATTTTATTGTTTGAGGTTCTACTGAGGGTTCTGCTTTTTTTTTCGACCCTGGATTAGATCAATGGGATTCCCCTCCCACGATCGGTCGATCGAGGTTGTGAAACAAAAGATCAAGATCTAATTTCAAGTCATTTCATGGTGAACATGATCTGCCATAATCTCTTTGATCCCTTCATTTACGTGCCAGAATACATAGAGATTTCGTAGTAAAGTGGAAGTGACTTTGTTAGCTTTTTTTTTATTTATTTTGCTAAAACGCACGTGTGGTTATAAGAAAAAACACCGATCACGTTTTCCGGGGGGTGGTTGGGTAGGAGGACTAAGGGAGAACGGTGAGGGAAAGGTTGTGGTGAGAGAGATTAATTCTCTAGAAAACTAACAGCCCTACGGATACATGATATGTTAAGGATTGTGCGGTTCTTTCTTTAGGCAACACCATTTTATTGAGATGAATATTCTAAATACTTTTTGCCAAGGGGAGCAAAGGATTGAATTGAATACCTAGGGAGAGTGAAGTATCATTCCATAGCTTGATCTAATTCACTCTAAATTTCTCCCTTGTAATTTGATTCCCACGTACAGGTTAACTGGTGCTGCTTAGTAACCATTTTCTTGTTTAATACTAGGTTACGATGCAATAGCTTCGGTTTGAGTGTTAAAGAAAACTTAACCCGTAAAAATGAATAAAAACCGAATCGTGAATTGCTCGATTCATGATTACTTCCCCGAATCGCTGATTCAATTTGATTTTTTAACCCTAGTTGATTCTCAACTCGAGTTGAATCGTTTTATGTGGAAATCAAATCGAATTGTACGATTCAACTGATGAATCATACAATTTTTGTAACTATGGATGCGACTCTTATCAAACCTCTAATGTGTTTCTTATTTTTTGTGTTGGTCATCTTAGAAATTCACTCAATACCGCATCAAATTTTAAAATATTTGAAACCCCTCCCTCAAGTTGTGAATACCCTATTAGAACCCTCTAAGCTAAAATCCTATTAGACCCCTCTAAGCTTTGAAATAATTTTGGAAAAGTCCAAAATCGTGAAAAATTATGATCATCTACAACTTTCCATATCTACGAATATAGCACCTACCTTTTAAGCACAATTACATATGATGCGAATAAGAAATTAGGGGTTATTTTTAGTATTTTAGTATTTTATTGTATTTTTGTTATTTTTTAGTCTATCTTTTATTTTTAGTATTTCATTGTATTTTTCATTTTTGTTAATATTTAGAGGATGGAAGATTAATTGGCATTAAGGGAATATTTGTAATTAGATACTTAGCTTAGAGGCCAAGTAACCTCAACTCAACTCAACAAAGCCTTTTCCCAATTATTTGGGATCGGCTACATGAATTCTATTTTTTCATTTCACTTTTTCCAGTGCAATATCTTCTATTAAATGACATGACATAATGTCCTTTTTTATAATATCCCACCAAGTCAATCTAGGCCTACCTCTACCCCTTGTGTTACCATCAATATTAACTAAATCACTCTTCCTTATAGGAACATCCATTGGTCTATGCTTGAAGTTTCCAAACCATCTAAGTTGATTTTCTCTCAATTTATCTTCTATAGGAGATACTTTTACCGTTTCACAAATTTGTTCATTTTTAAATTTATCCTTTTGAGTTTTACCACAAATCAATCTTAGCATTTGCATCCCCGCCACACTCATTTTTTGCATATTTTGTTTCTTTATTGCCCAACACTCTGTCCCATATAACATGGCAGGTCTAATGGTCATCCTATAAAATCTACCTTTTAACTTCAAAGGTATACGCCTATCACACAAAATGCAGGTAGCCCTTCTCCACTTAACCCAGCCTTCTCTAATCAATTGAGTAACATCATCACTAATATCTCCATATTTTTGGATAATCGATCCTAAATAACAAAACTGATCATTTCTAGGTATCTCTTGACCCTCCAATTTCACATCTTCATTTGTCCTCCTATTATTACTAAAATTGAACTCCATAAATTCGGTTTTAGTTCTGCTTATTTTAAATCCTCTTGTTTCTAAAGTTTATCTCCATAATTCCAACCTAGCATTAATCCCCGTCTTAGTCTCATCCACTAAAATAATATCATCTACAAATAGCATACACCATGGCACCTCTTCTTGTATTTATCTAGTCAAATCATCCATAAAAAGAGCAAAGAGATAAGGACTTAATGTTGAACCTTGGTGTAGACCTACCGTAATTGAAAATTCACTACTTTCTTCGGCTGATGTTCTTACTGTAGTCATCGCACCATCATACATATCCTTAATCTCATCAATATATCTGCGAATCACTCCTCTTTTATGTAGAACCCACCATATTATATCTCTGGGTATCCTATCAAACGCCTTCTCCAAATCTGTAAAAAAACACACGAAGATCCTTCTTTTTCTCCCTATACCTCTCCATTAATCTCCTCAATAAATAGATTGCTTCCATTGTTGCCCTCCCAAGCATAAACCCAAATTGATTCTTAGATACTTTTGTCTTTAATCTCAATCTATATCCAATCACTCTCTCCCAAAGTTTCATTGTATGACTCATTAACTTAATACCACGATAATTTGAACAACTTTGTATGTCCCCTTTATTTTTATAAATAGGTACTACAACACTTTTTCTCCATTCATCGAGCATTCTATTAGTCATTAAAATTATATTAAATAATTTTGTAAGCCATGATACTCCATCCTCCCCTAAGAACTTTCAAACCTCAATAGGGATACCATCTGGTCCTAAAGCCTT
Source organism: Sambucus nigra (assembly GCA_949130495.1). Taxonomy (NCBI): domain Eukaryota; kingdom Viridiplantae; phylum Streptophyta; class Magnoliopsida; order Dipsacales; family Adoxaceae; genus Sambucus; species Sambucus nigra. The sequence continues at coordinate 97,074 of CASBWL010000065.1, forward strand.
CCTTATTTTCATCTTTTTATAACAATCCTCACCTTTGTTGTCCTAATTCTATGGAAAAATATATTTTTTCGAGTCTCCCTAAGTTCCTCTGTATCTAATATACTCACATTATTTCCATTTAATAACCTCTCAAATTAGTTTTTCCGTCTTTCCATAATTTCATCGTCTTTAACTAGGACTCTCGAATCATCACTTTTGATACACTCAACGTCATTAAAATCTTTTATTTTCCTATCCCTAAGTTTAACAAGCTTATAAATACTTTTTTCTCCTTCTTGTGTACCTAATTTTGTATAAAGATCGTCATATGATTTTAACTTAGCATCTCTTTCCACTTTCTTAACTTCATTTTTAGCCCATTTATATTTCTCAAAATTTTCTTCATTTTTAATTGTTTGCCATGTTTTAAAGCACTACTTCTTAAATTTTTACTATATTTTGTACTTTTTCATTCTACCATCAAGTTTGTTTAGACTGTGGCCCCTTGCGTTTTGATTCTCTAAGAATTTCTTTTGATATTCTCCTAATGCATGTGGCCATCTTACTCCACATTAAAATAGTCTCTTCTTCAGTATTCCATGTTGCTTCATTCAATAATTTATTTTTAAATAGTTCTAATTTCTCTCATTTTAAGTTCCACCACCTAGTTCGTGGATTAATCTTCACTTTTCGCACTCGTGATTGGTTTTAGATATTTATATCCAACACCATTATCCTATGTTGTGAGGTTAAACTCTCTCCTAGGATAACCTTACAATATTTACACGTTAATTGGTCTCCTTTTCTAGTAATGAAAAAATCTATTTGGATCTTATGCGTTCCACTTTTATAAGTTATTAAGTGTTCAATCCTCTTTTTAAAATATGTATTTACTAGTACAAAATGATAAGCCATCGTAAAATCTAAGATAGACTCTCCCCTGTCGTTCCTATCTCCAAAACCATATCCTCCATGCACTATCTCATATCCTATACGATCTTCTCCTACATGGCCATTAAAATTCCCACCATATAGATTTTCTCACCTACGAGTATTTCTTGTATTAGTTCATCCATTTGTTCCCAAAATTGTTCTTTAGTGTGCTCATCTAATCCTACTTGAGGTGCATAAGCACTAACAATATAATTATGTTTTCACCTAATACAAATTTTACAAGTATAAATCTATCACCTTTCCTAATAATGGTTACGATATCATCCTTAAAGTTCTTATCTACTATTATTCCAACTACATTCTTATTTCTATGTTTTCCTGTATAATAAATTTAAATCTTGTATTTTCTATATCTCTAGATTATTCACTGACCCATTTAGTTTCTTGTAAACAAGATATGTTAAATTTTCTTCTTATCATGGTATCTACCAACTCCATCCTTTTTTCCCGTCATAGTACCTATGTTCCAAGTCGCTAACCTAAGTCTAGTATCCTGGATAAGCTTCTTTACTCGCACACATCGAGCTTGTTGCAGGAACCCTTACATATTTATTGTCACATTCGGGCACCGATGCGATGCCCCTTGCCTATTTTTTGAGACACCCAATAGCAGGCGCAACGCCCCTTGCCTTTTTTTTGAGACACCCTATGGCAGGTGCAACGCATCGATTAAGGGTAATGCCCTAGCATTAGCACATATATTCATAGGATTCATGCTCATAAGGATCTAACAAAGTTTTACGCTGGTTGTCAGCTACCTAATGCAACCCTCGTCCATTATTTGGGCTTGGGACCGACAGTGTAAAAAAAATAAGAAGTTGAGCACGACACAGGCGGAGTTGTCCAAGTAACCTCCTCCCTTTAAATACCCCTTATGTAGACTCATTTAGGTCATTCTTTAATTTTATGAGATTTGATTAGAGAGAGTTTGAGAGAGAATTATCTTTTCTTGATCCCATTTGACGTTATATACATCAGTTGGTATCAGAGCCTAGTGTCTCCACCCATTGTTGTTGTAAGAAAACAACAACTCATAAAAAACGTTAAGGTGCGTTCAAGATAGGATGAACACCTCCGCGGAAAACCCTTTCGAGCAAATCATGGAATCCCTCAACCAATTGAAGGTTCAAATGGATGTGATGAATGCGTGACTCCCATCACCGACAACCATTATGGACCTCCCTCACACCACCCCGGTAATACCTTAAAACACTAACCTTACCCCAAAAACCAATCTACCCACTCTTCCGCAACCATTTTCACCCTTCTACCCCAAACAAACCTTAGCCCTAACTCTATTTATCTCCAAACCATCCCCACCAGAAGTGACCAGGCCCCACCGCCACTGCCCATTGGCCAGACTACCCCAAACCACTGCCCAAAGCAGCAATTATGCCCAGACGCATGCCGAACAGCCCAGTGGCCTCTCTTGACATATTTTTGCCCAAAAACATCACAGAATATAGGATGACTACCCTTTCGACGTCTAGTGACCCTTCCCAAGGCCATCAACCTCCGTTCGGCACCCCCTTTATTTCTGCGACTTGGTCAGGTGGTCCTGTCAATGGCCTTGCCCCTGGCCTGCAACAAATCTGCTAAGAATCTGTTACAAATATGCCCTGAATCATAACCAAAGCACTCGATATTGAAAAATAACCCACAATCTAAGAAAATCACCAAAATTTCAAGATTCAACCCCAAACAATTCCAGAATTACAGGAATGTCAAAGAAACACTAGGGTTTCTAGTATCCCTTGTCTAAGAACCCACCGAAACAAACCCAGCCTCTTTATTTCTCCTCTCTTATTTGGAAACCCTCAACCATATAACCCACCCTTCTAAACCCTAAGTCAACCCACCCCACCCCTCCAAAATTACCAAGAACCAATCAAGAGCCTCGCTTCGACAAAATCCCTTCAGTTTCATCCCGTTTTGATCCAAACCCTTCCCATAGTAACCAATCATTCTTTTGCCTTAGGTGAAACCCACCAACATGTGCAAGAACTAGGATTTGACATCAAAACCTTGGTTTTTAACCCCAGGGGTAAATAATTTTATTGATTGGACATGTGTGGCATGAGGAAGAAGATGAAGAATGATGCAAGAATTGAAGAGTCTTCCTAAAATTTTCTGAATTTCAATTTTGACCCCTCAAGTTTTCCCTCTTCTGCAATTTTAGGAATTTTTGCATTCGAACTAAATTTTCAACTTCGAGGAAGAACTTTTTCAAAGGAGGAAAGAATGATGTGAATAAGAAGTTAGGGGTTATTTTTAGTATTTTAGGGTTTTATTGTATTTTTGTTATTTTTTAGTCTTTCTTTTATTTTTAGTATTTCATTGTATTTTTCTTTTTTTGTTAGTATTTAGAGGATGGAAGTTTAATTTTCATTAAGGGCGTATTTATAATTAGATACTTAGCTTAGAGGTCAAGCAATGTTGTACCTTTAAATACCCCTTATGTAGACTCATTTGCGTCATTCTTTCATTTTATGAGATTTAATTAGAGAGAATTTGAGAGGGAATTATCTTTTCTTGCTCTCATTTGACGTCATTTACGACAACATATCCCTCCTTCTAAATTTCCAAAATTCCATTTCAGCGCAAACTTATTAAAATATTTGAAAGCACCCTTCTCGCGCTATTCACTTATTTTGAACAATCCACCCTCTACCATACACACGATTTAAAGGCCGCTTATATTGATTTGGGTTATGTTGAGCAAATTGAGGATGTATATGAGAAGTTTGCGATTTACTAGATAGATGCACTCTGAGAAATTAAGGGGAAGGTTGAGAAATTAGAGGTGAACACTCTATTTAGTACGATGAGGTCATGGGATATCGGTTAGGCCTCATCACACTGTCCCAATACGAGGAATGTAATTTACATGTTGATTCATTTGATGAGGTGTTTCTTTACTGGAAATTTGAGTATGATGAGATGGAGCTTGATTATTGGCACATTTTTTTGAGCTCTATCTACATGTCGATGCCAGCACTAGTTGTCTCTTCTCTGTGGTGGAGTGTCACCCCGTCACTACTGTGCCTACCACTATTTTCTCTCTTTTATGGAGGTGTTGGTTGTCATTTCGAGTGTATTGGTGTATGCTAAGGAGGCCTCTACTTGTTCGATTGCAGATTTCTTCGAAGTTTTCGTTAAGTGTTGGTGGGTCACATGAAGATAATTTGGAGACATTAAGGTATTCAACATTAATACTTCGATATCTTTGAGATTGTTTAGGGTAATTTGCACTTATTATTGATATGTTTAGTCATATTGTTTTGGTGACTTCTCCCTCCCCTCTCAGGATGAACATGGCTCTTCTAAGGGTGATTGAGAGGCGCAAGATTATTATGAGTAACAAATAAAGTTTTGATGTAGAACAATTAGCACAAGAGTATATGGTTACACAGGATCGTCGCAAGTTGGGGTTGTTGAAAAGGTAAATTCAACCTATATGTGAACAATAACTGTATACATGAACAATTTCGTATGTACTGTTCATATGTAGAGTATCTAGCATCCCTTGGGATACTCCCTTGGATCCTTTTTGAATTCCATATTCCTTGTATTACTTTCATTCATTCTTTCACTAAAATTGGCTAAAGTATGTTTCTCTTTTATTTAGGATTCCTTTTTATGTCATTATATTAATAAGTTGTTATATTTTATGCCCCCTAGGATACCCAAAGTGTGTTTCTCCTCCAGTAAATGGGTTAGAATTTTAATAATTGTTTCTTTTGCAACTCACTATATAAGAGCAATATTGTAAGTGTTTCAAAGCATCTCGATTTCAAATATAAACTTTGAGTTTGCTTCTCTTTTAAGTTTGCCTTGTGGATTCAAGGATAATTCTTTTATTTTCACGTTTTTCGCTACGTGAAAGGGTATAAAGCAAGGTTTCAAATTCTAATATTCATTTTTGTTTCGATGGTTGGTTCACGTTATGGAAGAAACACCGCCAATAACGTTGTTAGTAATGTAGTCATTCTCTTGGAAGCTGAATTTACTGAGTTCCAAACTAACGTCAATCAAACCTTTCAGCAATTTGCATTAAATCATGAAAAAAAGGATAGCAAGAATACACGAGAACAACAAGATGCCCAACGACGGTGATTATGGATGTCCTACCAATAATAGCAATCCAAACAATCCAATTAGTCAACCAACCTTTGAGGGAAACATCGATTTTGGTAACTGTGTTGTACCAGTGTTTGGAGACAATCGAGGTTTATGGGAGCAAGATGATTTCAGGTACTTTCGTATGGAAATTGACCTACCAAATTTTCAAGATCATATTCGTATTGAAGAATTTCTAGATTGGATTTACTGAAGTTGAACGTTTCTTTGATTATATGAAAATCCAAGAAGAGAAGCAAGTCAAATTAGTCGCGTACAAATTGAAAGGTGGCGTGCCTGCGTGGTAGGATCAGGTGCAAATTACCAGTGCACATTAGGGTAAGGAACCATTCTGTACATGGGTCAGGATGAAAAAGTTCTTGAAAACCTAATTTTTATCACCTGAGTATGAGCAGATTCTTTACTAACAATATCAAACGTGCACATAGGGAAAAAAATCGTTCCCGAATATGCTAAAGAGTTTTACAGGTTGTTATCTCATAAAAACTTGGTGGAACTTGAGTTTAGTATGTTAGCCCTCTTTAAAAGAGATTTGCGATGGGATATTGAAGAAAAGGTGGTGTTACAACTGTTGTTCAAGTTGTCCGACATTCTCATAGCGGCTGAGAGAACAGAGTCACTACCGAAAAGGGGAGAGAATTGGTCGTGTGGTTCGTATACCCCATGTCCTACACAGGACAAAGTAAATAAGTCACTATAATTTCTCCTCATGCAACAAAATGAGACATTGGAGATTGTGATACCCACAGGCTCAACTATAAGAGCAGCCCTTACAGCATGAGAAAATACATGCACATGTAGGCCCAAGAAAGTGTTATCGGTGTGGGGAGCAATACCATGAATTAAAAATTTATCCAAGATGACCCACTGTGAATTTGGTTGAACACGATGAAGATGAGAATGAAGAAGTCGATTTCACCCCACTTATGTGGATGGTGAGGTGATTGAGGGAGACGACGGTGAGTTGTCCCATTCTTTAGTAGTTTGGAGGCAGATATACACACTAAAAAAAGGATCATCCATAACATCATAACATGTTTCGTATATGTTACACTATAATTGAAAGGTATGTGACGTTATCATTGATAGTGTCAGTTATTATAATATTGTTTCCTCAATAATGGTTTGATTAAATATTGAAAACATTCTCACCCTTATAAAATTAGATGGATCAAGAAAGGTTGAAAAACGCGAGTGACTAAAACTTGCCTTGTCCCATTCTTAATTGGTAAGGTCTATGCAAAAGAGATACACCGTGATGTGGTTGATGTGGATGCTTATCATATGATATTAGGGAGGCCCTAACAGATTGATATTGATATAATTAAAAGAGGTAGAATTTCAGAAGGCTACTCTGGTTAAAGTAAATCCAGTTATGTTGATCAATCGAGAAGAATTTCCGGAGGAAGGGAAGACAACCCCTGAGATCTTTATTATTTTGCTTAAAATATAAGTGGCCGAATAAGCTCATGTTACTATACCAGCAGTCGTACAACACTGTTAAATCAATTCGATAATTTAGTATCGAAAGACCTCCCTAATAGTTTTCCACTCATGAGGGATCTTCAATGCCACATTGACTTGGTGCCAGGGGAAAGCCTTCCAAACTGGCCCCATTACAGAATGAATGGGGCAGGCCGAATTCTGTAAGATCAAGTAGAGGAGTTGGTACAAAATATCTTGATACAGGAAAGTATGAGACTATATGCAGTGTCAACTTTGTTGGTGTCCAAGAAGGATGGCAGTTGGCGAATGTGTATAGACAACTGATGATGTTGAAAACAGCACCACCAGATAAGGTGTTGACAAGATCAAGCAAGTGATAACACTGGCAGCCCAGGAGAATATATGTATGTATATGTAGAAGGAGATGAGGAGAAGAGTATGAACACTTATATATAAGTGGTTCAGCCAATTTGGCCTACTTCCACAGTGAGTGTCTGAGTAATATCACTAGATGAAGGCACTAATGGCCATAGATACAATCTCTTAATATTTCTCTCTCTCTATTGTAAATGCACAAGAGTTTTGCTAGGGTTTGTAATTATGGATCCTTTTATAAGGTAGAGGGTGACCTCTATATATAGTGCTTAGGGGGTGTAATGTACCCCCTAAGCATGAAATTAGCATGTGCAAGAAGATCCAAAAAGTGCAAGGATGACACCTGGCTGATCTTAACTAAATATTAATGACCTCAATATTCCCTCACGTGGAGGGAATGATTCAGTTATAATAGGATTTGTCCACGTGTTCCAAGTCATACATATGCATGTAATGCTCGGTTGTCTTTGATTGGTGCCAACTTTGGCCTCGACGAGTATGACGTTGGTGAGGTCTGACCCTAGCCTTGTCCGAGATCGACATCCATAAAGACCTCGGTCAGGAAAGATGGCCGAGGTTGGAAATGAGGTGTAACGTCGGCCTGGGCCAATGATGACATACTGCTTGATAATTGAGCTCGTGAGGCTTTATTGAATGTAATGTCAGCTTGGACCGATGCTGGTGTTGAGGGATAGTTGAATGCATTAGATCTTGATGACCTCGGCATCTTCCCAGGCTTTTGGTCCACTCGGCTGTGAGACTGGCCGAGGTTGGTTGCTCTGAGTAAGAGGGTTCACTTTGGGCATATCAATCACCCTTAGCCCTTAGTTACCTATGTGAGTATGTGATTGAGGGGTATTGCAAGGCCGAGGCTAAGTTTTCTTATGTACTAATATTCTCTTGACACATGTCACTTGTTGAAGTGAGTGGCATGTGCTTCAAGGTGGCGTGATTATGGTTTGTCCCTTGGGTTCCCTAGGTAATGATGGACTTTGGGAGTCGCGCCAAAATGATTAGAAGGGTTTTAAAACCCTTTCTCTTTCCTTTTCTTTATTTTCTTCCCGCCTTAGTTTCCTTGCCTCCGCAACTTCTCTCAAGCTCTCTATTGATCGCTCTAGTTTCCATATATTTCTGCCATCCTTGTCCTTCATTTTCAACCACAGGTACCATTTCCAACCTTTTTTTTCCATTTTCAGCCTTCATTTTTCATTTATGCACTTTTTGATAAAGGCTTGCATTTTTCGACAAGGGTTTTTTGGTTTTCCGATGAGTCTTTGAATTTTCCATTGATCTTGTTCTTAGGTGTTCTTGGTGTGAAAACCTTGCACCTTTCCTATTTGATCCTTAGTTTAGGTTGAGTCAAGTTGTTTGTCTATTTGTGATTTTGAGTCCCAAGTGTTGTGTCTTCTGCCTTATGCTCAGGCCTCTGCATCAACTCATAGAAGAGTTCCCTTCCCTTCGCGAGAATATATTTGAAAAAATTAGGCAGATAGAGCTAGACCAAGAACAAGCTCATAGGGTTGAGGCCTTTCCCCTTAGACCTATCTTTCCTTCACCTCTGAAGCTAATATACCCTGAGTCAGCCGAGCCTGTTGAGCCAGTAGAGGTTCCAGTTAAACCAACTCCTATGTCTGAGTTTGATTCGTCTTCCTCAGACCCTATGTCTATAGAATCTTTTCAAGAGGCTATGGATTACTCTATTAGGCAAGATCAGGTCCCTGATTAGGATGAGGTTGTAAGTCGTGCCTCGTCGTACCAGGGTGCTAGCTCCTCACAGTCTTCTTCTGATGTCGAAATTGTGGGGACAAGTGTGGCTATTCCCCCACTTATTGATGCTATTCCCCTGTCAGCCACCACTGGGGTCGAGTTCACTCAGAGGTTTCCTGATGGTTTTCCTACACCTGCCCAGGCCGATATTGTCAAGGATGAAGATGATAGGGACGAGAGCGATATTAATACCTCTGAGGTAACCGAGATTGAGAGCTCCATTAGTGAGTACGATATTCTAGCATTTAGGCACCTTTACTCAATAGGCCCCTCCATTAATCTTAGGAGACATTTGAGGGGTGAGAGGGCCTTTGATGGATGAGATGGGGAGATCTATGTCTATGATCAGATGTTCAAGTTGGGCTTCCGTCTCCCTATCCATCCTTCAATCAGAGCCATATTGTACCATATAAATTTAACCCCTTCACAATTATCCCCCAATGCCTGGAGGGTCATGATTGGGTACATCGTTCTTTAGAGGGCTGTCCACCACTCAGACCTTTTAGTTAGGGTATTCACGGGTTGCTATGTCCCTTCCTCTACCAAAAACCATCCTAGCTACTACCACTTCTTAGCTGTGAAGTCAGAGAAGAAGATGTTGTTGGTTACCCAGACCTTTAGTCACAACTGGAAACCTCGGTATATCTTTGCATTTGGGGCATAGGAGTTTGGTCCCCATGAGGCTTCTGAAACGTTGGTTCTAAGGACCCCCCCTGAGGTAGGGGAAGGTCTCACTTGCTGATAAAGCTGACCCTGGGCTTAGCCAAGATAATTTTCAAAGGGTCAAGGATCTTCAAGATCAAGGGGAGCAGGGTTGGCTAGTTAAATATGAACATCTTGTGACCCCCTACTACCTCGCTCAGACAGGCCTGGGGGGTAGCCCATTGACAGTGCTTCGTAAGTATCATTTTTTCATAAGTTATACCTATTACTTTTCATGCCTCTAACTTATTAACTCAAATACTTCTTTTGTAGAGCGCCAAATGTCAGCCCCAAGTCTAGTAAAGTTGATGAAGAAGGTCGGCCATAATGTAGCCCCTCCTCCTCCCAAACAGAACATCATCACGTCCAAGGCCAATCTTACAAAGAAGAGGAAGACAGAAATGGACTCGGAGCATCAGAGGCCAAGTAAAAATAAAAAAGGGGATCGTTCCATTCCGATCTCTTTAGACGATGCCCTGACAGCTCATCTTTCTCAGTTAAAGATCAACGATAGACTGATTGGCCATGGTCTGAAGGCAATTGACGCCATCGACTCTGTAATATCTGAGGAGGATAAGTGTTTCCTATGCTCTCTGGATATCCCTTTACTGGCCGAGTTTACCCTCCATAGATCAATCCAGATACTGATTTATGCTACTTTTCTCTTCCAATCATAACCATGACTTTTTTGTAAGTTATAGACCATGCTTATACTTCTGACTTTCTACTGGAGGGCATCTTGTCCATGCATCATTTAGTTAACTGGAAGCTAACGAAGTTGCCTCTCATAGAGAAGGGTCAGGAAGTTCAGAAGGTGCAGGCCTCTTTGAATGTAGAGATTAAACGTCTTCAGACAGAGTTGAAAGAGGATGACAAGCTGGTAAAGTAGAGGGACGGGGACATAGGCCAGCTCAAGAAGGACCATGAAGTAGCCCTGAAGGCTAAGGATGATTCCCTTTAGACCAAAGTTGATGCTGCAGTCAAAGATTCATTGGAGGATGCCTCAAATAAGATCTTTGTAGATTATAAGGTCTCTGATGAGTTCATCAACTTTGGCTTTGAATATCTTGAAAGAGGTATTAAAGCAACCGATAAATGGGCATCCTCCAAGGAACAAGAGTCAGGGAGTTTGACTGCCTCAGACTTTGTTGGTCTAGGCTTTGGTGACCCCCATTTTGCTCAGGCCTTGCAAGAGCTTGAGGAGGACGATGCTGCCCCTGCAGAGACTGCTCCCTTGGAAGCCACTGAGACTGAAGATGTTAATCCCCAGGATGATGGAGCCGAGGTGACTGGCGTAGTCCAAGAGGACACCACTACGGCTGCAGATAGTTATGCCTGGTTTTGTGAAGCTTAGTTGTATTCTGAATCTTCTTTTCGTCTTTAATTTTCATGAACTCTGGTTACATATTTTGGTATATTTCATTTTTAACTCTGACTGTTCAGTGGTAAATATTAATACCATCTTCCTCAGATTATATTGCTTCTTAGTGTCTTCTCTTGTATGTTGTTTTAAAGTCTAAGGATAACATATAACGATGTTTACCTTAAGGTCTAAAGTCTGAGCTCTGAGGTCACCATATAATGATGTTTCACCTCATAAACTACCACCAATTTAATGATGTTTAACGTCTTAGGTCACCATATAATGATGCTTCACCTCATTATTTCACCAATTAATGATGTTTAAGGTTTGAGGTCGTCAAATTCATAAATTGCCACCAAATTATGATGTTTAAGGTCTGAGGTCACCATATAATGATGTTTCACCTCATGAATTACCACCAAACTAATGGTGTTTAAGGTTTAAGGTCACTATATAATGATGTTTACCCTCATGAATTACCACCAAACTAATGATGTTTAAGGTCTGAGGCCATCATAATATGATGTTTACCTCATACCTTTCACCAAATTAATGATAGTTAATGTCTTAGGTCACCATATAATGATGTTTCACCTCATAATTTCACCAATTAATGATGTTTAATGTCTGAGTTCATCAAATAATGATGTTCAGGGTCCGAGGTCATCAAATTATGATGTTTACTCTCATAAATTGCCACCAAATTATGATGCTTAAGGTCGGAGGTCACCATATAATGATGTTTTACCTCATAAATTACCACCAATTTAATGATGTTTAACGTCTTAGGTCACTATATAATGACTTTTCACCTCATTATTTACCAAAAAACTAATGATGTTTAAGCATAATGCAACAAAGTATTGACACAGGAATTGTTCTTTTCATTAACATCCTCTTCATAAAATGATACATGTATTACAAAGAAGGAAACTGCAACATTATATGTAATATTCCTTCAAGTGGTAAGCGTTCCAAGGATTGGATAAAGGTTCCCCATCGAGATTTTCTAGTCAGTAGGTGCCAGGGACAACCTCATCAACTACTTTGTAAGTACCATGCCAGTTTGGATGGAGATTATTTTCTTTTACAACGTCTTCTTTAGAACTAGGTCTCCCACAGCTATAGGCCTTATTTTCACCCTTTGATTGTAGAACTTCGCAGTTCTCTACTGGTAGGCTACCTGTCTAATCTCTGTATCTTCTTTTCTTTGCTCGATCAGATTTAGATAAAGTCTTCTCTCTTCCATATTCCTTTCAGGGTCATAGGTCTGGACTCTATGAGTGGGAAGTCCTACTTGTGTAGGGATGACAACTTCTGAGCCATGGGCTAACATGAACAGGGTCTCTCCCGTTGGTGTCCTCACTGTCGTCCTGTACGCCCATAACACTGCATATACCTCTTTTGTCCATGTCCCTTTGGCTTCTGCCAACCACTTCTTAATCCCATCAAGGATCATTCGGTTCGTAACTTCAGTCCTCCCATTTGCCTGAGGTCGGCCAGGATAAGAGAAGAACTTGATCCCGACTCTTTCGCAGTATTTCTCCATGGAAGCATTCTTGAACTGCATTCCATTATCTGAGATGAGTGTGTTTGGCAAATCGTACCTACATATGATGTTCTTCCAAATGAACTGAAATGTCTTCTGCTCGGTGATGGTGATCATTGGCTCAACCTCTACCCACTTGGAGAAGTAATCAATAGTTACTCTAAAAAATCGATAGCTGTATGAATCTCTTGGTAATGGTCCTACCAAATCAATCCCCCGTATTTCAAATGGCCAAGGATAAATAATTGACTTCATAGGTTGATGAGGTTAGTGGGCGATAGTGGAAAATCTCTAGTACCCCTCGCATTTCTTCATGTAGGTAGCAACATCTTTGGCCATGGTAGGCCACAAGTATCCTTGAGTAATTATCCTATTAGCTAAGGGTCTTACTCCTATGTGACTGGAGCAAGAGCCTTTATGAACATCTTGCAGGATGTGTTGAACCTCTGAGGGATGGACACATCTGAGGAGAGGGAGCAGGAAACCTTTTTTATATAAGACGTCTCCTATAATTGATAACTTCGCAGCCCTGTACCTCAGCTTTCTCCTTTCAAACTTTGATTCTGGAAGCTCTCCCTGTCAGATGTATCTGATGAGGGGGTCCATCCATGAGGCTCCCATATTCAAATTGAGGCAATATCTAATAACCTCTTCTTCTTCAATGGTCGGTCTTAGCAAAATTTTAACTGGTACTATTCTTTTGATGTATGTCCTGGTTGTCGAGGCCAACCTAGCTAGTGCATCTGTCCGATTGTTGTCTAGTCGGGGTATCCTCTTCATCTTGACTTCTCTAAATATTTCTAATATCATTCTCACTCTCATCAAGTATATGTCCATTCTTTTATCCTTGGCCTCATAAACTCCCAAGATTTGGTTAACGACCAGCCTTGAGTCACTGTGGACTAGGAATTGGCCGACACTAAGAACTCTTACTAAGGAAATACCTACTATCAATGCCTCATACTCTGACTCATTGTTTGAAGCCTTGAAGTTGAACCTCAATGCGTATTCAATGTCGGTACCATCTGGTGTTGACACTATCAGCCCCGCTCTGCTTTCGCTTTCACAGGAAGACCCATCAACGAAGAGGTTCCAAACATCTTCATTTGAAGAGAAGTTCCCCTCTTATAGGATCCCTTGCCTGAAGAGGTACATGTCTTCCTTATTCTTAGCTACAGTTTTTCCAAACTTGCTTGACCCAACCTCGTCCGGACCATGGAAGACATTAATGCTTGATTCATATGCAATCTCCTAACTATTCTTGATCTCAACCTCGTCCCAAGTTAACTCTGCTATAAAGTCTGCAAGATCCTTCCCTTTGATGGAAACCCTAGGTTGATAAACAATATCATACTCCCCCAACTCGATGGCCCAGGTCATCAACCTGCCCAACTTCTCAGTTTTGTGGAGGACCTGTCTTAGTGGGGAATCAGTGAGGACAACCATAAAGTGGGCTTAGAAGTATGGATTCATCTTTCGAGAAGCGTGTATCAGGGCATAGGTTAACTTCTCCATTCGAGGTTCGAGGGTAGTTCTATTCAGACCCTTAAAGGGACTTACTATTGAAGTATACCGACATCTGCACTGTGTCGTCTTCTCTTACTATGGCTGCACTAATGGCTGATTTTGAAACAGCTAGATACACATATAAATTCTCCCCCACATTGGGCTGAGATAGGAGCAGAGGAGACCCGAGGTAGGACTTGAGATCTTTAAAAGATTTATCACATTCATTATCCCATTCGAAGGCCTTTCTAAGTATTTTTTAAAAAAAAAGACACTTGTCCGTAGCTCTTGAGACAAACATGTTAAGTGCTACAACTCTTTCGGTTAGCCTCTGAACGTCTTTCATAGTTTTAGGTTTCTTCATTTCAAGAAGATCCTTGATCTTATCGGTATTGGCCTCTATTCCCCTTTGATTAATAATGAATCCAAGAAACTTTCCTGCTCTTACTTCGAAGACACACTTGGAAGGGTTGAGCTTCATCCTGTATAAATCCATGGTGTTAAAAGTCTTTTCCATGTCAGCCACCGGAGTGTCGGCCTTCAAACTCTTCATCAACATGTCATCTACATATACCTCTATAATCTTGCCAATTTGATTCTCGAACATCTTATTTACAAGATGTTGATAAGTGACCCATGCATTCTTCAAGCCGAAGAGCATGACCTTGTAGCAATAAGTCCCCTTGTCGGTTATGAACATTGTCTTCTCTGAATCTTCCGGGTCCATAAAAATCTGGTTATACCCGGAATAGGCATCCATGAAGCTCATGAGCTCATGGCCTGCTGTGGCATCCACCATATGATCAATTCGTAGTAGAAAGAAGCTGTATTTTGAATAAGACTTGTTCAAATTAGTGAAATCTATGCACATTCTCCATTTCCCATTGGCTTTTGGCACGATGACGGCGTTGGATAATAATTCAGGGTATATGACCTCTCTGATGAACTTGGCTTCTTCAAGTTTTTTGACTTCTTCTCTGATGACATCGTACTTTTCCCTTGATTAAACCCTTCTTCTTTGTTTGACAGCCTTAGCGTCTTCCAAAATATTGAGTTTGTGGCACATAACTCCAGGGTCAATACCCGGCATGTCTACGTGGATCCAGGCAAAGACATTATGTCTCCTCCTTAGTAGCTTCACCAGCTCTTACTTAATCTCAGATCTTAGGGATTTGCCAATCTGAACGGTTTTTTTCGGCTCATCTTCATTGAGAACGATGGATTCTACCTCTTCCACGATTTCTCCCTTCTTGAGATTTGTCTCATCCCTAGGATGAAGTGTGTCGATGTTATATGTGGTTGTTTCCCTCTTATGAGCCTCTCTCTCTTCTACAGATTTGAAGTAGTATTCACGTGCCGATGTTTGGTCACCCTGCACTTCCCCTACCCTATAGGGGGTCGAGAATTTTAGTATTTGGTGGACCGTTAAAGGCACGACCTCAAATTCCTTGAGGACTACTCGTCCTATAATGAGGTTGTAGGCTGAGAAGACATTTTCATACATCACGAAAAAATTAATCTTACGGGTTAACCTCTTAGGCCACTCTTCTCCCATTCGTACATCCATCTCATACATGCCCAAGGGATGGACCTTTTCACTGCTGAAGCCAATCTACGGATGATGATAGGGTACAAGCCTAGCTCTGTTGAGGCCTAGGCTCTTAAAATAGGGCCAAAACATTACATCTGTTGAACTTACTCCATCCACAAGGATTCTCTGCACCTCAAATCTATGAACTCTTGTTGTGATTACCAGATGGTCATCATGCGGAGCTAAGATACCTTTGAAATTGAGTCTTGAGAAGACAACTATGAGGGTCTCCATATCTACCTTCTTCATCTTCTCATGCTTTACCTATGTATATGCCAAAGTCACAACCTCATCTTTTCTCACTGACTTGGCCTCTGCCACGTGAGCTTTGCGATCAGCGACCTATGAACCTCCTCCCACTAAACCTCCACAAATGGTATTTAGCCCAAAAGAGATTATACCAACTCTCTTTATCGATACATTGTCATTTTTTTGTTGGGAGATCAGGGTCATCGTCATCATCATCTAAGTCCTCTGCTCTTCTGGTTGGGGAATCTTCCCAACATCTATCATTTCGCTTCTTCTTAGGGTTATCTATTCCCCTTTTAGAAGCTCTGCCATCAACATACCTTCTGCGCTTCCCAGATTTCAACATCCCTAATAGTTTTCCACTCATGAAGGATCTTCAATGCCACATTGACTTGGTGCCAGGGGAAAGCCTTCCAAACTTGGCCCACTACAGAATGAATGGGGCAGGCCAAATTCTGCAAGATCAAGTAGAGGAGTTTCTGCATAATAGCTTGATACAGGAAAGTATGAGCCTATATGCAGTTCCTACTTTGCCAGTGTCCAAGAAGGATGGAAGTTGGAGAATGTGTATAGACAACCAATGGTGCTGGAAACAGTACCACCAGATAAGGTATTGACAAACTCAAACAAGTGATAACAAGGGCACCCCAGGAGAATATATGTGTGTATATGTAGAAGAAGATGATAATAAGAGGATGAACACTTATATATAACTAGTTCAGCCAATATGACCTACGTCCACTGTGAGTGTGTGAGTAATATCACTAGATGAAGGCACTAATAGACATAGACACAATCTCTCAAGCTTTCTCTCTCTACTGTAAATGCACCAAAGTTTGGCTAGGGTTTGTAATTATGGATCCTTTTACAAGGTAGAGGATGACCTCTATATATAGTGCTTAGGGGGTGTAATGTACCCCCTAAGCATGCAATGAGCATGTGTAAGAAGATCCCACCAGTGCAAGGATAACACCTGGCTGATCTTAACTAAACAATGATGACCTCAATATTCTCTCATGTGGAGGGAATGATTTAGTTATAACAGATTTGTCCATGTGTTCCAAGTCATACATATGCATGTAAATACTCGACCGTCTTTGATTGGTGCCAACTTCGGCCTGGATGAGTACGAGGTTGGTGAGATTCGACCCTTGCCTTGTTCTAGATCGACATCCATGAAGACATCGATTAGGAAGGCTAGCCGGGGTTGGAAATGAGGTGTAACATTGGCCTGGGCCGATGATGACATATTGCTTAATGATTGAGCTCGCGAGGCTTTGCTGAATGTAATGTCGTCTTGGGCTGATGCTGGTGTTGGAGGATAGTTGAATGTATTAGATCTTGCTAACCTCGGCATCTGCCCAGGCCAAGGTTGATGTATGAGGTTGATGCAATGGCGGCTGGGGACGGCCTTCTGAATAACGACCTAGTTGATGGATATCACAGGATTTTGGTTACCTCGGCTGTGAGACTGGTCGAGGTTGGTTTCTCAGAGTAAGAGGGTGCACTTTGGGCATATCAACAACCATTCAATCAACTGAATTACAATTAAATATCGATTTCCCATTTCACGATTAGAGGATTTGTTGGATATGTTAGCTGGAGCACCTATTTTCATCTAAGTAGCCCTTAAGAGCGGATACCATCAGATTCGAATCCATTTTAGGAATGAGTGGAAAAAAAATTTTAAAACAAAGGAACGACTGTACCAGTGCCTAGTTATGCCATTTGGATTATCCAACGAACCTAACACTTTTATGTGGTTAATGAATCAGGTACTAAAACCGTTTATTGGTCGATTCGTAGTTTATTTCGATGATATGCAAGTTTATAGTAAGACAAAAGCAGGATTTTTGCACTCGAGGGAGGTACTAATAGCTTTGCGAAAAAATAAGTTGTATATATTCCATAAAAAAGTGCAGTTTTATTACCTCGAGCCTATTGCTCTTAGGCTTTGTAATTAGTGGTGATGGTCTTTGAGTAGACGAAGAGAGGGTGAAATCCACTCAGGAGTGGCCCACATTGAAGAATGTGAGTGAACTATGCAGTTTCACGGTCCTTACTATGTTCTATCGAAGGTTCATCAAAAAATTCAGTAGCATTATGGCCCTCATCATCGAGTGCATGGAAAGAGGGAAGTTTCAATGGGGAGAGGAAGCTTAAAAAAGTTTTACCTTGAACACAGAGACGCTATCAACAACACCAATATTGGCCTTCCAGATTTTGAAAAGTTATTCCAGGTGGAGTATAATTCTTCAGTTGTTGGAATATGAGAAATTTTTTCACAGGAAGGGAAGCCAGTGGCATTTTATAACGAGAAGCTGAGTGAGGCGTGCAGGAAGTGGAGTACTTATGATTTGCAATTCAATGCTTTAATGCAAGCTTTGCATACGTGGGCACATGATCTTATCCAACGAGAGTTCGTATTGTTTATTGATCACCAAGTGCTAAAATCCGTTAATAATCAAAATAACGTTAATTGAATGCACTCGTGATGGATGACTTATAACCAATGATTCACATTCTCTCTAAAACACATGTCTAGTTAGGAAAATGTGGTGACAGGTGCATTAAGTCATAGAGCAGCCTGTTTAATAACTATGAGAGCTGATATAATAGGACTCGACTATTTGATGGAACAATATGAAGTTGCCAAAGATTTTGATCAAGCATGGACAATTTATAAACAGGGACAAGCCTTTAAGGGGTTGCATATGCAAGAAGGATTTATTTTAAGAGAAAACTAGTTGTGCATCCCTCGAAGCTCTTTGCGAGAGTCGGTGGTACGTGAATTACATGGGGAGGATTAGGCGGAAACTTGGGAAGAGATAAGACGTGAGAGCTGGTAGAAGAGCGATACTAATGGTTGCAGCTCAAACGAGATGTGGAGAATCATGCACGATGGTGCACGATCTGCCAAATTAGCATAGGCCAATCACATAATACTGGAATTTACACATCGCTGCCTATATCAGATGGCCCATGGGTGGATTGATTAATGTATTTTATCATAAGGATGTGAACGACGCAACGAGGAGCAAACTCTATATTTGTGCTGGTTGATCAATTTTCCAAGATGACCCATTTTATTTCATGCAGGAAGACCAACGATGCAATCTAGAGTAACAACCCGCGTAATTTTTGGGGTATTTTCAAAATAAAGAGGAAAAATAAAATTTTGAATTTAATAATTTTTTTTGTTGGTTAAATATTTTGGTTATAATTTTAAAGAATAAAATTTCGAGCGGAATCGAAATCAGATTTAAAATGAAGTTTTTATGATAGTTATAAGTTTTGCCTTAAAAAAAGAAAAAAACATTTGTCAACGACTTAGTCCGTGACTAATAAAAAAATTGATTTTTAGTTAAATGGTATTAAATTAAGGAAAAGGGAAGTGGCGGCGTACCTATTAGATGGATCGACCTAGGGAGTCGATCGATCGACCCCAATAGAAAACGTGCGCAACAGGTAACTTTGAGAAGTATTGTTTGTTTACAACTCTTATGTTTTTGCCTTATAAAATAAGGTCGTGGGTGACCCTTTTTGGTACAACTTTTTGGCATCAAGCATGTTTTTAATTCCACTCCTTTATACTCAGTTTGCCCCTTTGATTTATGAATTCAACCTTAGGTTTTTAGAGATGATCTTAGGGCAGTTTTGAGGTTGTTCTTGGAGGAGTTTTTGCTGATCTTTGGAGCAGATTTTTTTGATGGCTTGTTCTGTGATTTCTGGGCAGAATTATGTGGTTGTTTTGGTGGTTTGAGGTATCGAGTTTTACAAAATATGCTCCTTAATCTCGCGAGTATTATTCTCGTTGTTTTCTTATGATTATTGACTCATATTTGAATTGATAAATTCATTTGGAAATCTGAAAATATTTGTTGGAATCTAATTTCGATTCATGTGGTATTATATTTGGTGATGAGCGATTGTCATAAGATTTTAATTTGGCAATGAGGTTGGGAACCCGCCAATATTCCTTTTTCCGGATATGCTTAAAAATGCATAGGCGCGGTACGGTGGTGAGGCCTTGTGACTCGGTTAATGTGTTGTTGAGAAATTATATTGATATAATTGCTTATGAGATTCGCTTTTGATTTGAATATTCGTATTCATATTGTGACGTTTTATTCACCACTAATATTTGTTGAGCATCTTTCCTGTCGTATTGTGTACTTCCCCATATTTTCTTTTAGTGACAGGTTAGCGCAGATTTTGGGGCGATGTGGAGGTTGATTTTAGCGAGGATTATTTTGGAGAGATTTTTAATACAAGAGAGAAGACTGTATTATTTTGATGTATAGAGCATTGGAGATTTGTATTTAATTTTCGAGTTAGTTGTATGTAATTTGAGAGACTTGGTACTTAATTTGAAGAGTTTGAGATTTCTAGTTCTCTTTTGTTGTTGTGGGATTTAGATGCTCTATACCTTGTTGTAATTGTGAATTTGGTTATTTTTATCGATAAGCAGCGCGCTCTCTCTTCCCGGGCGGGCGGGGTGTTACAGAATGATATCAGAGCTTAGGTATACGACCACCCTCGGGTCTTGGGTTTTGGGTCTATTGCATTTTTATGGGGCATATTTTTGGAGATAGAAATTTTTAGAGAATCGTTTCGCGTTAGGCATCTAGATTAGATGTGAGGAAATTATTTTTGGAGACGAAATTATTTTTTGAGATTGTTGGCCTGATTTTGAGAGTTAGTCATTCAGCAAATTTCGAGGGAGAAATTCCATTGTTAGTGGGGAAGTCTAACAACCCGCGTAATTTTTGGGGTATTTTCAAAATAAAGAGGAAAAATAAATTTTTGAATTTAATTAGTTTTTGTTGGTTAAATATGTTGGTTATAATTTTAGAAGAATAAAATTTCAAGCGGAATCGAAATCGGATTTAAAATGAAGTTTTTATGATAGTTATAAGTTCAGCCTTAAAAAAAACATTTGTCTCGGATTTAGTCAGTGACTAATAAAAAAAATTATTTTTAGTTAAATGGTATTAAACTAAGGAAAAGGGAAGTGGCGGCGTACCTGTTCGATCGATCGATTCGATCGATCGACCCCAGCAGAAAACATGCGCAGCAGGTAACTTTGAGAAGTTTGGTTTGTTTACAACTCTTATGTTTTTGCCTTATAAAATAAGGTCGTGGGTGACCCTTTTTGGTACAAATTTTTGGAAGAAAACATGTTTTTAATTCCTCTCCTTTATACACACTTTGACCCTTTGATTTATGCATACAACCTTAGGTTTTTTGAGGTGTTCTTCGGGCAGTTTTGAGGTTGTTCTTGGAGGAGTTTTTGGTGATCTTTGGAGCAAATATTTTTTATGGCTTATTCTGTGATTTCTGGGCAGAATTATGTTGGTTCTTTGGGTGGTTTGAGGTATGGGGTTTTACACAATATGCTCCTTAATCTCACGAGTATTATTCTCGTTGTTTTCTTGTGATTATTGACTCATATTTGAATTGATAAATTCATTTGGAAATCTAAAAATATTTGTTGGAATCTAATTTCGATTCATGTGGTATTAGATATTTTGTTAATCATGTTGTCATGAGATTTTAATATGGCACTGAGGTTGGGCACCCGCCAATATTCCTTTTTCCGGATATTCTTAAAAATGCATAGGCGCGGTACGGTGGTGAGGCCTGGTGACCCGGTTAATGTGTTGTTGAGAAATTATATTGATATAATTACTTATGAGATTCTCTTTTGATTTGAATATTTGTATTCATATTGTGACGTTTTGGTCACCGCTTATATTTGTTGAGCATCTTTCCTGTCGTATTGTGTACTTCCCCATATTTTCTTTTATGGTCAGGTTAGCGTGGATTTTGGGGCGCTATGGAGATTGATTTTAGCGAGGATTATTTTGGGGAGATTTATAATACAAGAGAGAAGACTGTATTATTTTGATGTATAAAGCATTGGAGATTTGTATTTTATTTTCGAGTTAGTTGTATGTAATTCGAGAGACTTGGAATTTAATTTGAAGAGTTTGAGATTTGTAGTTCTCTTTTGTTGTTGTAGGATTTAGATGCTCTAAGCTTGTTGTACTTGTGGATTTGGTTAGTTTTATCGATGAGTAGCGCGCCGCTCGCTCTCCCCGGGCAGGCGGGGTGTTACATGCAGATGGCCAATCTATTCTTTAAGGAGGTGTTCATTTACATGGTGTTCCAAAGTCCACCTTAGATCACGACACCAAGTTTTTGTTCCACTTTTGAAGAACTTTGTGGAAAAGATTCACCCCCAAACTGACCATCAAACGTAGGTGGTAAACAGAACCCTTGGAAATCTGATACGTTGTATTTTAGGATATTAACCAAAGCAGTGGGATCTTTCCCTTGCCTATATAGAGTTTTCTTACAATTGCATGGTTGATCAGTCCACGAAAAAATCCCTGTTTGTTGTTGTTTGTTTTGGCCTTGCAAAAGTAGTTTTGGATTTTGCATCATTACCAAAATTACTAGGAAAGACTGTTGCTGCTGATAAAATGGCTGAGCACGTTAACATTTGAGAAGTTGTCAAAAAGAACCTAGAGGAGGCTTACTCCAAGTAAAAGGTTGCCATT
Source organism: Sambucus nigra (assembly GCA_949130495.1). NCBI lineage: Eukaryota > Viridiplantae > Streptophyta > Magnoliopsida > Dipsacales > Adoxaceae > Sambucus > Sambucus nigra. The sequence goes on from CASBWL010000065.1 coordinate 119,261, forward strand.
TGCAAGAAGCGAAAGGAGAAAATATTTGAAGAAGGCGACCTTGTTATGGTGTATTTAAGGAAATAGAGGTTGCAGTGGGGATATACAATAAACTAAAGGCTAAAAAATATGGGCCATATTAAATTCTGCTGAAGATTAATGATAATGCCTACGTGATTGATTTACTAGTTGACATGTCCATTTCTTCAATCTTCAATTTGGCGGACATGAGTATTATCCCCCAGATTTGGGTTCCCTAGGGACAAGTTCTTTTCAGGCAGGGGAGATCGATGTAGAACAACTAGAATAAGAGTATATGATTACACAAGATTGCCGCAAGTTGGGGAGGTTGAAAAGATAAAGTCAATCTATACGTGAACAAAAACTGTATATATATGAACAGTCCCGTATGTACAGTTCATATGTATAGTATCTTGAAGACTCTAGGATCCTCCCTTGGATTTCCTTTGGATTCCATATCCCTTGCATTCCATTTGTTCCTTCTTTCCCTAAAATTTTCCAAAATGTATTTCCCTTTTTCTTAAGATTCCCTTTTATGTCATTATATTAATAAGTTGTTATCTTTTATGCCCCCTAGGACACTTCCCCTTTAGTAAATGGGTTAGCAGAATTTTAATAATTGTGTCTTTTGTAGCTGTTATATAAGGGCGAGCTTATAAGTGTTTCAAAGCCTCTCATCTTCAAATATAAACTTTGAGTTCTTATTTTTTAAGTGTATGGCATGTGAATTCAAGGATTTCACATTTTTGTCTACGTTGAGTATTATCTCTTCTTAAGGTGTTTTAATCTCATTACCAAGATTTCGAGTCATAACCTTAGCTTCTTTTCATGATAGCACGTGTCATATTATTTATTTAGGGTTTTATTTGACTTTACCCCTTGAGATAATACACAAGGTACAAGCGATTCAATGCACAAGTTACAAGTGTGACGATACGCATGCGAGGGGTTAAGTATAATTTTTTGAAAAGTTGGGAGTTATGTCTAATTACGGCATTATCTCAGGTGCGAAGTAAAAAAAACCTTTATTTGTTTGTTAACAAGTTAAAAAAACATAATAAAACGTCATTTGTTTTTTCCTCTCTCAATTTGACATTAAATTCATCTAAATGAATGATAAGCTAAAATATACAGTTCAGTTGGGAAGGAGATATGTTAATAAGATATTTTTGAAATCAAGCCCTTCTTAAGAGCATTATGTTTGAGAAAGGATTTTATTAGGGCACTTAATTTTGAGATGGGTGTTATTTACCTTCTCTTTGTTGTGTATGACCTTGCCCGTCACCCACCCTGCATAGATATTTATTATTTGGTGATGTGACTACGTCTTTGGAACCACATCAATTCGCTAGAGGATAAAAGGAATACTTATAAGATTTACCCTTCGTTAAATTAACTATATCCAATTTTAATTATTTGTTAAAATATATTGATCCAACAAATTTCAATCAGTCTTCACATAAAAGTCACCATACAAAATTAGTAAAAAAATTCCAAGTTAATTCATTTGAGCAAATTTTAACTTTGTTAAAATGGATCAATGTTAGTTCTACATCAATATTTTACAAGTTTGTGGTTTGATATAATGGCTAGTCAATGGCATATGCTTGGATTATAATATATTTGCACGGAAGTTAAACGGAAGAGCTGTTTGGATTATGTTGTATTGATCTAGGTGCATTTGTAAATAATTTCATTTCCATAATATTTGATCAATCAAACTATATAAACTTTTAATTATTTTCAAACTTTTGTGTGCATAGTGAACTTTGGTATCAAGGAGTGTTACATGATGAAAGCATGTAGAGTTTACACGTTTAGCCTTCTATACATTTGTTCTTTCTATTGTGGGTATTAGCTATAGTAATAGATTGTTATTTTGTTTTTTAATGTGAAGAATTTAACATCTGTATATAGTTGTTTCTCAAAATTTTATCTAGATCTTCAACTCACAGACTTGGTATATTTCTCTATACGATACTCGGATGTAATAGATTTTATGGATCTCACAAATGAAGAGTCACTTGAGGAATGGGAGGCCCATGATCAACTAAGATATGTGCATGAGCAGATTGAAGCTAATGATGAACAATCAAGGAAAAAATCAATCATATAATTACAATACATCTTTGTAATTCTGGATTTTGGAATTTTTTGTTATTTTATAAATGCATGGTTGCAGATTATCGTAATATTTGATGTAGGTTATCGTTGCACTCCATTTTAGGAAACTGAATTTCTTTTTTCTTAGTGTATTAAATGCATTGATGCAGAATATCTTAATATTCCAATTTAGGAATCTGTTTATAAATTAAACCACCATTTGCACTATCACATACATTTTCAAGTAACATAGAGGCTAAATGATACATGTCTTTCATTCCATATCTTGGCCTTTCCAAGGTTTCAATCCCTTAATTCCCATTTTTTTTGTTTGGTGATTTTCTCTCTTGTTGACATTGACTTAGATTTCAGCACCTTTTCTTGTTATAGACTTAAAAAAAAATCTATAGTGCTTGAGGATTTTTTTTTTATTGGCAGGGTTTTCAAAACATTTTGACAATGAGTGAGGAGGTAGTCCAAAGCAGACTAAGAGGTGAGATTTGATGAATTTCAAGATTTTAGATGCAACAATGGCTTTAGTTTTTTTTTCTTATGTTATTATTCATTAATGTTGGATTATGTAGTGTGTATTCTATGATAATCTTATATATTTTCAACAATTGAGCGGATCGAAGTGGAGTTTGTAAGAAACTATTTATTAACATCTAATCATGTAGAATAAGTAGTCGCACAAATGAAAATTTAGTGCTTGATATTGTATATATATATATATATATATAAAGGCCCTTCTTGCACAACCCAAGAAAAAGAAAAATGTAGAACATTCTTTTAAGTATTTTCTCACCAACTTTTTGTTTAAACTTCCTTACAAGAATGCACTTTACGTAGTTTTATTATGATCTCAAAGAGAATTTTCATATTCATATAAATATTCTCCCCATACTCATTTCAAAAAGTAGCGACTTAGATCAGATTTCCTTTAAAAAACATTTGAATGATAAATCTATATCTTCCCTTATCTAATATTCACACTCGTAAACCTGATGTTATACAAGAATAGGACCATTGTTTATTGGGCATTTGATAAAGAGTCCACAATTTTTTCATATATTAATTTTAGTCCAATATTTTAAAATAATAATTTCAGTCCCTATATTGATATAGAGTGAAAATAGTGCGATAAATAAAACAGCTGACGGGACACTGTCACATCAGCATTGTCCATCACGTCAGCATCGATGATGATGTAACAGTGCTACATCAGTATTTTCATCTGAATTTGCCGGAAAATGCTGAACAACTGATGATGTGGTGGTGACAGTATCATGCTAGGTTGCCAAGTTGCCCAGTTAATGTCACTGTCATTTAAATATATATGTCATTGTTGTTTGTTAGTTTGAAAAATAAGGTGTGTTACTTTTATACTAATTGAAGTGTCTTTAAGTGGTAAAATTTATTTTTGACAAATTTATCCTACTGGCAACTTGCCACTTGGTTTCAATGGAAACAATACAGTCAAAGTTGGTCGGACTTCTTTTGTCATAGTTGTTTATTACAGTGTTTACTTTAATGCTAGCCAACTGTAATAGAATAATCAACTCTCATAATTAAATTTCATAACTTGTGTTTTGGTTTAACTCATGTACAAATTTGTCCTTAAATCATCAAATTTCAGCCTTCCAAAACTATATGATAAGTAGTGTTATGCATGTGTGCAATTAAGATTCCTATATAAGTTATTGTTCCACTTTAAAAAGCGCTTCCAGCAATCAAAGAAGTAGACTATTATTGAAGACCTCTTCATATGCATTAAATGGTAGAATGTGTCACAAAACTATTTGATAATGATATGATACTCACAAATGTATAAATGGGTGATGAATAATTGAGTTTATATCCATCCAAATGTGATGTTATTTAAAAGAACTCCCATGAGAATATTTAGCAAGTCCCGTATATTCATGTGAGAAGTTTCAACCAACGCAAATAGCGGAAGCGAATCACACCCTACTAAGACACATCGACACAAGTAGGCCAAAAGCTGGGCATATCCCTATATTTTTGGATTCTCCCTTTCTATATACATCTTTCTTGTGTAGGCCATTCCAAGGCTAGTGTTAGCCTGTTCAAGGACAAAATACTATTTGTGGTAGCAAAAAATCTACTCGTATGGGGGTGTCAAACCATCATGATGCGAGTATATAAATAAATGAGAAAGAGATAGATTTACGTGGTTTGACCATCGATGGCCTACGTCCATGGGCTTCATCGGTGTTTCACTATAATAATGAGATAATTTACATGAGAGTGTTTCTGTAGCCCCTAAGCCCCCTTTTACAATGGTGGGTGTCCCCTTTATATAGAGTTAGGGGTTACAATTGGATAATTCCTCTCCTCGTGGAGTTTAAGTTACAATCAAATAATGCTTCTTAGGCTTTTACTTTATCTAGGACTCTTAGTCGTCCTTCTCTTATTGGAGCGTACGTGGGTCGTCATCTTGACCGATGTGTTCGCCACGTGTCACATTATTAATGGAGGTGTATTTTTTCCCCCAAAATAGCCCCACGGGTCGCAGTTCAGCTAAGTAGATTTTTAGATGAGCTGGGTTCTGGTCCGTAATCTCTTCAATGTGTGTAGTTGTCAATGTGAACTGGATTTGCGTTCTTTGAATTTTTGTTTAACTATTGAGCTTTCTTTGGTTGATTCGCTTACCTTTGTTAGGTCTCAGAGGAATGCCTTTATTGAGTTGAGAGACATTCAATCTATATGGGACACGTACCCTCGTGGGATCTGCTCGATCGTAGTTCGTTCTTCTATTTTATCGTATGGTCCAATTGGAGAGGCCGACCGTAGGCCTTTTAAGCACTCATGCACTGAGGCTCACTCAGGAGTGAACCTAGTCTAAGGTATCACCCTATAATAGGATTTTCACATGGTCTAATTGTAGAGTCCGATCGCAAGCTTGTTAAGCATTCATGCGTCGAGGCTCGCTCGGGGGTACACCTAGTGTAGGGTATTTCCCCTGTAGTAGGATTTCCACATAGTCCAATTAGAGAGGCCGACCACGGGCCTGTTAAGCACTCATGCGTCGAGGCTCGCTCTGACGTTCACCTAGTCTTAGGGAATTTTCCCTACATTAGGATTTTCATATGGTCCAATTGAAGAGGCTGACTATAGGCCTATTAAGCACTCGTGCACTACTCGCTCGGGGGTGCACCTAGTCTAAGGCTTGCTCGAATGCATGTCACTAGTCAGGATTTTTCAAACTCCTCATCATTAGGAAACCAATCTTACGGTTATTCATCTTGATGTTTAATTCGCTTTCTTGCTTAACTAATGTTGCAGTGAATTCACAGGTCAACATTTCTACAGAACGCCCAGCCGGGCTTATGAAGAGAAGACATAATAATAATAATGCCCGACCATCCATCGGGACTTTGTTGTGAGTCATGTTGACCATTTATCGGGTGTTGAAATAAAATGATCCAATGATTATCATGTCTGGCCATCAATCGGGGCTAAGATAAGAAGACTAGATAATGATGATGTCCGACCATCCATCGGGACTCTGTTGCAATATAATGTCGATTATATAGAGCAACTGAAATGAGAAGATCAAATAATAAGCATGCCCGAGCATCTGAACTGAATAGCAATAGTAAATATAATGTTGGCTAACGAATGAACATGCAGTCATTAGTCGAGGTTGAATCAAACAATAATGATAATGCCCAATAGTCTGTTGGGGGTAAATTGTGATGATGACATAATATAAATTGCATCGACTATTCATCGAAGCTAATGAGTAATCCAGAGAAATAATGAAAGTGCCGACCATCCGTCGCGGCGTTTCAAAGAAAATAAATAGTGCCTGAGCATCCATCGAGGCAAATTTTTAAAGGATCAAGTAGATATTATGAACGATCCTGTATTATTAGAGAAAAATAGATCTCCAAACCATTCATTAGGGTTGAATAACAATAATAAATGTAGTGTCGATCAATGTTTAAAAAGGTGAACGAGGCGTACGTATCGAGGCGAGGCACTGAAAAAAAATCTCAAGGCTTAAGCCTCCGGCTTGAAGTTGAAGCTTACGCCTCAATGCGCCTCGAGGCTTATGCCTTGATGTGCCTCACGCCTTCTTGCTGAAGCGCGCAAAAGAAAAAAAAAATCTTATTCTTTTTTCATCACAAAGTCTTTTTTTTAAAAGGTTAAAGTTCTTCATTTTTCTAAAATTACACTTCACTTAAAAAAATGTTGTTTTAATCTACTAACTCTTATTTATTTATTTTTTGTTTTAAAATTGCACTTAATTTTGTTTCTCTACTAATTTGTTTGAAATAACTGTATAAATTTGTTTGAAACTATATTTTTGTTATAAATATATAGTTTGTTTGAAATAAATGTACTAAATTAACTTCAATATGACTTTTTTTTAAAAGGTTTATGTTTTTTTAAACAGTATATTTTTTTGGTTTTCAACTTAGATTAATATGTTTTCTTAACTTAGACTAATATATTTTAAAGGTTGTTGTTTTTTTAATAAACTTAGTTTGATATGTTTTACTATTTTTTTTAATAAAGTTGTTGTTTTTATAATCTTAGCTTGAAAATCCATATTTTTTTTCATAAATTTTCTTCTTAAGTTGCATTGATTAATTTATTATCATATTATAAAGTAACCAATATGTGAATTAAGCTAAAAAAATAATTTTGCCAATACGATTTGGCATTAATTAATTTATTGTCATATTGTAAAATAACCAATATGTTAAAATTGATTTTCTCATATTACTTTTTTTTAAAAGTTATCTCGGGGGAACAAAAAAGTTTCAAACTATGTGAGAAAGCCCTCAAGGATGTTGTTTTTGTAGTTTTATTATATATTTCTTTGTTATTTTATTTTTATGGTTTTATTAGTATTTTTTAATATTAATTTGCTCTTTTTTTCCTTTTCGGCGACGCTTACGCCTCGCCTCACCTTTCGCCTTTTTAAACATTGATGTCGATTAACAATCGACTATGCCGACCATTTGTCGGGACAGAATATAGATAAGGATTATCCCGACCAACCCTCCCTTGGGGATAAAATACAATTTGTGTGGTAGATATCTTCGCGACTAAATATATGATGACAATAAATATTTTACCGATCATCTGCCGAGATGAAACTTAAATATGCCTAACCATCTTTCAGGTTAAGAGTCATGGAGTCAGATAATCAATACTGAAGTTGAAGCAATATCAAAGCTTGAGCATCCGTCGGTTATAACAAATAATCTTGCCCAACCATTTGTCGGGTCTAAGGTGTTGTAGCATGCTCGACCATCCGTTGGAGCATTAATAAGATTTTTAAGAGCTTAAGATTGTGGCCGATCATCCGTTGGGAGTGAATCTTGTACCTGAAGAAATTATTAAGTTGCCCACCCATCTGTTGATGCTGGATCAAATAGAAATCATCATGGGATTGATTTATTCAGCCAAACAATAAATAATATGTATTTGCTTAACTATCGGGCAATGAAAATTTTAAAATACAACATACTAAATTTTATGCCGAATATGTATCAAATGAACATATTATTGCCGAATATATATAAGATGTAAGACAGAGAATATATTTCAGAATTTTTGAAGCCCAACGCAAATAGTCAAATACAAGTTGGTTTCAAAAATTTGTTCCCACATAAAGCTTTGGAGTATAGGGAGGTGACATTATAGACCAAAAGCTTAAACAACAAATGTTTATTTTAGTAAAGTCAGAATGGTAAAAAACCAATGTTCCCCATTTGAGAGCATATCTGAAAGAGACAGTTCTGATTTTATCCTCAAATACTTGATGCTGACCAGTAATGGTGGTCCGACGGCGACCTGATCGACCTCACTGACATTGATTACCAGGTCGTTATGAATATGTGGAGAAATTCTTTGTATCCCTGTGCCGGTGGAAGGGTTTCTTGTTTCCACCAGATATTTGTGTCACTGGGTGAACTCCACGAGGAGAGAGAAGTCAGTTTTAACGTTTATCTCTTCCTGTATCTAGTTGTTCAGAAAACTAAAGTCGAATAATTGTATTAGAGTCCAAATATTTAGCGAGTCCTCGCAGCATTCCGATAATGGAATACATCTTAAATGAACCATTAAAATTTTCTAGATTCAACACTGTTGTGCAGATGAATAAAAATTGAATACAAGATTTATAATCACATATGTACGAAAATCATGCATCAATGAGACGATGTTTCAAAATATATAATTATTCATGTGGAGATAGAAAAGGAAAACTTAGCTCTTTATTATCGTGCTTGTAAATCATTACGTCACAATGTAAATCTTCGTCCTATCAACAAGAAGGAAAGACTTTTTGTGTTGTTTCCCACCGACGGCGCCAATTGTGGTAGCAAAAAATCTACTCCTAGGGTGGTGCCAAACCATCATGATGTGAGTATAAAAATAAATGAGAAAGAGACAAAGATTTATGTTGTGCGACCATCAATGGCCTATGTCCACGGGGCTTCAACAGTGTTTAGCTATAATAATGAGAGAATTTACACGAGAGTATTTCTTTGGCCTCTGAGCACCCCTTTCACAATGGGGGGTGTCTCATTTATAAAGAGTTAGGGGTTAAAATTGGATAAGTCCTCTCCTAATAGAGTTTAAGTTACAATCAAATAATGCTTCTTACTACTCTATCTAGGACTCTTAGTCGTGCTTATCATGTTGGAGCGTACGTGGACCGTCATCTTGACTGGTATGCTCGCCACATGTCACACTATTAATGGAGATGTATTCCCCCTCGCCCCCACTATCTTACTACAAACAACAAAAATATGCAACAAAAAATAAGGAAATAATATAAATAAATAAAAGACTAAAAGCCAGGTAAAAAACCGAGCGTTGTATATGCTCTGCATCACTCCTCTCTCTTGAAAAGCTACCAATTTGGAGCAGGATTGTTGATAAAATGTGGGGTTAACATACCTTTGTACCATGTATGAGGGTATCCCAATAGATGGTGCTTAAACCTGATGGTCGATGTGTTTGAGAATTGCGTATACACTTTATTGGTCCACATGAGATCTCATAAGTTGCGTAGAATCATCAGGTAGGGGAATAGGTGGGACAGGACTTCGGTGAAGGGAGTGATATATACCACATTATTTGTACAGTGGATATGGAGGTTGGCGGATAGTCGAGCTCGTACACGTAATAATCCCACAACGCTACGCATCTCGACGCATTAATAGCTTTTGGGCCTTGCCATGACAACACTCCTTCCTTGAGTACATCATCATCAAATCATTTACTTGAAACACCGTCCCTCTTGCCCATTGTACGAAGCATATATACGATGTAACCAGGCATACACATTATTATGAATGGCAATAATGGTGGGTTGAAATCATCACCTTGGCAGTTGGGGACACGAGCTCAGTCGGAATAGCCTTTGTTAGATTCGCTGGAATGCGCAGAGACATGCCTAGAGAGAAGTAGACTACTCATTAGACATGTTCACCACATTATTAAATAAAAACTCTAACTTGAGATATCATGGTATCTCCCGTACTCAAAATATCCTCCCTCACATTATGGTTCCCTCACCGCCTTCATCTAGCTGTCTGCCTGATGGTGAAATTCAGTTATGACCTGCTCAGGTCCTTAAGTGCTCAAAATCAAAATATCGTCAAAATAAATCACTGTAAACTTACTTCAGGAAGACCTTAGTTATCCATTCCATCACCATTATTAAAGTGGACGGAGCATTAGGTAATCTGAAAATCATTATACTCCGTAAAAAGTTCTCCATTTTGTAGATGGTCATCCACTCATGCCCAAGTTATATGCGAATTTATTGGTAATTGATGTAGAATAACTAGCACAAGAGTATATGGTTGCACAGAATCACCTCAAATCGGGGAGGCTGAAAAGGTAAAATCAACATATTCGTGAACAGTAACTGTGAACAATCCCTCCCTTGGATCCCCTTTGGATTCCCCATCCCTAGTATTCCTTTTGTTCCTTCTTTCCCTAAAACTATCCAAAGTGTGTTTCCCTTTTACTTAGGATTCCTTTTTTTTGTCATTATATTAATAAGTTGTTATCTTTTATGCCTCCCAAGGATACCCAAGGTGTGTTTCCCTTTAGTAATGGGTTAGAATTTATTAATTCTGTCTTTTGTAACTCACTATATAAGGGCAAACTTATACGTGTCTCAAATCATCTCATCTTCAAATATAAACTTGAGTTTTCTTCTCTTGTAAGTGTGTGCCTTGTGGATTCAAGGATAGTTCTTTTATTTTCACGTTTCTGCTATGTTAGGTGGTATTGGAGCGAGGTTTAGAATCCTAAAATACGCCTTTGTTTCGATGGTTGGTTCAAGTGATGGACGTAACACCTCTAACGACGGTGATCGTAATGGAGTATCTCTTTTGAGGGATGAATTTATCAAGTTCCAAACCAACGTCAATCAAACCTTAGCGATATGCATGAATTCGTGCGATAAATCCTAGTGATAATGATAGTAGTGGAACTTAATCGCGAGACCAATAGGATGCCCAATGATGGTGATCATGGATTTCCTACTGGTAATCACAATCCAAACATCCCAATTAGGTTGCCAACCTATTGGGGAAACATCGGTTTTGGTAAGGACAGTGTTGTACCAGTGTTTGGAGATAATTAAGGTCGATGGAAGAAAGATCATTCTGAAGCTTTAGTTTAAAGATTGACCTACCAATTTTCAGGTCATCTTCGTATTGAAAAATTCTTTGGTGGGTTACATGAAGAAAACTTTGAGATATTGAGGTATTAAACATCAAGAATTCAATATTTTTTAGATTGGTTTGGGTAAGTTGCACTCGGTATTGAGATGTTGAGTCATATTGTGTTGATGACTTCTTTCCCCCTCTTTCAGGATGATGTTTTTTTCTTCTGAGGGTGATTACGAGGCAATGTGTTTTGCAAGATCATTATGACTACCAAATGAAGTATTATTTCTTCTTAGAGTGTTTTAATCTTATTAGTAAGATATCGAGTCATAATCTTAGCTGCTTTTCATGAGAGGACATGTTATATTGTTTATTTATGGATTTATTTGACTTTACCCCTTGAGATAATGCATAAGGATTTTATTAGGGCACTTAATTTTGAGATGGGTGTTATTTACCTTCTCTTTGTTGTGTATGACCTTGCCCATCACCCACCCTGCATAGATATTTAGTATTTGGTGATGTGGCTACGTTTTTGGAGCCACATCAATTTGCTAGAGGATAAAAGGATTATTTATAAGATCTCCCCTTCGTTCAATCTTAACAATAGGAAATTTTCATGGTTTGTTAAAATATATTGATCCAACTAATTTCAGTCTTCACATTAAAGTCCCCATACAAAAGTAGTCAAAAAATTCCTAGTTAATTCGTTTTAGCAAATTTTAACTTTGTTAAAACAGATCAATGTTAGTTCTACCTCAACAATTTACAAATTTGTTGTTTGATATAATGGCTAGTCAATGACATATGTTTGGTTTATAATATGTGATATGCCCAAATTGTACCTGCCAACTCGGAGCACCAACCTCTGCCTGGATGACGGCCAAGGTAACAGTGACTCAAGACTGGCGATCAACAATCTCGTCCAGCTTAAGGTCGGCCATGACCGACGTTACTAGTCACCCCTCAATTACGTAATAGTCGAGGTCTGCATGACACATTGGGTCAGTTATCCATCAGGTCTTCCACAACCGACATCACATCTACCTCATACATCAACCTCGGTTGGGCATCAGTCGAGGCCAGTAAGGACTCATGCGTTCAACCACCCTTCAACATCATCATCGGCCCTAGCCGACATTGTAAACGCTAGGCTGAGCATCGAGTGTCAGGTCAACATCGACCCAAGACGACGTTCCACATACCTAACCTCGGCAAACATCCCAGCCAAGGTCATCATAGAATTACCATCTAAGGCAAGGTTCATACCTCACAAACCTCATACTCACTCAGGCCGAGGTTGGTCCCAACTAAAGACAACCGAGCTTCTATGCGTACATGTATGGCTTGAACCATGTGGACAAATCTATTATAGCTGAATCGTTCCCTCCACGTGAGGGAATATTAAGGTCATCATTACTTAGTTGAAGATTAGCCAGGTGTCATCCTTTCACTGGATGGATCTCCATGCACATGCTCATTGTATGCTTGGGGGGTACATTACACCCCCCCAAACACTACTGTTGCCCAGATTATACTCAAGAGGGAGGTGAATTGAGTATTTACAAAAAATTAAGTTAAATTGAGATTTTAGAAAAATATTAAATTTCAATCACTTGGATAAATTTCAGATTAATAAAACTGTAAAGAATAAATATAACAATATCAAATAAGTTTAATCAACTAATTTTAAACAACTAGAATTGCAGATATTAACACACTAGGATTATTAAATTAATTTTCGTATTTAAAAATAATACTCTCAAATAGATTATTTAATTAAAAAATTATTTATTTTAACTTTTAAATATTAATTAAATTAAATTTCGGATTTAATTAATTTGCAAAAATAGTGTGCTGAAAATATTAGCTTAAGCTGACATGTGTAAATAAATAAAAGGGCTGAAAATATATGACACCAAAATTTAACGTGGTTCGGCCAAATCCCGGCCTACGTCCACGCGCCTAGAGCTCCTGTCTCCTTTGCGCTTCATTAAATCTGATCCACTTGCGGGTAGGATCAAACCACCGCGTACAACTGTTTGCAAGCTAACACCGAGCTTCAAACCCCGTGGCCCACTTAAGGGTAGGAACCAATTACCGGTACAAACCGAAGCTTCAACAAAGCTTCACAACAAATCTGAATTTTTGTAGTACAGAATAAAATACTGAAACTCCTTAAAATACAATTTGTAATCTGAGTTTCTGAGACTTCAATAAATGTTGTTGAAGTAGGCACTAATCTTTTTCTTCAATGATTGAGCAGATAACAAAATTTATGGCTCTCTTGAATGTGTAGATTGGTAGTAAATTTGAATGCTCTCTATAAATTTCAAGTGTTGATCATGTGCGCATTTCAGTCTATCTGTAATGCAGCTCTTCAAAGCTTTTAAATGTGTCTGCCAAAATCTAGTTGTTAGACACAAGCATTTTGAGCATTAAATGCTCCTGATTTTGTTGAGATGGTATAGCTTCAAAAATGATTTCCCAGTCTGATATGCTAATTTTTATCTTCTCCATAAAAATATAGCTGTTGTAGCATAGATATCTGAAAATATATGGAGTCTGAGAGATATATCACTCGGTATCCTTATTTGTGTTTATTTGAATCTGCAAAATATTAGTTTACAGAACAAAAGAAATGTCCAATGTATAAAAGAGATAGCCAAAGAGATTGGACAAACTGAACAGAGAAGGACGCATAGCTCGAGGTCTGCAAACAAAAAAAAATAAATCCATTGCTTGTATTCGTGTTTAAACAGAAGAAACCTACTGACATAACTTATGGTGGCACATGGGAAATAGTACAAAAAAAATATAGGCGGTAAGGTCACAAACTGATCAAGTGTACTTGACGATTTCAAATCGTTGGCTGGCAACGATAGCATGAGCTGTACAGGTATGGAAATAAAAAGCAAGAGGCGTCAAATCTGATGGAAGCTTTCGGCTAAAATGGATCACCTCATTAACAGATATTTAGATATCTTTAGAAGGTAAGGTCATGTCATATGCATAGTATCATACCAACTAACATATATAATATATTTTGCAAGAAGAAGTATATAAATATATTATCATACGATCAGGACAAACAAAAAAAAGAAGGTTGACAAGCCTTTAAAATAGGCGCATGACAGGATGGAGATTAATAAGGACCAAGACTTACACTAGCAGTTCTTATTCGGTCACAAGCCAAAGTGACTAATTATTATAATAAATATATTTGGATCTTTGAACAAGAATTTTTCACGTTGCTCAAGGCCCTTAAAGAAGGAGTACTTTGGTGACTTTTATAAGCCAAAGATCATGCAAGTAGTAGGTCGGTCAAATCGGATAATCATCAAGACAGCTAAAGAGCAATGACCGAGACCATGCACTAGGTCTAAGGCTAGAAGAATACATAGTCTTCACCTAGTGTACAAAACTTATGGTCAAAGACTTATATCTCCAATATCAAAGACCATCTATGACATTTGTGGGGCCCAAAAAAAATACTATTCGGCTAAATGAGAAAGCAGGTAAAGGTTTCAAAAGAATGTGAAAAATATTTATATACTGATCCGTAATGTTTATAAAAAATTATAACTTACAAAAAAAGTTAGTGCAAAAACTATAACTTGATAGTTAAATTTTTTTTCTTTATAAGCGGCTTTAAGTGTATATATATATATATATATATAATGAAACATAAGTGCTATATGAGTAAATTAAAAATATATTTATTATATAAGTAGTAGTAAAAAAATGTATATTAAAATGTCATGTATATTATATATAAAACTAAATATATACATGAGCGCTTAATGCGTCAAGTGCAAATGTGCAGACACACGTGAATACCTTTACTCGGATATAGTTGAGTAGGATCGAGGAATGTTGAGTGAAAAAAAAACTTAACATGAGCTGGTGTATAATATAATAAATATATGTTTGGAATCATCAAAATCAATATATTACAATAAACTAAAATGTACAATAATTATAATTGATTTAATTAATTAGGGATAAATAATATTTTCGTTAACAACTACATATATAGGTCATCCTCTACCTTGTAAAGGGATCCAAAATTACAACCCTGGCTGAAACTCTTTCAAATTACACAGTTAGAGAGAAATCTTGAGAGATTGTATCCTTGGTTGTTAGTTCCTTATTTTAGTGACCTTAATCACTCACTTGCACAATGGACGTAGGCCTAATTGGATGAACCACTTATATATTGGTGTTCATCCTCTTCTCCTCATCTCAATCTCTTATATTTAGTATACTCTTGTGCTGCCATTGTTATCATTGGTTTGAGCTTGAAGCCTTGATAGCTTCATCCTTCTTCAAAATGATGTTGAAGCACGTCACAACCTGAAAAAAGAAAGAAATTTAAGTCAACACGTGAACATAGTATTAAAAAATAAAGGGGTGAAGCTAAAGATACTTACTGAAGTAATGTGTTGAGCAGCCAGTGTAGTAAGTTTCTCGTGAGAAAATGTGTCTTCAACACCTTGAGATTTTGGAACAGTTCAGGATCTTACCAAGCTCACAGCGGAGCTCGGAGTAACAAGAGCTGGAACACTACCTTCAACATTTTAAGGTTGAGAGATAGGTTCAGCAGGTCTCTCAGAATAACTTATTTTTAATCTCCTCAAAGAAGCAGGAGCATTTTCAACTAAAGATATTATCTCTATTGGGGATATGATAACAGTCTTACTCGAAGGCACAAGGGGCTTCTCTCCAGCTTCCTTGGCAGAAATGGAAGGGGGTACATCTATAGTCTTTGTCCCTTCTTCTGGGACATCTTGTTTACATTTCTTTACCTCCACAGTGGCAGAGGCAGACTTGTCAAAAAAGGCAGGAGCCCTTATCTTCTTCATTAGATCAGTGATGGGGATGCTTAGCTCAGAAGAAGAACCTTCCACCCTGGTTTCAGAGGTTGGTACTTGGTCAAGATCAACCACCACAGGGCGAGGACGAGCAGTAAAAGATGCAGTGTGGCTTCTATATTACAGCAAATAAGAAGCAGATATAACGTGCTCCTCAGCAACAGATTGATGCAAGCCCCAGATAAGTTTTAAATGCTTTATATTAAACTCGGTTTCTTTGGGAGGTTTCCTTTTACTGTCAACTGTAACAAACAAAATCAAATGTCAGTGATGCATTTTAGAAAATACAAAGAAAATAACATTTCAAAAATAAAAACAACCTATCCCATTGCCATAAAGTGGACACTTGGGACCTTGGTATACATCATCTCCAGTTAATAGAGGGTGTTGCCAATTTTTCATCATAACCCCATGATCAAAATAATCCATATTTGCATCGGGAAGATTGACAACTAACGCTCTATTCAAAAACCTAGTTTTTAAATAGAAAGTACTATCACTAGTAACCCATCTATAGCAATACATGATCTCTGGAATGCCAAAACGAGTTCCATAAAGTTGATTCAACCTATGTACGTTGTTAACTATCCTCCATGTATTTGGAGTTACTTTTGCAGGTACAATATTGAAATATTGGCAAAACTCCAAACACAGGGGATTTGGCGAGAAAGAAAAGCCACATTCGGCTACAAAAAGACTTGGGAACCAATGTCCCTCAGCCAAAGAAAAATAGTCAGAAGGACCAGAAAGTTCTTCCAAGATAACCCACGAAGGGATTGAAAAATTAGACCAAAATTTATCTAACGATTTAACAAGATAAACCATGGTGAATAAAGAAAATAAAGAAGAAGGAAGAAAATCTTACAGAGGGAATAGATTTCAGTTGTCAATGAACGATGGAAAGAAAGAAGGCACAAGATAGAGAGAAGATGAAGAATTCAGAAAGGCATATTTGAAAAGTGGAAAACGATAGGAATTCTGTCACACTTAAATACTTTACCTCGGGAATAGAGAAAAATAATGATTACAAGGAAAGACGTTTGCATTTTCGGCGGCTAAAAGAAGAAAAAGGGAACCAATATCGAAGTGATCATGAAAATTCAAAATATTTATGAAGCCTGATATTATGCGCTAAAAAAGGAACTATAAAATTTTCCCAAAATCCATAAAGATCCGTATTTTAAGCAGTCTTCAAGAAAAATGTTCCACATTCTCCTTCAACCTCAACTGTGAAACATTGGGGGCTTCTGTTGATACCAAATTTAGTTTGCTGACATGGACTAATCACTTGAAGATACGTGGCGTCCAAAATGTTAAATATAAATACTTTAGACGAGCAAATTAGGTGCCCCGAGCAACTTAAGCGTACCGAGCAACACAGTCGGTCTGAGCTACTTAGCGTGCAGAGCATCAGAATGAAAAGACAACTATGCATTAAATGCGCATTTATTATCGTACAGATGTATATGTCTACTGGATAACAGCGCATTATCGTTTCATATGTACAACCTCAAGGCTATAAATACATTGTAACTTCCTCCTAAGAAGGGACTCGGAATTTCTTGGTAAACCTTATTATCAAGATTCCAGGCAAACAGTCGAAAATAAAAAACAGTGGACGTATGCCATTTTCACAAGGCTGAACCACTTTAAAAATCCTTTGTCTTATTTCTTTTTTATCTGTGATTGATTAATTAGATATAATCTAGTTTTTTACATTAACAAACGTGTTAAGCTTTGAAACCTTAGAAAAATATGTGCAAAACTCGTACTGGATTGAAAACTATTTTCCAGATTACACCACACGTTAATTCTGATAAAACCACGCTTTAAATAGGATTACTTCACCGCCTTAAAAACTGTGTCGCTCGAACGAGATTGGCCAGTCGTTCGCGCGACATGGCTAGAGCAGATATGTCGTTTGAACGATGCGCGTGTCAGTTCGACTTTTTCTTTAAAACGTTTCTTCCAAAGGAGATCCAATTAAGTCAAACTCTTTTTCGAGCTTATCAGAATAAAACGTAGAGTAAACATTTAAAACACTTTTAAAAACAGTTTAAAATACTTTCCTTAAAAATTCATCTTTATCCCTTTTTAACAATGATTCCAAGCACCATTAATTATACGCATTCATACCTGTGTGATCTCGAAATGCAATTAACTTGAAGACGAATACACTTGCACCAATTAAACTTTGGCATGATTAATTCTTTAAAGCTTTGCCGCAACATCTTCAATTTCTTCAATAAGTCATAGACCAACTAGGATCGTGACAAAATAAAATCTCCCTATGACATATTACAAACACAGTTTTGTTCACGAAATTAAGTCAAAACAATACAGGGACTCAAATAGAAATTTTACGTCCTTACAATTATCGTCATCACCCAAAATGGTGATGACTCATCAGTCAACGAAGAACTTCAATTTCTGATGGAGTGAGGAAGACACACCCTTGATACTATGGAGCTAAGGTCGCCCGAGTAACAGGTTAAAACTAGCTAGGATGTCAATAACTTAGAATTCAATGACGGGGTTTATAGGGTCAGCCCCTATTACAAGTTTTATTGATCTTATCACCTCCCTACGGGTATTATCACAGGCACATACAACAGCGGAGGTTGGAGCGAGGTCACTTTCCTTCAGTCCTAAGCATTTGAAGGTTCTTAATGGGCAAACATTCAAGGCGGATCCATTATCGATAAGAGAGAGTGGTACGATCTTCCCCGTAACTTCGATGGAGATGTTGAGTGTATGATTGTTGTTTGGACCAATTATGGGGATTTTTTCTTCGGAAAAGGATATCATTCGGGTAGAGGTCAGGGATTCGACTAAATTTATCACTTCTTCTGGTGTGGTAGAAAGAGGAATTGTGGGTCCAGTGAGCCACTTGATCAAAGCATTTCTGTGCAGTTGGGAAGACATAAAAAGCCCTCATAAAATGATTTTATCTTGAGTTTTCTTTATTTGATCAAGGATCTTACTCTCCTCAAGGGTTATCTCTGGCATAGGAAGGTTTTCAACACCTTTCCTTTTGTCAATGGTTGGTAGTAAGCTTGGGATATGATAATGCCTCCCTGATCTGGGCATGTAATTTACTGAAAAAGGGAAGAACATGAACCCTGTTTCTTCATTAATCTCGGGTTATTCTTCCATTTTGTTTATTTTTCTTAGGAGTTCTTCAAATGATATCATCCCACACATGTCATCTATCGAGTCAGTTTTCTCTGAAGCTTGCTCTCTATTTGAATCTTTGAATTCTTCCCCCCATCCGGTGGCAATAATTATATATTTCTATGTAAAGTTAATGTATTCCACAACTTCAATGGCTTCTTTGTATAGGTCCTCCCATTCTACAGGAAGGTGTAAGGGTGAAGGGATTAGGTGCCCTTGTAACTTCAGAGTATCGAGTAACTCAATCATACTGAAAATATTATTAGTTTGCCTGAATAATTTTGCTATGATCTGGACAACGTCATCTAGGCTAGCTTCATCGATTGGCACCACCGAACTGTCTGACTCTCGGTCCCATGTTTGTGCTATTAAGAATAGCGTACTAAACCTCTATCAATCAATGATCATCTGTGAGGGCAATTTTATCTTGAACTGTAGGAGTTGGTTTAATACTTCTGATAATTCCATACTTCCATTTTCAAAATGGGTACGGACAATAATACAAGCTCTAGTAAGGAGTGACAGTGCCTGATCAAAAAGGCTAGCAGGGTGTAGGAGGAAATATGGGAAAATTTAGAGAGGTTTGGGAGAGTATATGGGTGTGATTT
Source organism: Sambucus nigra (assembly GCA_949130495.1). Taxonomy (NCBI): domain Eukaryota; kingdom Viridiplantae; phylum Streptophyta; class Magnoliopsida; order Dipsacales; family Adoxaceae; genus Sambucus; species Sambucus nigra. The sequence continues at coordinate 138,689 of CASBWL010000065.1, forward strand.
GAGTTGATGGATCAAATTATGGGTTTCCTTCTAGGAAGATGACAATAGAATGATTTGGGAGTGGGCTGTGAGTAGTGTTTGGCTTAGGATTGGCTGGTGGGACAATGGTACCCTGGTCAATTAGACCTTGGATTATGTTTTGAATGTGAAAGCATTATTCGGTGGTATGGACAGCACTTTGGTCAAAGGCACAATGGGCATCTATCTTGAAGTTTCTTGGAAGTGGATTTGGTAATGGACGGGGGTCCAAGGGTTTGATAAGGTTTTGGCTTAACAGGGTTTGATAAACTTTGGAGAGAGGAACATGGAGCTCGGTGTATTCCTTTCGAACTGGGACAGGGCCGCTTTCTAGTGCCCACGAGGTGGTTGGTTGAGAGATGTTGTTAATGGTTGAGACTCTAGCATTAACAGGTTTGTCATATTTTTTGGGAGTGAACTGTCTGGACACTTTCTTTGGTTCAACTTCTGTTTTAGCGAGACCTTCCTCAATTTCTACTCCTGCTTCTCTGAGATCTCAAAAGTGGGGATAGTATTGTCCTACCATTGTTGCTCAGATATGGGGTAAGAAGTTATTCTTCAGTATGCTGACTTGTTCTTCTTCGGATGGTCGATTGGTTATGGTAGCTGCTTTTTCCCTCCATCGGGCTATGAAGTTACTGACTGATTCCCCAGAGTTCTATTTGAGAAGTTATAAATCACCATGGGTGACCTCAAGATCTTCGTTGTATTTGTACTGAGACATGAATTCTCGGGCTACATCCTCCTAGCTGCGGAGTCTGGACTCCTCGAGAGACAAAAACTATCGGAGGGCGCTATCCTTTAAAGTTTGCTGAAATAATTGGGTCATCACTTCTTCAGAAGCCCCTAGAAGAGTCATAGAATGGTGATAGCTGCGAAGATGAACAATTGGGGGTCCACTTCCTTCGAATTTCTCAATATTTGCCATCTTGAACTTCTCGAGTAACCTCGCTTTAGGATAAGGATACACGTGGGTGTAGTCCATGTAATTCCCAGGGATTATAACTTGGTTGAACTTCTTAGTTAGCATCTTGAGATCTTTTTTGACCTTGTTTAATTCTTCTTCTTTTGGATCCATGATCATAGGCAAGTTAGCCCCAAGTTGGGCAAAGTTTGGCATAGGCAGCTGGGCAGGCGGTGACCCATTAGCAGGAGGGGCATGTGCAGCGTGATGATACTCTTCGAGAACCCAGATAGGCTCGGGTGGACCCATAGAGTGAGGGAATAGGTCCTCGGGCTCTTGAGTAATAGGAAGCTAGTTTTGTTTCATCTCTCGAACCTCAGTCTGGAAGTTGTCAATCTTGGACACGAGCTAAGCTAAGACTGCAGTCAAATCTAGCTGTAAAACTGGTACTTGATCTGTGTTCTCCATGGAAAGTGGATGGATACTGGACTCGAAAGAAGTAGCAGGGGAACAGACGAAATTCTGGCGTGATTTGACTGAAGACCGAAGCCAATAAGGAGCCAGGCCAAGGGCGTGCAATCGAACTGAGAAGGCGTAAAATGGGATTTATTTTTTAAAAAAATAATGAATTTTTTATTTGACATTTTCTTTTTCCTTTTTGAGGTTGAAAGATAAAATATTTTTGGATTTTTTATAAAGAGAGGAGAAATATTTTTGGATTTTTTTTATAAAGAAAGGAGAAATATTTTTGGATTTTTGATAAAGAAAGGAGAAATGTTTTTGGGAGAGGGGTCTCAGCATGATTATTATAATTATTATGTTTTCACTTGTATTATATTCTCCTAAATGCAAAATAAAATACCGGAAGGGAACCGAGCCTGGAAAAGCTGGGTTTGTGACATATGTAAAGCTATGGTTGGACTTGTAACCAGGCTCACGGGAAGGTTCCCATTTTAAAAATGCACAAAAATTTAAGAGGCAGACCGATCCTGAATTTTGGTAGAGTTTCGGATCGAAACCGGTAATCTAACATGTGTGTCCTAGGCTTGACACCTATATGTGGGTATGCAATTAGTTGGGTGAATTGGAAAGGGTTCCCCCCTTTGGCGTGACTTCCATGATATACGTCTTGCTTTTGAGGGCAATCGGTACGTGTGGACAAGCCATTTGATATACTTGAGTGTACGTGAATTGCCTCGCTATATACCTCGTGGGGACGGTATGTGTGAGAGAAAATTCAATATACTCGGCATACGTGAATGAGTTCCTTATGATATACCTCCCGTCATGACTTCGGTCAAGCGATACGATATGGGGGAACCGTTCGATATACATAGAAGGTACTTGGCCAATGGAAGGTGAGAGTCATATCGCTTAGGCTAACTTTGCGCTGCCGAACCAGCGCCCATCACAAAGTGACCCTCTAGTTACTGGATAAAATTTGGTAAATCACAATGCTCTTTGGTGATGTCTTGTGAATCATGCATGATTCTCTTATTTGTATCTTATGATGAGAGTATCTTTCTTGATCATGTCAAACAGGGAGCAAAGTCCAAGTACCAATAGTATACCAAGCATGGGTAAGTGATGCGTGCAACATGTGGATATATGTGATCCTAGGTGCACGTGGTGCGAAGTGTACATGGAGAATCTTCTACAAGTGTGTGAATAGAAGCATATGCATGAGGTACACATAAAAGGGGAACATGCAAAGTAGGGGAGTATATAAGAAAATAAAACACCCATGTAAATAGAGTCCAGCCCTCTTAAACAAAAGTCCCCAGCGGAGTCGCTACTGTGGCCATCCCCGATGCTCACGGAGAGAGAGAATATAAGAGGGGGTCATCTCCGTGGTGAGAGGATCTTGGTTCCGTGCGTCCCTCTCGGGAGCGCTTCGACCGTCGTCGGTGATGTGTGAGGTGAAAAATATAGAGAGATGGAGTCGCGAATCTATTTGACTCTAAACAGATAAAAAAAGGTGGAGCTGCCCTGAAGAACAGCATCCAAAGATATACGAAACCAAAAATAATTCGAGTAGGGTTCGGAGGCTAAGTTATGAAATCGGAAGGTGTTAGGCACCCATTCCGCCCTTGCGATCTCTCATGGATTGTTGTTATTTTCCTCTATTTCCCCATTATATGTGTCCATGTGTATATGTAGTGGGGATATGAATCATCGACTTGTATTATGGAAGAGATAAAAACGAGTCATCCATAGGAATGTTCCTAAAAGTAATATTAAAATATAGGATTTACGCGATTATCCCTGCGTTGATCGTTATAATGGAACGATAACGCATGTGGAATAATACGCCACTAAGAACATATATATGTATATGTAAATATATAGAATCTAAGAGAATTAAGTTAAAGAATTTAGAAGAAAAAAAAAGAGGTAAACAGTAGGACTCGAGTCTCGGGTTTTACCCCGAGACGCCTACGTAGCCAATAGAGGCATCAAAGTCCACGTAATTCGTATGCAAAACGAGGGGTGGGATTTATCCCATAAATCTAATCGGGGACTTCTCTTATGTGTGTGTGTGTGTGTGTGTGTAAAAAAGTGTTTTAGTTGTGGGAAAAGTGTGAGAAAAGTGTGAGAATTCCCATTTGGAATTTATGAGCAAACGCTCTTTTTCTTATTTTTTTGGGTTTTATTTATATGAAAATAGGAGATGTACAATAATACTAAATAAAAAGTATATTAGGATATGTGAGATAGAGAGAATAAAAGTACTAAGTAATAAAATAAGTTAAAGCGAATTTAGTAGAATTTGAAGAGAGAGTTGAGAAAGTTGGACCTTCTTGAAGATCTTGAGCTTGATCTTGAATGTTGGAGATCAGCCCTTGCACTTGGGCTATGATGAAGAGTAGTTAATTCACTAAGTTTGATGAAAAAGATGATGAAAAGTGAAGGTTGGAAAAGGATTTGGATGTGGAAATCACGTTGACTTCGATAGAGGTTTTAGAGTTCGTTGAGAGTGATGGATTTCAGATCTTTAGTCCTTTTGCAATGAGTTAAGGCCCTCCTTTTTATAGTCCCAGGGCATTACCGATCAGCATAGGCTTGGTCCTGCCAATCGGTAGGTGTTTTTAGGCATACTGCCGATAGGCAAGATTTGGAACCTGCCATTTGGCAGCGTCTTTCAGGTTCCTTCGAAAAAAGGATCCTAAAATGCAAACCATTTATCTGAATCGTGCAAGGGGTGTACCCTGGAAAGGTACTTTAGAGACCTTCGAAAGTCCTTTGAACTTCTCTCGGGTCCGGGAGTTGTCTTTAGGACAAATGTGGCTTGGAAACGCTCGTCGGTCCTTTAGACGGGGGATCACCGGACGCAAACAGATCGTTCGTCTGCATGGTAAGTCAGAATCGCGCATGAAGCGGACCGTTGGAAAGGTTATGAGATGTAGTTAGACATTTGAAAGATTTTGACTCGGTTTGGGGAGTTGACTTTGGTCAGCCGGGGCCTGAAAGCGTTCGGTGGCTTTTCAGAGTAAAACGGATCATTCATCTGTACCGTAAGTCATAATCGTTCACAGGGCAGACCGTTAGAAAGGGGTTTCAGCGCCCTTTGAAGATTCATTCAGTCTCGGTCGATCTTAAGAGTTAACTTTGGTCAAGCAAAGTCTGGGAGCGTCCGGTGGCCTCTAGGTCAGGTTTCGAGGGAAAACGGGTCGTTCGTCCGCACCGTAAGTCAGAATAGCGCACGGGATGGACCGTTGGAAAGGGGTTTCAGCGCCCTTTAAAAATTCATTCAGTCTAAGTCGATCTAATGAGTTTGAATTTTGGTCAAACGGAGCCTGAGAATGCCCGATGACCTCTAGGTCAGTACCCGGGGTATGACTTAGGTTTATAGTGATGAAGGGAGGTGCTAGGGACCTAAGGAGAGGTTAGGGGGTGATAGAATATGGTGTCTACAGCAACGAGAGTTGATTTATAATTTTGATATTAATTTTGTACAATTAAATTAATTAGTTAGAATAGCTAAAATTCGTGGTGTAGTCCCACTCCTTGATTGTTCTCACATTTATTTACCTCACTTTATCTCTTATTTTAGTGTTAGACTTCGTTTACATTTGTAGTCACTTTTTAGGTAGGTTTTTAGTTCTTTGATTTAGTTAGTGTTATTTCACATCCTCACCCAAATTGTTTTAATGTTGGAAAAACTAAAAAAAATAGAAAAAGTAGAAAAAAACCAAAAAGAAAATAAAATTTGAATTACAATTGAATTTGTCTCTCGTTTCACCCCTTGATGTGGATTGATACCCTTACTTACGCCTACACTTTAGTTTGTTATATTTTGTAGGTATTTTAGGATTTTGATTAACTTGGCTTGAAAGCAACGACTACACACAAAAGTCAAGCTATCAATCAAGAAGGACTTAGACCAGTAGGGTAGTGAGTGTACACCTATTGTTTTTATATTTATCAAGATGTTACACTTAGAGAGACGAGAAGTACTTAGGGAATGGTGTTAATTGAGAATAAAGAGGAATGGTTTAATCATACATAGGACTCGGGCGTTAAGTGCCACGCATGATTAAAATATTATTATGGGTCGTGGGCGTACCTAAATGAACAATGTGAATATATATATATATATATATATATATAGTATGTGAGTATCTCTGTATAATCATACCTGAGCTACTTGCTATCACGGAGGTTTTCGCGTCGGGATGGTCTTTTCTCGATTGGACCTTTATGGGGGATATTGACTCGTACCCTAAAACATAGTATCCTTGGTACAGGCTATATGAGAATGATAGTCGAATGGTCCTAAGAGACGTGAGGGTATGTGCTGACCTCTTAGTGACTGGGAACTACGCTTCGCCTCCAATACGTGTGTTTTATATTAATACGGTTCGAGAGTGGATCTGAACTAGTATTTCCCTTATTGTACGAGAGGTACAGGGACTTGATAGCAGAGTATGACGCCACTATAGATTTTATGTGGGGTGCCCTATTGTATATATATTGTGTGTGATAAATATATGTACCGGTGATTCTTCTATTGTGAGTGTAAGTAGATAAAATTGAATAAGTGTTCCTAAATAAATTAAGTGCACGTAATCCTAAATTAGTATTTAAATATACAAAACTGGCTTGATTAATCCATAAGAAAAATTATCTTAAATATATCATAGACATACGGTCACACGAATTAGAATTGGGTTAGACTAGTGAATTGGGTTAGTCTTATGAGCCATTTTAGTAGTATGTTATTCGTGCACACTAATTGAGAGGTGATAATTATCGAGTGAGTGTCGAGGTACTAACATGTTTGTAATATCAACTAATTAGCATTTTAAATATTTGCTAAACTATTTTAAAGTTGTTTTACACTCGGGCTCTGACCCGTTTCCTATCATATTTCTTTTCTCTTATATATATATATATATATATATATATATATATATATATATATATATATATATATATATATATTACAGGTGCGCAGCCACAGGGGCGTCAGGCTTAGACCATTGGACAGTGGACTTGTTGCAACTTGTGTGGGGGTTGCAGGTCCTTGCAGCAGACGATTTCATCCTTATCTCCTCAACTTTCCATTTAGTCATTTTATTTAGGGCATGTATCGCCCATTTCCATCTTTCGTTTAGAGTAGAGAGAGATTTTGTACTATTTTATTATTACAGTATTCAGTTAGTTGGGATTGTATCATTTATTACTTATTCCTTAGATGTGGATACTTATTTGGATTGATTAATCTAGTTGTTTATTTCACTTGGATGGTTTGGCATTTTTCATCATTAGCAGTATTCATAAATTATTTTATGCATATAAAATTATAACAATGGAGTTTAATTAATAAAATTAAATTGTTTTGATGCTTAGCTTAATTATTTATAGGGTGATTAAAATGAAAAAAATGTTTTTCGATGTTGATGCTAAGAATGAACCAACCGGACACTTTGATTTAATTCTATAAAGGACTAATCACCCGGAATTTAATTAGGTGGGGTGTCACACTTAAATTCTTCGCCTTTTAGTGTTTATAAACAATATGTTCCTGGTCGGATAATTATTGAGATACTATATGGATTGTGCCAACTGGGCTCCAACTTGTTGCTCTTCTAGGTTACCTTCTTAAGTACCAGATCTCCGTGTTTTAAGTTGGTCGACTTGATCCTCCGGTTTCAGAACCTAGCAGTTATTTGTTGATAAGCAGCCAATTGAATCGCAACATCTTCTATGACTTCTTCAGCCATGTCCACATCTAGTCGTCTCATGAGATCACTCTTGGGGGAGTCAAAATTCAGCACTTTGTGAGTCGACAGACCTATTTCACAAGGTTCTAAAAAATGCAGGGCGTGATCGAGGCGTGGAGGCCAATCCTTAAGCCTTAGAAGCCTAGGCGGGCCTTAGACGTAAAAAGGCAATTAGGCCTTCTTAATATATTTTAATATTTTTAACCATAACAAGGCTATTAAAATAATAAAATTATACATATCAAAAAAATATGTCTGAATATATGCAAATTAAAATACTATATGATTATTTTAGATGAGATAATGGTCCGGTTAGTAAAAAAAATCTTTAAAAGGCGATATCGTTTCACTAAAGCATTGTTGTTTTTAGAAAAAAAGTGCACCTTAAGGATTTTACCAAGAATAAGGCATAAAAAACTTAAGGCGGGGAGTTTCTCCCAAGCTTTAAGCCTAGGCGTGCCTAGGCGGGTTTTTTAGAACAATGATTTCAGCTGATACCACTACTTCAGTGCTAAAAGAGATCATGTATGAAGTTTGTCGTATTACTATTCTTAGTGTAGTCCTATAAGCCCAAATGACATTGTGCAACTCACTGATCCAACTTCCTTTAGCATCATACAACCTCTTTTTTAATCCGTAAAGCAGTCTTATTAGTAATATATGTCTGACCATTACACTGTGGATGTCCAGGTGTTGAATGAAGCCTTTGAATTTTAGATCGGATGTAATGCTCCTCAAACTCATCGTTATCAAACTGGGTACCATGGTCAGTAATAATGATATATGATCCGCTTCCATATAAACTAAAAAACCCCTCTGATAAGGCATACCCACCAAAGGTTCGACCTTACCCATTTAGTGAAGTTATCCATTGCTACAACTAAACACTTTAACGTTATTTTGGTGGTCGGTAATGGTCCGACCAAGTCTATTCCCTAAATAGCAAATGGATAGGGAGAAGTGATGGGAGTCATGGTATCCCTCGGTCGTTAGTGGATAGTAGCATATTTTTGGCACTTATCACACTTTTTGGCAAAAGAAACACAATCCGCCTTCATGGTTGGCTAGTAGTAACCTTGCATGGCTATACTTTATATCAGTGATTGATCGGTTGAATGAGATCCATACGGGGCTTCGGTACTTCTTTGATCAGATCATTTACTTCGATTGGATGAACACAACGAAGTAAATAGACAGTGTATCCTCTTCTATATAGGATGCCCTTCTCTAAAACATAACTGATTGCTTTGTATCTCATCTTCCTAGTCGGATGGTAACATGACTTTTTTTATTGTAATCTTTGATTGGATCTATCCAGGAATGACCAAATACTACTAACAGCTTCCACGTCAATATATCTATTGGTGAGAATTTCTATTGGAATAGTTCGTCTGAGCTTTATTTGAGTTGTTGAGGCTAGAAGAGTAAGAGCAGGCATTATCCATCCTTAGAATTCGGATCCTCTTGACTGTAGGAAATGAAGAGATAACCTCAATAGCCTTATTCAGGTATCTTACCATTATTTCTCCGTTAACTCTATATATCCGAAGCATTCGGTGTACTATAAGTTGCAAATCACTGTACGCTATCACCTGCTTAGCACCAAGCGATGAAGTTAGTTCCAAGCCTGTAATTAATGATTTATACTCGGCATTATTGTTAGAGGCTTGAAACTAAAATCTCAGTACATATTTCACATCTAAATCGTCTGGGGTGTTGATAATAAGTCCGTCTCCGCTGCCAGTGGCACATGAAGACCCGTCCACGAATAATTTCCAGGCCAGGATGTCATTATTGAAGTCTTCCTCTAATAACACTCCACGTTTGAATACCTTATCGCTTTTTAATAGCTAATCACCGAGCTTTTTCTTGAGCAGTCGATGATTCTGTTTGGTCAATGATAATCTATATTTGCTTTTGAGCTGAGCTATCTTTCGAAGAAGTCTGCTCTGCAAGCAAACTTGAATTATTTGGCACCTCTCCATATGTGAACTCTGTAATAAAGTCTGCCACCACTTGCCCTTTTAATGTAGTTCATGGCTCGTAAATAATCTCATACTCTCCAAGTTTGATTGCCCAATACATCAATTAACCTGACTTTTCAAGTTTATGCAAAGCTTGTTACAAAGGTCAATCAGTGTATACCATTATAGTGTGGGCCTAATAGTGTGATCTAATTCTTCAAGAGGCTTCAATAAGTGTAAGTGACAAATTCTATAAGCGTGGATACCCGATTTTTGCTCCTCAAAATGCTTTGCTGGTGTAGTATATCGACTTATAAATTCATCCCTTTAGTCATATCAAAATTGAGCTAACAACTGATTATAAGATAGCCAAGTATAGATACAATTTTTCTCCCAAAACTGGTCAGAGAGAGGAGTGGTGGAGACCCAAAATAGTTCTTTAAATCCAGAAAAGCTTTCCCACATTCGTCATTCCACTCGAAAGCCTTTTTAAGCACTTTATAGAATGAGAGACATATATTTTTTTCTGGAAACACAAGACGATTCAGAGTGGCCACTGTTCTAGTCATTTTTTGCACATCCTTCTTGTTGGTCGGGGACTGCATCTCCATTAAAGCCTTTATTTTATTAGGATTGACTAAAATTTTTGTTTTATTCATAATATATCCTAAGAACACTCCTTGATGTACTCCGAATGTACATTTAGTCAGGTTGAGCTTCATTTGGTGTTTCTCCAACTAATCAAATGTCTGGGCCAAATATGCAATATAGTCGACAGTAAACTTTCTCTTGGTGAGCATGTTATCCACATATACTTCCATGTTCTTGCCAATCTGGTCTTCAAATGCTTTATTTACCAGCCTCTGATATGTTACTCCAGTGTTTTTAGCCCCAAAGGCACAATGTTATAGCAATATGTTCCTCAAACAGTGATAAAGGATATGCTCCCCTTATTTTTTGGCTTCATTTTAATCTGGTTGTAACCAGAATTAACGTCCATAAAGCTAAGTAGCTCGTGACTTTCAGTTGCATCTACCAACTACTCAATCCTTGGTAAAGGAAAATAATCCTTTGGGCATGCTTTGTTGAGGTCGATGAAGTCTACGAACATGTGCCATTTATTATTATTATTATTGACCATCACCGCATTGGCCAACCATCTAGGATACTTGACATCTTCTATAAATTGTGCCTTTGGTAACTTTTCCATTTCCTCCTAAATTATCATATTCTTCTCGAGACTAAAAACTCTGCATTTCTTCTTGATCGACTTTGAGTCCTTGTAAATATTGAGCTCATGGCAGATGAAATTAGGATCAATCCCTAGGATATCCTCTTAGCTCTAGGCAAACACATTCTTCCTCTCTCTAAGGAATGTAATCAATTCATGTTCGAGAGAAGGTGTTAATCTTGAACCAATTTGAGTGGTCCTTTTAGGCTTCTCATCATCAAGCACAATAGTTTTCGTCTCTTCCATAATTTGTCCCTTCACCAAATCTTCCTCTTTTCGAAGTTCTATAGTGTCGATATAATAAGTAGTAGTGCTCTTTTATATTTCTTGTTGGTCGGCCTAAGTATAACAGCATTCTCTAACTTTTATTTGGTTTCCATTCACTACGACGACTCCTAATTGGCAGGAAACTTCATACACTGAAGCATAATAGACGATACCACTTCTAATTACTTCATTCCCACTATGTCGAGAATTATGTTATAAGTTAAAGGGACATTTTTATCCGGTACAAATAAATAAATCCTTTTTTTTTTGCTCGTTGGCCAAGTGCCGACTAACATATCTAGCTTGATTCTTCCCAAGGGATACACCCTTTCTCCTGAGACCTCTATGAGAGGCATGTAAAAAGGTTATAGCTACTATCTCTCAGCCCTAGACTGTGGACATAGTTATAGAATATGACGTTTACAGAACTCCCATTGTCGACCAGGATCCTTGCCACTCTACCATGGTGTAAATCCAAGTGATGACTAATGGATCATCCTGAGGATAAAGGACTCCGCTCAAATCATTTTTAGAGAAATCGATCATCAATTTGTCCTTGTTAACCTTCATAGACTGGCCATCAGTGCATTCAAACAAGTCAATCTGTCTTATAGTAAAATAAGCCTTGGCTCAATTCAAATAAGATTTTTTTCTGCAATCTCATCTCCTCCACCAGCGTCTCCTCCTACAAAGATGTGACATCCAAAGGAGATCATCCCTACCTTCACTTCAGGTTCATCAGTTTTTTGGCAGGTCAGGATTATCCTCATAGTTATTGTTGTGTGCCCTTTTCGTCTCATCATTTCCTCAATCGGGTGACTTATATATTCTTCTAGCATATCGGCTACCATTTTGATCAATAAATCTAATTAATTTTCCTCGTCGAATAAGATTCTCCACTTCATTGTTTAAGGCAATAAAATTGTCAGTAATGTGCCCATAATCTTTGTGAAAATCGTAATACTAGGATTTGACTCTTCTGTTGGGAGGTGACTTTAGCTTCCCATGTCATTTAAATCTTTGTTACCCATGATTTCCTCTAATATGTGATGGACACCTTTAGTGAGAGGAATATATTCATCATACTTATTGATTTGGTCAACCTTCTTGTCTTTTCGATCTTTTTTAATTGGATTCTTCTGACTTTTAATTTTTACCTCCAAAATTTTCTTACCAGCCATAACTTCCTCACCGTTCATTATTATCCCTACCTTAGCCATCGGCTCTGTCATAATCTTGGGAGGATTCTTTTCTAGGGATAGTAAAGATCCTTGGCGACTAATCCACTCAGCAGTGCTGCAATGACTATCTTCTCTTTATAATCTACCACTTCTAGTTTCTCATTATTGAAGCGTGTGATGTACTTTCGAGTACGACCTCCATATTTGTTATGCACGATCCAAGATATAAGTAACACTCTTGATCGGCTTAGCCCCGAAATATAAGTTATTAATAAATAGTTCATCCAACTGATGGAAATTATAAATTTACCTCTGGAAGATTATTGTACCATATCTGGGCTGGACCTATAATGAAACTAGAGAAAGCTTTGCACCTCATTTCATCGAGGGCATAATAGATATCAGCAACAGCCTGATACTGTTCAATATGGAAGACTGAATCAGTCTTCTCATCATACTTAAGAGTAATAAGTGGTAGCTTGAATTTGGAAGGTGTGGGGTAGTCTACAATGGTCTGTAAAGAGGTGATCCCTTAACAAAACTTATTTGCAAAGGATTATTAGTTTTTGACATTTCTCCTAGCCGATCTTCTAGTTATTGCATAGATCCTTTCCACTAATGTTCCTCTGGTTTAGACTTGGCTGAAGCAACTTTTATGGCTTTACTGTGCACATGCACTAAACTCTCTTCCCGAGAAGTCTGATCGGCGCGCACAGAGCCTCTTATGCTAGCCTTATATCTCACGAATCTATCGATGCGCTTGCGAGGGCGATCTTTCTCCATGTGATAACCTCTGGTTGCTTAGGTACCCAAACGATCGAATACAAATTCACTACTCAGTCATTCTAACATACTCGATCTCTCGTTAGAGAAAGATCGACCATCGTAGTAATTCGTTGATCGGAATGATGATGTTTCTCTTGAAAGTCGTGATATGTCATGAGAAAACTTGCAATGATGATTTCTCTCATTCATGGTTGGCGGAGGTGGCATATCCCTCTTAAAAGGTTCATTGGTGGATTTGTCTTGCAACGTACGAACCAATTTCCTAACTGACTCTTGCATGGCTTCTTGTCCCCTGGACAAGTTGAGCAATATAGCCTGGAGACCTTTCACACTAGGAGGAGCATAGAGATATGAATTGTTACTTGCAGCCACTAGGTTGCTTTTAGGAACAATGGTCATTTTGCAAATAATGAACAAAAGAAATAAAAAGGGGGTAGAGAACGGTGATAAATAGTCGTTTCCACAAACGACATCAATTTGTGGATGTATAAAAATAGATGGGGTCCAAATTTATAATTATAGATAAATAATATTAAGCAAGCGAGACAAACACACTGGAGACAAGGTTATAAAAGTGGTTCAGCTATAAGAAAAGCCTATATCCACTGTTGATATTATTTCAAGTGGTTACAATAGCTCGGTACCGACTGTGATTGTGTTTGATTGAATTATACCTTTGAGCTATGGGAGAACATGTATTTACCTTGGTTAGGAAACCAAGAGATGGAATGCCTTTATATTTTCATGCAGTTACATCTGTGTACAATAAATGAGACTCTTGATATTCACTGTTGATCGCCATTCCACCTGAGTAACCTTTGATATCCCTGATAGCTCATTTTTTGGGTGTTAGTCAGCATTCCAGCCGACTAGGTGTATCTAAAGCCTACCAGGACCGTTGAGTGGACACATAAGAGGACATGTGTCTACTTTTAACTGGTCCACGAGGGAGAGTAATTTTTTAAATACAATAGATCACATTCATTTGAGATAAACCTCACCTTTCAACTATAGTGCATACCCAACGTGTTCATTTTATTTATCCTAGTTAAACTACCCGGTCTAACTAAGACATATAACCTCTATTTAAGTCCAAGCCTGCTAATACCCTCTATTATCTAAGTAATACTACCTTTTCTAGGTATCTGTTCATAAACAATATTGTAGCAACACACATGTGTATATATATATATCATGTAAAATATACATATATATCACTCGCTATTATTGTATCCCTAGAGCTTAGATCTCGCGGATATATCCCTCATGTGCTATCCGACTCCTGACATCACGCCTCACACCGAGCCACCAGGTCGAAATTTCACCACTGATCCCAAACAAAAATACATATAGCGGAGGCGATCATAGACATACATCCAGTGTCGTAAACATACTGCATCACGCCTAATCAAACTCGAAACGAGCACATATCCTCACACGCGGATAGTGGTTATGTGATAGTCCTATGACCTAGGAAATCAATCCAATACGTGTTGGTCAACGCGAGGATGGACCACCCACTATGCGCAACCTTTTATGATAGCACAACCAAGTATGTGTGTTTAAATAAAATAGGTAACATGCACATATACATATATATACATGTCACTCTAATATGTATATATAATAAGTACCGAACTCATACGCATATCCTGCAATGTACGATTCATGAGTCACGAAGTTCGATCCCAACTTCCCGATTAGCATCTGAAATCCACTCAATTGGATCCTCGGTTCTCCTCACTCAAACCCATCTGATGATGCTAGAATTAGCACCACCAGGTTAGGTGTTTTCAAGCTCAATCTAAGAACAATGGCAGCATCGTTGCGTAAAAGGTAGGAGAATGAGATGAGGAGAAGAGGAGAGAGCACCAGAATATAAGTGGTTCAGCCTAAATTGGCCTACGTCCACTGTGTGTGAATAACCTCACTGTAATAAGGCACTGATGGCCATGGATACAATACACATAAGCTCACTTTCTTTCTCTACTGTGTGTATAAGACAGAATTTCAGCTAGGGTTACCAATTTCGGATCCTTTGCAAGGTAGAGGATGACCTCTATATATAGTACCTAGGGGGTGTAATGTACCCCCCATGCATGTAATGTGCATGTGTGTGTTTGCCTCACCAATATGGGAAAGCCATCTGCCACTGTCACAAGTAGAGAATGATGATGAAATATTCTCCCCGCGTGTGGGGAATAATCTTGTTATAACTGATATGTGTCCACGTGCCCTTATCCAAATGTCAGCGGATGCTCGGCTATTGTGCTTGGTGTATGACCTCGGCCTGGGAGAGGCCGAGGTTGGTAAGTTTAGAAGCTCGTTCAGTCCAAGGTGACCATGGAGGTCTCAGCTTAATCCTATCCGAGACAATGGACAAGGTCGGCCTAAGCCGAGGTTGAGCTGGTGTGTTTGGAGCATCGACTAATGTCTTGATGAGGTTGTTGGTGGCTTCTTGCGAGCTCGGCCTATATCTGGCCGAGGTTTCCATTCCAAGGTATACGAGGATGCTGTTTATCCTTGTGATGCATGCGATGTCCCTTCGAGAGGCTGGTGGTAGTGTCGGCCTGGACTGACCTTGCTATGGCCGAGTGCTAATGCCGCATGCCCAAGGCTTGTCCAATGTCAACCACGATCTCGGACGAGGTTGGTGTCTTCGAGCCGAGGTTGCACTTGGGGCATATCAATCAACCCCCAGCCCTTAGTTACATGTGAAAGCAGGTGACTATGGGGTCTACAACTCCGAGGTCCTTTTGCTCTGTACCAATATTCTTTTTCTGACACTTGTCAATTACTGAAGTGGCACGCGTGTCTGACAAGGGTAATTATGCTGGTTGTCTGTTGGTCTCCCAAGGCAATGATGGGCCTTGGGGAGTGTGCATTCATATTTAAGGGTAAAAATCCCATTTTCTCTTCTTTCTTCTTCATTTCTCTCCTTCTCCGAACTTAGCCATTTCTGCAACTCTCTCTCTATATATAAGAACTCGTGATTGGAAGTACATTTGGGGGCTTATTTACTGGGATTCCCTCCTCGCTTTTCCTCGCCTTTCTTCAGGTACCCCTCGTTATCTCTTCCTCTCCATTTTTCTGTCTGTCTTACTCTTTGCATTTTCCGGCTGGTTCATGCATTTTCCGGTGATCTCATGCATTTTCTGGTTAGCTTATGAGCTTTTCGGTTGATTGTTCATACACTGTTCTTGCTCAAAAACCTAGCTTTGATCTTTAGTCAAATCACCAGCGTTGTTTGTTACTTATGAGAGTTGGGCAAGTGTATAGTCTGCCTCGTATGCTCAAACCCCTATACCAACTTCTTGAGGAGTTCCCCTCCCTTAGGGAGAAGACTTTAGAAAAAATTAGACAAATAGAAAGATCACAGGAGGAGGCTCGTAGGTCACAAGAATTCCCTATTAGACCTATCTTTCCACCACCCCCGAAGGTGATATATACTGATCCCTCAGAGTCTTTCAATCAGGCAGAGGTTCCTGTCGATCCTATACCAATGTCTGAGTCTGAGTCTTCCACCTCAGACCCCATGACCGTGGATTCCTTCCAGGAGGCCATGGACTTCTCAATTCGGGAAGATCAGGCCCCTTGATCAGGCCGAGGTCTCCAGCCGGGCCTCATCTCATAACAACTCAAGCACCTCAGCCTCTTCCTCAAAGATTGAGATCGTCGAGCCGAGTGTGGCAATTCTACTACCACTTGACGCCATTCCTCTGTTGGCCTTCACCGGTGCCAAGTTCGCTCAGAGGTTCTCGGGTAACCCATCAACATCTGCTCCGGTCGACGTTGAGCTAGATGATGATGACGTTAAAAGTGATGTCGACGTCTCTGAGGCGGCCGAGATCGAGAGTACTGTAACTGAGGTAGACCTCCTTTGCTTCAGATATCTGTATTCCATTAGTCCCTCCATAAAGCTAATAAGACCTCTAAGGGAAGAGAGGGCTTTTCACGGCCGAGACGGCGAAATCTGCTTGTACGAGCAGATGTTCAAGTTGGGGTTTCATCTGCCCATCCATCCCATTATCAAATTTATCCTTTCCTATATCAATTTGTCCCCCTCTCAACTATCCCCTAATGCCTGGAGGGTCATAATAGGGGCCATAGTCTTATGGAAGGCTGTCCACCACTCAGACCTCCCAGTTCAGGTCTTTGTAGGTTACTATGTCCCTTCCTCAGCCAAAAATCATCCGAGCTACTATCATTTTGTAGCTCGAAAGCCTGAAAAAAAGATGCTTCAAATAACTCAGACTTCCAACCACAACTGGAAGCCACGATACTTTTTTGCTTCTGGACCATGGGAATTTAGCCCATGTGCTCCCTCATCCATTCTGGAGCCGAGGATGCCCCTTAGGTGGGGGTAAGGTCACAATGTCTGCGAGGGCTGACCCTGGCCTGAGCCCACAAAACCTTTAGAAGGTGAAAGCCCTTCAAGATCAGGGAGTACATGGTCTGTTCATTAGGTTCGAACACTTGATGACCCCCCACTACCTCTCTGAGACAGGTCTGGGTGGAAGTCCTCTTTCCGAGCTTGGTAAGCACTTTTTATTTGAAGTTGAACCTCTGAGTTTATTTTTGTCTGATCTTCTAACTCAGATCTATTAATTTTGCAGAGCGTCCAAAGGATATCTCAAACGAACTCTGGGAAATGGCTGCTCCTGGCTTGACGAGACTTGCAAAGAAAGCAGGCCTTAATGCTCCTCCCCCAGCTCCCTCTGCCTCAAAGCCCCAAGCCACAAAGAAGAGGTCTTCAACTGAACATTCCCCTGAGGATCAGAGGCAGAAGAAAAAGAGTGCTGATACTGCCATCCCCATCTCTTCAGCAGACGCCTTGTCAGCTCGTCTAGAGCAGTTGAAGATTACTAACAGCATAGCCGACCATAGTCTGTAGGCCATAGATGCCTTCGGCTCTACAATGACCGAGGCCTACAAGCGCTTCTTTCGGTCACTTGATACTCCCTTACTAGTTGAGTTCGGCATCCACAGATCCATTCAGGTATGACCTTATATTTCTTTATAATTTCTAAGTGTAACCTATGATTTGTCTTTGACTCATTCCTGATCATAAAATCTGAAGGGCCTGGCAGCGATGCACCACCTCTCCAATTGGACTCTGAGGAAGTTGCCCCTCATCCTGAAGGGTCAAGAGGCTGAGAAGGTTCAGAGTTCTTTGAACCTAGAAATCGATCGGCTGAAGTTTGAGTTGGGTGAGTCTGACAAGAAGGTGAAGGGGCTGGAGCAGGAGGTCTCTCGGCTTAACAAGGACCATGCTGTGGCTCTGAAGGCCAAGGACGATGTTCTGTAGCAGAAGGTTAGCTCGGCCGTGAACGCAGCCCTTGATGATGCCTCAGAGGGGATAATAGCCGAGTACAAAATCTCTGATGAGTTTATGGGCTTTGGCTTTGAATACCTCGAGAGAGGTATCAAGGCTACTACCAAGTGGGTGGCTGTCAAGGAGAAGGAGGCTGGCACTTTGAAAGCCTCTGACTTTATAGGCCTTGGCTTTGTTAATCCTCGGCTTGCCCAGGCCCTTCAGGAGGTTGAGGAGGAGGCTGCCGCGCCTGCCGAGACTGCCACGTTAGACGTCACAGAGGTTGGAGAGGCAGACCACCATGATGACGTTGCCAAGGTGACCAACGTCGTCCAGCTTAACCAAACCGAAGGCACCAGCATTCCTCCCTCAACCCTGAAAGAGAATCTCTGAATATTTTTGTAGCCCCTGAAATTGTAATCCCTGCACATCTATAATTTCTGAATGAGCATGGCTCTTACTTTTCCATTCTTTGTAACCTCTGAATATTTATAATCTCTGAATGTGTTATTCTCTGAACGTGTTATTATCTGAATGTGTTATTCTCTGAAGAGGACCATCTTCTTTTGTTTTTGCTCTAAAGCTTATGCAATGGTGTTTGCTTAAACCAAATCAGTAGTCTGAGCTCAGACCTCGTCACCATTGAATGGTGTTATGAAGGTCTGAGGTCGCCACCTAAGGTGTGATCCCCACAATTAATCTCACCAAATTAATGATGTTAAGGGTCTGAGGTCATCCCATTATGGTGTCTGATCTCAGACCTCATCACCACTGAATGGTGTTATGAAGGTTTGCGGTCATCACCTAAGATGTTAGCCCTATTAATGAATCTCACTAAATTAATGATGTTAAGGGTCTGAGGTCATCCCATTATGGTGTCTGAGCTCAGACCTCATCACCACTGAATGGTGTTATGAAGGTCTGAGGTCATCACCTAAGATGTTAGCCCCATTAATGAATCTCACCAAATTAATGATGTTAAGGGTCTGAAGTCATCCCATTATGGTGTCTGATCTCAGACCTCATCACCACTGAATGGTGTTATGAAGGTTTGCGGTCATCACCTAAGATGTTATCCCCATTAATGAATCTCACCAAATTAATGATGTTAAGGGTCTGAGGTCATCCCATTATGGTGTCTGAGCTCAGACCTCGTCACCACTGAATGGTGTTATGAAGGTCTGAGGTCATCACCTAAGATGTTAGCCCCATTAATGAATCTCACCAAATTAATGATGTTAAGGGTCTGAGGTCATCCCATTATGGTGTCTGATCTCAGACCTCGTCACCACTGAATGGTGTTATGAAAGTCTGAGGTCATCACCTAAGATGTTATCCCCATTAATGAATCTCACCAAATTAATGATGTTAAGGGTCTGAGGTCATCCCATTATGGTGTCTGATCTCAGACCTCGTCACCATTGAATGGTGTTATGAAGGTCTGAGGTCATCACCTAAGATGTTAGCCCCATTAATGAATCTCACCAAATTAATGATGTTAAGGGTCTGAGGTCATCCCATTATGGTGTCTGATCTCAGACCTCGTCACCATTGAATGGTTATATGAAGGTCTGAGGTCATCACCTAAGATGTTATCCCCATTAATTTCTGACAAGTGCAAAATGAAGCAAGGGCCACCATGGGAACTGATCTTTTATTAATAACCTCTTCATGACAAGATGGTACATTTACACAACTTCATGCAACATCATATGTAATACTTCTTTAGGTGATCAGCATTCCATGGATTAGCGAAAGGTTCTCTTTCTAGATTTTCTAGCCTGTAAGTGCCAGGCACAACCTCTTCTGTCACTTTGTAGGGACCATGCCAGTTTGGGTGGAGTTTGTTTGCTTTCTGTAAAGTCTTCTTTAGCACTAGGTCTCCCACTGCAATGGGTCTTGACTTCACCCTCTAGTTATAAAATTTCGCTGTCCTCTGTTGGTAGGTTGCTTGTCTGACCTCTACGTCCTCTCTTCTTTCTTAGATAAGATCTAGGTCTAGCCTCCTCTCTTACCCATTATTATCAGGGTCATAGGTCTGAATCCTATGAGTTAGGAGCCCTACTTCCGTTAGTATGACGGCCTCTGAGCCATGTGCCAACATGAATGGGGTTTCTCCTGTCGGTGTCCTTATCGTGGTTCTGTAGGCATATAACACAGCGTAGACCTCTTCAGTCCATCTTCCCTTCGCATCTTCTAACCACTTCTTGATTCCGTCGAGAATTATTCTGTTTGTGACCTCGGTCTGACCATTTGCCTGAGGTCGTCCAGGAGATGAGAAGAATTGCTTTATTCCTACTCTTAGGCAATACTTTTCTAAAGAGGAGTTCTTGAACTGGGTCCCATTGTTCGAGATGAGAGTGTTTGGGAGGCCATATTTGCATATGATATTCCTCCAAATAAATTGGAAGGTCTTCTGCTCTGTGATCGTTATCATCGGCTCTGCCTCCACCCACTTTGAAAAATAGTCGATGACAACTATCAAGAATCTATAATTATTGGCAGCTCTTGGCAGGGGCCCTACTAAGTCAATTCCCCACACTGCAAATGGCCATGGAGAAGTGATTGACGTCATAGGCTGATGAGGTTGATGAGGGATGGCGGCGAACCTCTGGCATTTATCATATTTCCTCACGTAGGCTGCGGCGTCCTTGGACAGGGTTGGCCACCAGTACCCCTGGGTGATGATTCTTTTTGCCAAGGGTCTTCCGCCTATGTGTCTAGAGCAAGAACCCTCATGGACCTCCTGTAAGACCCGGGAAACTTCTGTGGGTTGCACACATCTGAGGAGAGGTAGTGGGAATCCTTTCTTGTACAGGACGTCTCCTACTACCGAGAACTTGGCAGCCTTATATCTCAATTTCCGCCTTTCTAGCTTGGATTCAGGTAGCTCTCCCTTTCTGATATATCTGAAGAGGGGGTCCATCCATGAGTCTCCTAAGTTCAAATTATGACAAGGGTTATATACCTCTTCTTGATCAATGGTTGCCTTCCCCAAGACCTCGATAGGAATGGTCCTTCTAACATCTGTCTTCGTTGCCGAGGCCAACCTCGCCAATGCATCTGCGTGGATGTCACTTTGTCGCGGCACTCTCTTCAGTCTTGCCTCTTCAAAATGTTCTAACATTGTTCTCACACTTTTCAGATATTTGGCCATCCTTTCATCTCTGGCCTCATAGATTCCCAATACTTGATTGACAACTAACCTTGAGTCTCTATAGAGTAGGAGTCGCTTTACGCGAAGAGTCTTTGCCAATGAGAGACCTGCTATCATGGCCTCATACTCGAACTCATTATTAGAAGCTCGGAAGTTGAATCTCAAAGCGTATTCAATGTTGGCACCATCTGGAGCTGAGAGTATCAACCCCGCACCGCTTCCATTATCGCAGGAAAAGCCATCAACGAAGAGGATCCAAATATCTGTACCTGATGAGAAGACCCCTTCTGTCATGACTCCTTTTTTAAAGAGGTACCGATCTTCCTCGTTCTCTGCAACTTGGTTAGAGGCCCCGTTGGATGCTATCTCTTCCTGATCTTGGAAGATGTTTGGTGTCGTCTCTTCCGAATTTCGGAAGACACCACGGTTTTTAACACCCTCTAGGCCATTCTCTGCCTCGGCCTCTTCCCATGTAAACTCAGCGATAAAGTCTGCGAGGGCTTGCCCCTTGATGGTCGTCCTAGGTTGGTAGGTGAGATCGTACTCCCCCAACTCAATGGACCATGTCATCAATCGCCCGGACTTCTTAGGTTTATGTAGGACCTGTCTTAGTGGGGAGTCAGTGAGGACAACCATGGAGTGGGCCTGGAAGTAAGGCTTCATCTTTCTCGAGGCATATATCAAGGCGTAAGATAGCTTTTCCATGCGAGGGTAATTTTGTTCGGCCCCTTGAAGGGCCTTACTGTTGAAATATACAGGCCTTTGGATTCCAGCGTCTTCCCGTATTATGGCTGCGTTGATGGCTGATTCGAAGACTGCCAGATACACGTACAGTTTCTCCTCTGCTACAGGCCGAGACAGCAATAAGGGAGACCCTAAATAAGACTTAAGCTGGTTGAAGGCTTTTTCGCACTCTTCGTCCCATTGGAAGGCCTTTCTCAGCACCTTAAAGAATGGAAGGCACTGGTCTGTTGCCCTAGAAACAAACCTGTTAAGGGCAGCCACTCTCCCCGTAAGTCTTTGAACATCTTTGATACTCCTTGGTGTCTTCATGTCAAGTAAAGCCTTGATTTTTTCAGGGTTCGCTTCGATCCCTCTCTGGTTGACGATAAATCCTAGGAACTTCCCAGCTCCTACTCCGAAGACACACTTCACGGGGTTGAGTTTCATTCTGTATGAGTCCATAATGTCGAAGGTCTTCTCGAGATCCGTTACATGAGTGCAAGCCTTCAAGCTCTTTGTTAGCATATCATCTACATACACCTCCATAGTCTTACCTATTTGCTCTTCGAATATCTTATTAATAAGACGTTGGTATGTTGCCCATGCATTTTTCAGGCCGAAGGGCATCACTTTGTAGCAGTACGTCCCTTTGTCGGTAATAAAGGTCGTCTTCTCCGAGTCTTCTGCATCCATGAAGATCTGGTTGTAGCCTGAATACGCGTCCATGAAGCTCATGAGCTCATGTCCCGCCGTAGCATCCACCAACTGATCTATCCGAGGTAAGGGATAGCTGTCTTTTGGATAAGATCTGTTCAGGTCAGTGAAATCAACACACATTCTCCACTTCCCATTGGCCTTGGGCACGATGACTGCATTTGATAACCATTCCGGATATGTGACTTCTCTTATAAACTCAGCCTCTTCCAATTTTTTAACCTCTTCTCGGATGACGTCGTACTTCTCCCTGGAATAGACTTTTCGTCTCTATTTGATTGTCCTGGCATCTTTGTTCACGTTGATCTTGTGACTCATAACTTCAGGGTCGATGCCGGGCATATCGGCGTGACTCCATGCGAAGACACTCTGTCTTCTCCTGGGGAAGTTTATCAGCTCTTCCTTGATTTCTGCCTTTAGGGCTTTACCGACCTGGATGATTTTTTCCGGCTCGTCCTCATTGAGGACGATGGATTCTACCTCTTCCGCGGCCTCTCCCTTCTTCAACTTTATCTCATCTCTTGGGTCAAGCGTATCAATGCTATAAGTGGTGGTTGCCCTCTTATGGGCCTCTCTCTCTTCGGCCGAGTTGAAGTAACATTCTCGCGTTGTGGTCTGGTCACCGTGTACTTTCCCTACCCTATAGGGAGTCAGGAATTTTAGCATCTGATGGACCGTCGACGGCACAGCTTCAAACTCTCTAAGGGCCACCCTTCCTATGATGAGGTTATAGGCCGAAAACACGTTCTCGTCCATGACGAAAAAATTTATCTTCTTGGTCAGCCTCCTAGGCCACTCATCACCCATCCGTACGTCCATCTCATACATGCCCAAGGGGTGGACCTTTTCGCCACTGAAGCCTATCAATGGGTGGTGATACGGTACCAGTCTTGCTCTGCTAAGACCTAGGCTCTTGAAGCAAGGCCAAAACATCACGTCCGTCGAGCTCCCCCCGTCTACGAGGATCCTCTGCACCTCGCACCCATGCACCTTTGTTGTTATGACCAGAGGGTCATCATGGGGGTAAGATACCCTTGAAGTCAAGTCTGGAGAACCCAACTACGAGGGTGTCCATGTCTACTTTCTTCCTCTTCTGCACTGTATCGGAAGATGTTAGATTCACAACTTCAAGCTTGGCCACTGACCTGGCCTCTGCTACGTGAGCCTTCCTATCAGCTACTTCAGAGCCACCTCCTGCAAATCCTCCGCATATGGTGTCAACACCAAACGAGATCATACCAACCCTCTTCACCGGGGTGTTGTCATCTTTCGACGGAAGATCTGGATCGTCTTCATCATCACCTTCTGAATCATTGTCTCTTCTGGCCGGGACATTGTCACGGCATCTGTCATTTCTCCTTTTCTTAGGGTCATCTCTTCCACCCTTAGGAGCCTTACCGTCCACATACTTCCTCAACTTTCCAGATTTTAGCATCTTTTCAATCTCATCCTTCAGGGCGAAGCATCTGTCCGTGACATGGCCATGATCCTGGTGGAACTCGCACCATAGGTTTTTGTTCCTCTTATGTGGTGGGGCTTTCAGTTTCTCTGGCCATATTAGAGTTCTGTCATTCTTAATCTCGTTGAGGATGTGCTCACAGCTTACAGTCAGAGGAGTATAGTGAGCGAACTTGTCATCACCCGACATCTTCTTCCCATCTTTCTTGTTTTGGGACTTTCCACTGCCACCGCGGTTATCATCCTCATACTTGGAGGCCATTGCCTCTTCCACATTCATTACTTTCCCTGCGGTTGCCAGGAGCTCCGTCATAGACCTAAGGGGTCTTCCGCAAGTTTTCAAAACAGCTTCCCTTTCTGTAGACCCCTTATGAGGGCGGTCATGGCTATGTTCTCTTAATAATCTTCGACCTCCAACTTCTCTTTGTTAAATCTAGCTATGTAGTCTCTTAGGCTCTCATCATTGTCATGCTTGACATACAATAGGTGAGTAGTCTTCTTTTGAGGTCTCACCCCAAAGCAGAAGTTGTGGATGAATCGTTCAGCCAAGCCTTTGAAGTTCTCAATTGAGTTCTTCGGAAGGGAGGTGAACCAACTGTGCGCTGCCCCTGTTAAGGTCCCAGAGAAGGATCTACACTTCATCTCATAGGGTATCGAGTAGATGTCTGCTGCCGACTGGTACATCTCGATGTGATGTACAGGGTTAGTGATGCCATCATACTTGGGAGACACTGTAGGAGGCTTGAACTTAGCTGGGGTTGGGAAGCCCACTATCCTAGCCACAAATGGAGAGACCTCTGAGTAACCCCTTTGTAATGGGTCCTTGATTTTAATGAGGTCTCCTATCTTCTCCTCAAGGCACTGGATAGAGTCATTCCACGGTCTTCTGCCATCGACCTAGCCGAGGTTGTCCCCAGCCACCTCCATGGGATGGACCGAGGGTTCCCCTGTCGCGGCACGTCGGCTGTTGACCTCTTCCTGTTCCCTACCTCTTCTTTCACAGTGTCGGCCTTGATCTGTCTGACCCTGCATGTTCCCTCTCTGAGAGCCTGTTGCGCTCCTTGATCTCGACAATCTCTGTCTTAGGTTATTCACTGGGCCCAATCTTTCAAAGGCTGACCCTTTGCTGAACCTATCAAAGGCTGACCCTCTTTGTTGAGCCTCTTCACCTCTTCGGCCGACACAACCTTGACTTTGCCGAATAGGTCATACAGTGTTATTTGACACCTCATACGGCTCCCAGCAGTCTTCCGAGGCTTCTTCCGCCTCTAGATCGTCATACTTGTCCTCTGGGCAAGGGTTTCCTTACCTCCCCAGGCGCAAGCGCCTAGGGTCAGCAATGTCCCTTCTCCGCTGGGGTGCAGGCTGGTCCTTCGTTGGTGCCTGGGGTGGTCCCCTGACGTCAGGATGAGGCTGAACAGCCGCCAGAATGATCATATCCGGTGAGACTCCAGGTGGCCTCATCATAGTTTGGCTGAGCTGTGCAAATTATTCCTACATAGCTTGTTGTGTTGCAGCTAAAGACCTCAAGGCTGCAGCTACCTCCGCCATTTCGGACTGGGGCGGCGCCTGACTGGAACTAGGCCCTCCACCTCCAGGTGGTGGAAGAGGCGGTGGTAATTCTGGTGCCATATGTTAACACTATAGAGCTTGAGTAGCAGATGAGCTTAGTACCTCAAAGGACCTCTTTCAATGGTTAAGCAGCTCCACGCAAGGGGTGGTGCCTGGTTCACCACCAGAGTCTCCGGTGAGGTTAAGCTGAAGAAGAGGAAGAGATAGCTTCTCTCTCTTCCCACAGACGACGCCAAAATGATGATGCTAGAATTAGCACCACCAGGTAAGGTGTTTTCAAGCTCAATCTAAGAACAACAATGGAAGCATAGTTACGTAAAAGGTAGGAGAATGAGATGAGGAGAAGGGGAGAGAGCACCAGAATATAAGTGGTTCAGCCTAAATTGGCCTACGTCCACTGTGTGTGAATAACCTCAATGTAATAAGGCACTGATGGCCATGGATACAATACACATAAGCTCACTTTCTCTCTCTACTGTGTGTATAAGACAGAATTTCAGCTAGGGTTACCAATTTCGGATCCTTTGCAAGGTAGAGGATGACCTCTATATATAGTACCTAGGGGGTGTAATGTACCCCCCATGCATGTAATGTGCATGTGTGTGTTTTCCTCACCAATATGAGAAAGCCATCTGCCACTGTCACAAGTAGAGAATGATGATGAAATATTCTCCCCGCGTGTGGGGAATAATCTTGTTATAACTGATATGTGTCCACGTGCCCTTATCCAAATGTCAGCGGATGCTCGGCTATTGTGCTTGGTGTATGACCTCGGCCTGGGAGAGGCCGAGGTTGGTAAGTCTAGAAGCTCGTTCAGTCCAAGGTGACCATGGAGGTCTCGGCTTAATCCTATCCGAGACAATGGACAAGGTCGGCCTGAGCCGAGGTTGAGCTGATGTGTTTGGAGCATCGACTAATGTCTTGATGAGGTTGCTGGTGGCTTCTTGCGAGCTCGGCCTATATCTGGCCGAGGTTGCCATTCCAAGGTATACGAGGATGCTGTTGATCCTTGTGATGCATGCGATGTCCCTTCGAGAGGCTAGTGGTAGTGTCGGCCTGGACCGACCTTGCTATGGCCGAGTGTTAATGCCGCATGCCCACGGCTTGTCCAATGTCAACCACGATCTCGGCCGAGGTTGGTGTCTCCGAGCCAAGGTCGCACTTGGAGCCGAGGTCGCACTTCCTGATTAGCATCTGAAATCCACTCAATTGGATCCTCGATTCTCCTCACTCGAACCCAACTACCGTTGCCCTATCACATGTACCAAAAGAAAGTGCAATCCAAAACCACCAATTTAAAATTTCGGTATCACGCTCATTTTAGTAGAAAATTCATAACAAATTAAAAATATATATGAAACTGGCGCCCACGCCTTCATAGTTAGATTCTTCACAACATTGTCCAACTTTTAAAAGCGAATCGGTTCGCTTTCTTAGCGAACTGATTCGATTTTCAGAACATCTTCTCCTCGGGGTTTTTCCTCCAAAACCCTCAAGTGGAGGTTTATACCTACTCCAAGCACAAAAATAAACTCCTATAACATTACCCTAACATTCCAAAGGTATTTAACACAAAACCAGCCCTAAATCCCAAATCAAACCTTAGGATTTTAAATCAAACTTCCAATTATTTCGACACAATTTTTTTCCCCAAATTAATTATCAAGATACGATCTTTATATACAAATTCTACATGTACATCCATTTAAATCCCATAACATATTTCGAATTTGAAGTATGATTGATCTCCATTAATTATTCATTCACAAACCCTAAATTTTATTATTTAAATTTATATATCAATTAAGAAAGTTTCAATCTTTAACATATTGATTTTCAGATTTCTAAAAGTTTCAGTCTTTAACATTTTGACTTTTAGATTTCTACCTCTAGTCATGAAAATAAATAACTACTATCAAATTACGACATAAAGCAAGTATCTACTTGCTTTGGTAGATTATAATCCGAAATCTTCTACGAATTTGATGGCGGGTTGAGTCCTCTTTCTTCTCCTCTCAAAGTTTCATCTTCTTTATTCTTTTTTTTTTCTCCAAGACTCTTTCTCTCAATCCCTTGTGTAGAATTTGAAAGGTGGGCTGCCATCCACCTTCCCAACCTCTTAATTTACCTAATCTTGTTTATTTTACCTAATCCTATTTTTCTTCTTAGCCCCATGTGTAAAATGACCCTCCCACCTTCATACAGGCCCAGTTATCATGACACCAAAATGCGCATTTAGTAACGGTATTTTACCGTTACTAAAAATATTAGTAATGTATTTTTTTCATTAGAAAAAAGGCGTGGGGCATAGTAATAGAATTTTACCATTACTAATAGTAACGGTAAAATTCTGGTACTAATTTTGATTCCGTAACAGACATTTGTGTTGCTATTTTAACCTTATTCAGCCATTTTTATAACACTTTTGTTTGATTTTGTAACGGCAAAATTCTGTTAGTAATATTAATACATATTTTAAAATATATATTTATCAAGATCCAATATCCTGAATTAAGCAAATTCAATTATTCTTGCCACACTATTCAAATCCTAAGAACATATACAAAAATAGTCCACAAAAACAAGGGCATTATATTCAAGATTTTTGTTTTATATAAGCCTCCACTCTTCATTTACGATAGAACTTAAACCAAATAAATGAAACATCGTAATGCAAATACCCTAAAAGTTACATTATTTTCATAAATTCATCCAATATAACATTCTAATACAATCATCCCGAAATGAGATGTTTTTATATTATAACCAAGTAGATGAAATATAAAAAAGAAGTCCGTTTTGCTATCATCGGCATCAACAATGCAATCCGCAATGCTGGAAAATTGATGAGGATCCCAAAATGGCATTCTGTAAAAATAAAATAAAACTATCATATTAGTTATAATATCAACATTTAGTCACACATAATTATTAAAATACAGCAACCTCTCCGTGGACGTTTAGGCAATTTGCTTACGTCCATTATATTTGGCATCAAAATTTTTCCAACATTTTGAATCTAATACTTTTCTATGTTCTTCATGAAAAGAGTAGTAGAAGAAAGTAGAATAAAAGACAGACACACAAACACAAGGCTTTGTAAGTTGTTATTATAAGCTGGAATTGTACAAAAACAATGAATTTTATGATTGTGCCCAAAGAGGAGTTAAAATAGATTATAGTTGACAAGTGCAAGTAGAACATTGCTGAGGCCAAGAAGGCAGTGTATATGAAGACTCTGTAACCCCCCATAATTTCGAGGACTTTTAATTTAATTATTAAGTTATATTGCATCCCGGTGCGTAGGGAGTCTTACTGATGAGATTTAGGGTATACTGGGTTACCGTGGGGCGGAGAGATTTAGCTCGTTATTAATTTAACGCTTGAGGACTTAGTGATAGTGCGAATGAATTAGTATATGACTCATTTGGAGACGCGGGAGTCCATGGTTAGACTTGTGAGTAAGTGTCCCGGGTGTATGCTTTGGGTTTTTACAAAAATTGAGGACCGATAACGCTAAGGAATTAGTGCATGGGGAAAAGTTCTTTTGGGCTTTGCTGTGAGATGTTATACGCACAGGCCTTAATAAATGTCAGGAGTGTAGAAATGTCATTAGATGCGAGGACATCAGATTTAATGATAATTAGTGAATGTATGGAGAAAATATGTTGAACGCAGAGCCACTAAGAAATAGGGCCTGTAGAGCGGGGAGGTGTTACGAAAGAAACACTGGGAAGATTCGCACCACAAATTGATAGGTGGAGAAATATCAGGAAGAATTAAATAGTAATTTGTAAGGTCATCGAAAATACCCAGAGGGTATAGCCACACCGAGAACGTGGGGGCCGAACTTAAGATAAGTATATTACGTATGTGATGATCAGAGTTTTGTGCAAATATGCACGAAATATAAGGTGTATGGGCACCCTTGGAGGAGCCCGAGTCTCTCCTAGTCAGATGCTAGCAGTTTTGCGAGCAAACGCAAAGGCAATGATTTTAGATATATTCCGAAAAAAGGGGAATAAGTTATCCCTCGAAATGTGAAACGTTGAGTGTGGGTATGTTTGGAATGACACACAACCTAATATTGTTACTACTAGGATTCACGAGTGAGACGAATTTAGTGGGTGCATTGGTCGTGATATCCATATTATATATATAAGTATCGTAGGGTAGTGGGGATCTTTGGTGTTAACCACGAGAAAGTGGGGGTACACTAAGAGAGTGGTTGCATTACACGAGATATTACTACTTTCGAGAGTTATGGAAGTAGGGTGGATGATTTTACAAGTTTCAACTAGTTTGCTATAGTTTGGGGCTATAGTGGATAGTTATAGTGAGACTAGGTGTTCACGGTACCAGGGGATGAATTGTCTTCGCTAGGTTTCACCTGGGGTAGGGTCTAGCTTATATATACAAGTATATATATGTTAAAATTTGTTACATAAAATGATAATATTGTTAATTAAAAGCCCAGGGATTGGGGACATTACTGATGTGAATCAGGGTGGATATATTTATTGTCGAGAGGGGGAATTTAGCTCTAGGTTTATTTCGTTTAAAAGGAACTAGTGATAGTAAGGGCGCGATATGACATGTTGTCTTTTATAGCATAAAGAGTGCATATGTATACTTTTATGTCAAGAGATGGGTATTAGGGGGTACGTACTATGGACTGAGGGCCTAACGGATCTCAACGACCATAAATGTTAGGTAGTGGTGTATCGGGGGGTCCTTGTTTGGATTTCTCTTTGCGAGATGTTCCACGCATGAAACTTAGCGCAACGTTGGAAGTGGGGAGATTTTATGTCTTTAGTACAAGAGTTGGGTACCTCGGTTACTGTTCATGTACCTAGTTATAACTGTGAGGTCGAAGTTATATTATGGTTTAAGGCTGGTAAAAGCCGGGTATTATTTGTGCGGTTAAGCATGGGTACAGGGTGTATGGGCACCTTGGTTAACTATATTCTCTTAAGAAATATGTGTCGCGATCTTAAGGGGGAGTGATTAGGGAGTTAATCGAGCCTTGGGAGTACTAGGCCTGTCTGAATTTCGAGGACAAAATTCCTTTGTAATGGGGGAAGTATGTAACACCCCGTAATTTTAGGACTTTTAATTTAAATATTTTTGGGAGAAATATAATTTATTTTATTGGGAGAAATTAAATTTATGATTTAGAGAATTTATTTAAATTAGAGGATTTATTTATTTTGGCGAATTGAGATTTAATTATTCGGATTATTTTTGTGTCGCATTTTTAGGTCAAATATTAGAGAATGTTATAAAATAATTCGGATGACAATTCTGAGTATACAGTTGAGTCCGAATGGGTCGAAATAGTTGAAAAATAGTACCCACGGGTAAAAATGGGTTTTGGGGCCTTTTTAAGCATAATCAATCCCACATGGGAGTGTTTGGGCCCTTTTAATAAGTCCCATAAGCCTAAAAAGAGGATTGTTTTATTAAACCCTAAAAAGTGAGAGGGTCTAGTAGCCACAACTTATTTTAGAAAACCCAATTGAGAGAGAGAAAAGTGGGTGCAATTGGAGAAACCATGGGAGCCAAAATTTAGAACAAGTATGGACAATCTTCATCAAATCATCACCATCTACACCAAAGAATTCAGACCCTACGAACCCTAAGGCAAGTGGTTAAACTTTCTTTTAAATTAATTGCATATTCCTATTCATATCATAGTGGGTGTGAGATGAATGTATTGTCTTGGGGTTAGTTCAATATCTAAATTGGGCTAAGTAAATTTAGGCTTGTAATCTGTAGAGGATTTGAGAGTTTATTTAACAAACCTTTAATCTCTGTGAATATTAAATTAAGGTTTGGGGATCTTGAAATCTTGGGTTTGGTATGAATTGATTAATGGGCGCTGTATGAATTTCTGGGTGGAATATGTATTGAGGTTAACAATAGCGAATGGAATTCAGATGACGAAGGAGGATAAAGGAAACCAGGGTCGTTCGAATGACCTGGTTTCTGTTCTAACGACGGCCACAGTCATTCAAACGACAGGCCAATCGTTCGAACGAGATTCCTTTTCCGGCAACCTTTCTCTCCTTCCCCTGTTTTGGCCCTGGGTCAGTTTTGGATTTACAGTTTTTGGTGGATACAGTTATGGGTTGGTTTGCGTGGAATTTTAATGGGACAATTAGAGTGATAATCCCAAAGGAAAATTTAGGATGACATTGATTAATTTGAGAACCTTATATTGATAAGTATGCAAGACTTATTAAGGAGAGTTGTGTATAATAAATTCTGAATATTGTATTTTCGGGCCAAGTGAGCGAGTCCGGGTATATTGGTTGAGTGACGCCAAAATAACAAATTAATTAATGCCTTGATTAATTAAATTTGGGTCGGGATATTGACTTGGGTATAATTTGGGCTAATGCTACGAGTACTTAGGCACGAATTTGACCGAGTTAATTTATTATAGGGTTGTATAATAAATTATGGAATATTCAAAATAAAAGGGTGTTAACCTTAATATGTGGTATTTGAGGAATAAGTTATACAAGATGAAATTTCGGACCGAAAGAGCGAGTCTTGGTAATTTAGTTGGGTGACAAACTCGAGTGAAAATAAATAAATACGGGAATTATTTAATTTACAAGTCAGTATATAAACTTGAGAATGTTAGGCTAGTGTTGCGATAAATTGTGCACGGAATAGCCTTGATTATATATATATATATATATATATATATATATATATATATGTGTGTGTGTGTGTGTGTGTGTGTGTGTGTGTGTGTGTGTGCGCGTGCGTGCTTTTTAAATATTGGTGTAAATAATGTCTATAGGAATGCATACCCCTATATTGCTATCATGGGAGGTTGCGCGATGTGGGTGAATCCCCTGACTTGAAGAACAGGGTGAATATAGTCCCCAGGTCATAGCGTCCGTATTTAGGGGTGAGACGCCTTGGGTATGATTCGGTCTCATTTTCGGAGGGAACTATGACCGCCTCCACTGCGTTTAGTTATTTCACTGATTCAAGGAGCTAACCGTGTCAGGTTGTCAGGGTGGATGAGTATACCTGGAAATGATAGCATTGTAGAGAATATCCGGTGAGTGTCTACTCGGGAGGATGGTTATATACTTACGGCATGTGTGTGAATGTTGTAATATAATGATACGTTTATATGGTGCAGATATTTATATACAAACAAAATACATTATGTGAATTGTATTGAATATATATAATACGCGAGAATGTTAAATGGTTCCAAATGAGAAATGGTTAATTAAGTTAATGTGATAAATAACTTATATCATATATTAAACATACTTGGGCTAGAGTACTGTGACATGAAGGATATTATCGAGAACTAGTCACGGGGTAGAGGACTAGGTGGTTTATGTAGAAAGCGTTAGATGTGCACAATAGTTGAAGGGTGAGTTAGTCCTCAAAAGAGTGCGACACTAGATTAAATATGAAGAACATTAATGCATTTTAATTTATTGCAATTTAATTCACTTTCTAAATATTTTCAAAATATTTTGTGTTCCAACTCTTGCTATAAAATATTTTCAAAACCTTTTAGGTGTCCGGCCATAGGGACGCCATAATTGTTTCTATTCCAGGGTTACACAGTTGCGGCATATGTGGATGTTGCAAGATTTTGACTTAACTGCTCCAGTCATTTTATTCCTAGAGTAGGATGCAGTCAATATTTCTTTTGGGCACGTCGCCCTAGTTATCTCATTTGCTGCAGTCAGTTGGTGTACTTGGTTTATTATTCTAGTGGTTTATAATTTTGGATTTGGATTTTGTATCCGGTGGTTTCTCGGCAAAGATTCTATTTATTCACTTTCATTATTGTTTGACTCAGTGATTGTGTGAATGGTTTAAATTATATTTATCCTCATGTTGTTGTTGTTGGATAAAAAGATAAAATTTAACACCGTTTCTTTTTTAATACTAGGTGGTTAGTAAGTTTTAAAAAGTTTTTTACAGTGATGCTGTGAATGAACCAAATGATATTCCTGTTTAATTTGATACAGGATTGATCACCCGATATTTATTAAGCGAGGTGTCACAGACTCGAAGCACCGCCTAAGTATAGCCAAATACCATACTGATTGCGTACGTTTTTTTACCTGCTCTAACACAACAACCAACCTAAAAACGAATACCCCCGTTACCCATATGGATCTGACCTAATTGTAGAGATATATAATACACACAATGTTAAGAGATAACATACACCAAAACATCCATGATCTCGGAGTAGTGATTCTGGATGAATTTAAGAAAACGATCCTGATATCGGAATACACGAAGATGCAATAGCTCTACATCCAAGAAGCCTTATTCACCATAATGAGTAGTTTATAGCCTTGTCATGCAAACAACTGCGAATTGTATGATGATATCGGAATTAATTGAAACAAGAATGAATACTATTTAGATAAATAAGATTGAACAGAAGAACAATATTGAATATGGCGGGTAAAATTTTATAGATGAGTAAGTATCTACTTAGATAAACACCATATAAGAATTAATAGATTTGGTAGGAGTTAATATATATATAGCACATAGTTTATGTATACTCATCACACTAAATAATAGTATAATCCACACTCATACCTTCCCACTCAATTTCTGCCCAAGCAACTATAATGAATAAAAAAATACATAAGGGAAATTCGTTATATGTAATCAAGGAGTATGCTAACCTGATAGAACTATACAACTTATTAAGCACGTCTTCTTTAGCTTTCTCTACTTGGCAAAGAACAACTGCCTATAGAACCAACGCAAGTACTAAAGGGCCATTGTATCCTACATTGTGCAAGTAACCCAATAGTTCAAAAGCTAGTAAACAAGTAGTTGTGAGTTGACACAACAAACAACATGAGAAAAGACTACTCAAAAAGGAATATCAATATTTCATATAAGCTAAGAACAAAACATAAAAATCAAGATATGAAAGAGATGGTAAAGAAAGAAACAATATTTTTTTCTCAATAAGACACCATTTGGTTCGGAGTTTTGGGAGCTAATATTTTTGTTCCATGTAAAATTGTAAACAAGGGTGTACATATTAATTATCTGAATTTGGACAGAGTAGTGGACAAAATTTAACTCCAAATAGGTGAAAATATATTTCACCATTTTACATTTCGCCGAGGTGAAAAATCTGTTTCACAGTGTTAAATCTTCTATGAATTTGAGTAATTACAAAAAGTGAGCATAACACAGTTACTCACAAGAGAACCATCATATACACTTTGCCAGATGGGAAGATTAGATTCAGCTTTCACCGGACCTCATTTTATTTCAATTACATTTCTCAGCTTTACCACTCAACTTAATCTGCCATACTCTCAACCTTTAACACAACAATACTATGAGCTTCAAAATAAATTCAAATTTTAGTTGACATTGACATGTAACCCTTTGGGTGACTGCTAAGGGCACACCACGAAATTACTCCTCAAGCTACAAACACTATAATGTAAATTTATATTACAATCATTTTAAGCATTATATGGTATTGAGGAGTGTACCTTGCTCGTTATCTTAAAAACAAGACTGACTCCTTTTCATGCATCTGACCCGTTTGACTTTTTATTTTTCGAACTTTTTGGTGGGGGATCTTCTTTAATGAAAGCTTCTTCAATATTACATTCCTGAGTAATTCGTAGCCAGATCAGGAGATAAGTTCATTTAATGCGTTTTGAAACTATTTTATAGCACTGGGCATCAATCTCAAGCACAATTCTGAAATATTATCAGAGAAGAAAGGTGTAAGTACACTGCCTGTCAAATTTCCAGAACTATTTTTCATAAAATCTGAAAACACGAACGACAATAGTTCTAAAACAATAATGTATAGGAAAACGTAACATACATTTATTCAAATTATTTTGTCTTATTGTAAGTTAATTACTCTTACTCCATTACTCTGACTTATCTGTTATATGGTTATCTATACACCTCATCATCCTTGTCCATAAGTATTCCTAGACATGTCAATTCGTAACTTGACAACATAGGCATTATCGAAAGGAATGACTATAGATTAATTTTTGTATGTTGTTTCATCATGTGCATATTTTTTTGGACATAATGCATGCATTGTGCATAAAATATATATTTCATATGAAATAAATCAAAATGTTTCAATTTTTTTTTTAGTAATTCTTTCAACTACTAAGATTCATATAAACCAAGGGTTACAATATTCAATTAATGATTAAATATTTATAGTTCAATAAGGCTGATTTTTAATGAGACTGAGTTTTATGCATATTTTCCTCCTCATGTTTGTGTTTATATATAAATTTCCTTGTATAAGCAACTAAATAGTAGAAAAGCAAATCATGATTTGATTTCCATAAGAAAGAAAGTAATAGCACCTCAACGATGTTGCCGACTAAGTAAGGAAGTTTATTGTCAAGTTTGATCTTCTCTTGATTCTCTTTTATCTTTTTCTTAAATGAATCCAATTTAAGATTCGTTCTCTGCAACTCCTCATGTTGGTACAATATAAATTGTAGATTTATTTACAAAACATTAATTCATTCAATCTATCTGAGATGAGATGGTTTATCTGATCTGACCTTTAGGATTCTAATCTCGTTGTCGAGAAGCCCTAACCACATTGTCCGTAGACATCGAGAAGTCATTGCCAGATCTCTAGGGAGCTGGACAAATCTGAGAGAGCCGGGAAGAAATTTTGGGCGATTAGGAGCTAAGAGGGTTTTGTGTGTGTGAGCGGGGATTGTGAGTTTTGGGAGTAAATTTTAGACGGGAGGCATTTATTTCATTCGGTAATTTTTTTTTCCTAAAAAAAATAACTCTTTAAATATTGTATCAATATTAGTAACACTTATATGAGATTACTAACGGTATGTTATTGTGAGAAATAGTAATGGTATAATAATGTTAGTAATAAAAAAATAGTCTACTACTAAAAGAGTGTCTTGGTGTAATGTATGTTTAAAAAGCCCCCGAAACCCAAACATAACACCCAGAGACCTATTATGGACTATTTCGACCCTTCCCGTATCACCGATGCCTAAAAAAGGTCATGCGAGTCACTCAACTCCAAATACGCTAACATCTCATTAATCGGGCCCGTCGTCCATAAATTATACCGATCCGCCGATGTGACATCCTATCGACATATAATAATAAATCGTCGCATTCACTCATACACAACATATAATAAATCACATAAGTATTTACCTTTCACACACAAGTAAATAATAATTATAATACATATTAATCATTTATCTCGCTTATTAATATTTACTAAAATCCAATTTATTATTTCTCCGATTAAATTAATAATATTAGTCACACGATAGTTAAATAATAATAATAATAGTATTATAATATCAAATTAGACCTACCCCTATGTTGGGGCAAAGTCTAAAGATTATGAAAATGAGGGGTTAAGTATAATTATACATTAAAATTTGGGAGTTAAGTCAAAATTACTCTAAAAAAATAAGGTTCTCTAAATGCAAATACTTTTGGTCCTTGGTAATGGTTTAAAAATATTTTTCGAACTCTTTAGTTGAATTTGGAGAGAGGCCGGCTATTTTGGTTGTACGGACGTGCAAACCCTCACTCGATTGTGAGCAAAAACAAAATCCTAAAAATGAAATCATGTTTAACAATTACCGTCTTAGCCAACTCCGATTCAACATACAGCAAACAATTACACACACAGGTAAATTCAATTTCCGTTCAACACTCGGCTATTCTTTTCAGTATAATGCTTGAAATTGAAATCAAACATGATTTAAGGGATATAATGAATGTGTGATGAATTCAGGAAAAAGGTTAAAATAAGTAGCTCTTGTTGACCAACTGTGGTTTATACTAATTTGATTGGAGATGGTATATATTGATGCCATTGACAATTCATGTTTTTGGGTCTGGTTTCGGCCGACACGACAAGGTTTTTTTTGGATGCGACTTTGTTTTTTTGCTCGACACGAACATGATCCATATAGAGTACGACACGACTAACGCGATTTCTTAAATTTTATGCCTAATTAGGCAAAAATAAGCATGATAATCCATATAAAAACACGATTGACGCGACAACACGACTGACATGAACAGACATGACACGACTTTTTGTCAAAAAGATCTGACACGAGCACAACACAAAAATGACAAATTGTGTAGGGGTGGGCACGGTCTGGTCCGGTTCGTTTTTTGCCTATGTTTTGGACCGGACCGAATTCGGTCCTCAATTTTTTTGGACTGAGACCGGACCGATTAATTCGGTTAACCTACTATTTCGGTCTTGGCTTTTTTCGGTTCAATCCGGGTAAAATTCAGCTCCGACTCTATTTTATATATTTTATTTTTGATGAATGTTTTTATTTATTGTTCTCACAAATATATATATTGGACCGCGGACTGGACCGGTTTAATCGGTTTTTAACTTTTTTGGACGTGTTTCTGGACCGATTTCAATATAGCCTTTATTTTTGGTTCGGTCTGGTTTAGTCGAATCTGTCGATTCGGGTCGATTCTTTTTTTATCCACCCCTAAAATTGTGTCAATTTCGGACTAATTTCGTTTAACTCTGAGTCGTGTTTTTGTGTCGTTCCAAAAATTGCCACCCCTAATATATCGGTCGATACATGATACGTATCGAACATATCGTATCTTATCGAGGGTAAAGCGGGTTGTATCGGTGGATGTATCATTTTTTTTAACTATCAATGATACATAAGTGTAAGTGTCGCCGGATACATACATATCTTATGATACGATACACAATATGTGATACGGCTTGGATACGCATTTTGGTCATAGCCAGTGGTTAAACATTAAACTAATATTTGAACTATCACACACATGCTTGAGCAACAAAGAGATTCACTTGATCCTTAAACTATAAGGGTTCATTTGGTTCGAGATAAAATATTTTTCACCGCATTGAAAGGTAAAATGGTAAAAATATGTTTTCACCTATTTAGAGTTAAATTTTGGTAACTATTTTTGTTTAAAGTAACATAATTATAGTGTGTGAACTTATTGACAATTCCAAACGAACAAATAATTAATTTCAAATATGTCAACAAACATTTCACCATTTTAAATTTCATCGCATATTTCACCCCGAACCGAAAGGACTCTAATATATTTTGTTTGGTGAAGTTTTTATTTTTTGGTTGACACTCGTTTAGTTGTTAGTACCTTTTATATTCTCTATAATAATTAGTTTCTTATAGTGCTTGATGTTTATTCCGTGTTTTTTATAGGGTTTGCTCATATTTCTTTGATAATGAGTTCCTTTGAGGATGTCCAAAGTTGGCTAAGAGGTGAGATTTTAAGAATTCAAGGTTTTTGATGCAACCTTGTTTTTTAAGTTTTCTTTTACTTTCATACTTTTAGTTAATTCTTATGGTAATCTTATGTATTTTAAACACTTAATTATGGATCAAAGACGTGCTTGATGATTGTGAGCAATTTTCGATTAATATCTAATCATATAAATTAGAGGTCGTACCTTGGTGCGATGGCAAGTTCCCTCCTCCAAGCTACGGTTGGTATCGGGTTCGAGACATGGTAGCAGCCTATCCATATACGGGAGTAAGGCCAATCGACATCAGTCTCTCCCAGACCTTGTAGTTAAGCGGGAGCGTTGTGCACTGGGTACGACTTTTTATCTAATCATATAGATTAAGTAGTTATGAAAATGAAATTTTATTACTTGATCTTAGATATTAATAAAATGCTTATGTTGATCTTGTAGATTATAATGGTCCTTCTCGCGCACCCTATAAAAAAAGATAAATGAAGAAGAATGACATGTTTATCTTGAAGTGTTGCTCCCTGAAGCACATGGTTTACACAGTTTCATTATGATCTACTTGTTCAAAACTCTTTAAAATCATGCAGTTCACCTAGTTTTGTTACAATCTTAGACATTTCACGTTTTTGTACAAATGCTTCCCACTTTTTGAGGAGTAACCTAGACTAGATTTCCCTTAAAAAGCAACCATTGAGAGTCTAATTAAGTTTTGTTTTCTCATTTAACAACGCTTTTCTAAACAATCATAATTTTGATGGTAAATACACGTATGAGATTATTTATTAATATATTTTACGAAAATATTTATTTGACTCAATCATAATAATTTTGCCGCACATTGCCCTATTTCTTTGTATGAAG
Organism: Sambucus nigra; assembly: GCA_949130495.1. NCBI lineage: Eukaryota > Viridiplantae > Streptophyta > Magnoliopsida > Dipsacales > Adoxaceae > Sambucus > Sambucus nigra. The sequence goes on from CASBWL010000065.1 coordinate 178,375, forward strand.
AAAACATACTTATCTTTATTATACCTCTAATACGCTAGTATTAGAGGTTAATAATGAGTCTTTAATGCTTTTTGGTTTCCAAGAGTTAATTGTAGCTCATTTACTTTTTGACCTTTTATATTTCTTTGATACACTTGACACCTCGATTCACTGATCCGTTTTAAATGTCCACAATAAATGTGATACCATTTACTTTCTCAAGATTCTCAGTACCCCAAATCTCTCTATTTAAATGCAACTTTCTTTCTTCCTCCCTGTCTCAATCACGTCTAATACACTGTCTCTATATTATATCATATTCCACTCGATGAAGGCGTTATTAGTAATTAACCGCCTCCATCTAACCCTAATTCTAAACCTAGAGGAGTAAAGACTATCCTCTAGGTTTTGTATTTTGTTCTGGGTTCCCTTCATTTGTAAAGTAGGGTGGGTTTACTTTTTTCCAGATTAGTGATTGATTGTTAAAGTTGCCTCTTCAAGATTTGAATGGAAGGTTTTTTCATGATTTTACATATTTATGTATAAAAGGGCAAATATTAATGCAGGGTCGTTGAGTCACTTCACCTTTTTTTATCATTCGGGCTGCAGTGAATAAGATCCAGCTATATCCTTTTCCGAAACCTCTACAATTTTATCTTCTTTTCATTTTTATATATTTCTAGTATCATTGTTTTTAATTTTCAACTATTTTTTAGCCATATTATAATGCAAATACTAATGGTCGAGGCTCCTGTGATGGCATGAAATCTTTGAGACCTAATTGTCTAATTTGATGACAAGCTATAAGCAATTTTATTAATAGGGCCTCAACTATAAGAAATTTTTATTCATTTATTTCATTCTATTTAAACAATGTCAAATAATTTTAAAAAATTCCTGAAAAACGAAAAGAAGTTGAATTTGTATATTTAGCATTTTCCTATTGTTATTAGTTTATATTTAGATTGTGAGTTTTGAGATAAAATAAAGAGTAATTGATGAAATTTGCACTGGAGCAATTTTAGATATTGCATTAGGTGATGGATATGGCATCCTAGAAGCTGTTTCCAATCTCTTCCAAATTTTATATAACATCAGCGCATTGAGCGGGTTCCATGCTAGTATTATAGTATCACAACTCTCTTCATTAATAATTAGACTCGACTCATTGATGCTTTATCCCTACAAAAAAAATAAAAATAAAGCTTCATCGAGTGTTTACCTCCCTAGATTTGAAAAGGAGACGATAATGCGAGATCTTTTTTGAAATTATACCCTTCTTCATTAGATCATTAGGAAGGATTTGAAGAAAACTCTTATATAGATCCAAACATGAACCTTTTTCTTTTACGCGCTAGACCTCGAAATTTTCATGGTGTTTATCATTTTCCCTGGCACGTAAACTTTGCTTGCATATCATTGTTTAGCTAAGCATATATCTGCATCGCTGTTTTGTTATAATACCCCCCCTCCCCCCCCCCCCCCCCCATACATTAAATGCATAAATAAATGACGAATATTGAGCTTATATCCATCCAAATATGACTATTTGACAGAACTCCCATGAGAATATTTAATAAGTCCAATAGATGCATGTGAGTACGTTTAAGGATCATACAAATGATTTTATGGATCTAAGTTATGAAATGTTCACGAGACATGCTTTCGGTTTTTAGTATTACAAATGGCATTAAGCAGTTGTTGATTGTGAAGATAAACTAAGAGATGAAATGCATTATAAGAGCTCGTGCCAACTTATGCCAACATGAATTAGATAACTATTTCCATATTTGTCACGTGACAAACCCTTTGACAACTGTTTAATGTAATTGGCTGTAATATTTTTTTTTATAAGTGCCTTTTTTATAAGTGACTGATACTAAAGTTAAGGAATCTCCTCGGTCTCATTTGGTCCATATATTGATCCTTTCGTGCTTCTTGTTTGGTTAAGTTCCCGTCTTTTTCTCCCTCTCCTTGTTTAGTAAAAATTTACTTCTTATAGTGCTTGATGATAATTTTGTGCGTCTTGTTTAGGGTCTTCTAATCTTTCTTTGACAATGATTGACTCCGAGGTGGTTCAAAGGAGACTAAGAGGTGAGATTTTAAGATTTTCCAAGAATGCATAAATGGTTTTAGTATTTTTAAAAAAAATTATTATTCATCGTATGTTCTAATGATGATGTTAACAACTCATTATGGTTTAAAGACGTGTTTGATGTTTTGAGCAACTTTTGATTAATAACTAATCCTGTAGATTAAGTAGTTGTGAAAATGAAATATAGTGCTTGGTGTTACATTTGAATAAATTTGTATGTTTGCCTTATAGATTAGATTGGTCCCTCCCATACACCCTAAAAAAAAGAATGTATATTTATCTTGAAGTGGAACTCCTCGAGGCACATAATTTATGTTGTTTTATCACAACCTACTTGTTTAAAGCTTTTGAAAGCATGCAGTTTACGTAGTTGTCTTACGATATTAAAAATTCTACAAATTTGTATAAAAGGTCCTAACAAAAAGTAGTGACCTAGACAAGATTTCCCTAAAAAAAACCATTGAAATGATAAAACCCAATCTGTTTATTTTTTTCCTCCTTATTTAACACCACTTTTCTTGTAAGCACTCATTTTTTTCAATAAATACAAATAAATCATTAAAGGCCACCAAGGGGGGCAGAATCCATATACAAAAAATCTGGGACTATTTTCTAATGATAGATATATTATTTTTTAATCTTAATAACTTTGCGTGCATATTGTGACATAAACTACACGTCAATGACTAAAAAGAAATACCAAACCCTAATTTTAGGGAGAGAATCAAAGTTGTCTTATATATCAAGTATTGCAAAAGTGAGTACAAATGAGAATGCAAGCCTATTTATTGGGGTTGAATTACTTGCTAATCAAGTAATTAGCTAAAATGACTAAAAGGGCCTACTAAAAATAAAAGAATGCCTAATTAGTCCCAAACATGCTTGGAGGCTAATTAAGGAAGGAAAAGACCTAAAAAGAACTAAAAATAGAAATTAAAAATGAAAATGAGAAAATAAATAGAGATTCCCATCACTCTCCCCGGCTTCAAAAAGTTCGTCCTCGAACTTGCAAAATTGAAGAATCGCGTGAGAAGTTCTCAAAACTGTGCGCAAAAAACCTTGTGAGGCAAAAATATTTTCTTGAAAATTGGAGGAAGGGTCATTTTTTTCAATTCTTGAGTTTAAGATCCATCTTCTTCCTCTTTTTCCTCTTGCCTCTCTTGTCCACCATCAAAATATCAACCCCCGGGGTCAAAAACCATTTTCTTGGCCTCAAACCCTAATTCTTGAACACGTGGGAGAGTTTTCTTGATGCTGAAAGAACAAGGCAGCTGCTCGGTAGGGTTTTCAGAGGGTTTGTGACATTTTTCTGGGTCGGAATGAGCTCGAAAGAAGTCGGAATGAGGTTGGGAGTGGTCAGCTGCTTTCTGGGGGTTTTCTGGTGCTGAAAAAAGGTCGGGACAAGGGTTAGAGGGTCGCCTGCTAGGGCAGAATGTCTTGGAGGTCAGAGGAGGTGCGTCGGTAGGGGGCAGAGTGGTCCGACGCAGCTGCTGGGGTTTCCGGCCTTGGTCGGCTGCTGTAGAAGGGAGAGGGTGGTCGCGAGGGGTTTGGAAAGGCTGGGGGTTGGTCGCAGGGTTGGAGGGAAGCAGGGTGGGGGCTGGTTGCAGCGGGGTGGGGGAAGAATGGTGGTAAGAGGGAAAACTAGGGTTAGGGTTGTTTTCTTTTTTAGGGATTTGGTTGGGTTTCTCCAGAATAGGGTTTAGATCAAAATTGGGTTGGGTCGGGGATTTTATTGGGCTGCTTTGGGAGGGATTTGGGGCCGGGTGGCTTCCATATGAGGGGAAGCTAGGGTTTGGATGGGGGTGCTTCCTCGCCCTCGGGTTTAGGTCCATACGTCGTAACAATTCTTCGTCTGAAATTTGAGCGTTCATGGTGGTAGGTGGTAGGTGGTGAAATTTTGGAAAATTATTGCAAGAAGGCCTCAAATTGTTGTTGTTGTGCTTGTACCCACTTTCTTATTCGTTCTTGAATCTCTTCTTTTAGTTGTTTGGATTTCTTGAAAGCCATCACGAGTAGTGTATGATTTTTTTGATAATCTACACACACCGGTACACACTAACACACGAATACATCAATGATTGGAGCGACACCTGCTCTAATATACCAATTTAACGTAAATTACACGTCAATGACTAAAAAGAAATACCAAACCCTAATTTTAGGGAGATAATCAAAGTTGTCTTATATTTCAAGTATTGCAAAAGTGAGTACAAATGAGAATTCAAGCCTATTTACCGGGGCTGAATTACTTGCTAATCAAGTAATTAGTTAAAATGACTAAAAGGGCCTACTAAAAATAAAAGAATGCCTAATTAGTCCCAAACATGCTTGGAGGCTAATTAAGAAAGGAAAAGACCTAAAAAGAACTAAAAATAGAAAATAAAAATGAAAATGAGAAAATAAAGGAAAATAACTACGGATTCCCATCATATTGCCATATTTCTTTATATGAAACACATGCTATTGCGCCAATAATAAAGGAGCTCAACTCCTCGATGATTTATCTTAGAAAAAAATGAGATAAAGACTGCTTACATCCTTAAATTTGAAAT